>CM039483.1:11938347-12147170 GCA_022433065.1 Begonia loranthoides
GAGGGGAGGAATTTTAGGTTATGTTATGGTTTTCTTTTTAAAGAAAAGAATATAGAAGGGAGAGAGAGAACCCGACGACATAGAGAGAGGGAGGAGGCGATAGGGAGGTGAGAGACCGACGACGGATCAGGCGAGCGGCGACGGTGAGCTCGATCTCGGGTTCATTCCAACGCGGGATGGCTGCGGGCTACTGTCGGCGTTGCGCAGGGAATTTTAGGTTATGTTATGGTTTTCTTTTTAAAGAAAAGAATATGGAAGGGAGAGAGAGAGAGAGAGAGAACCCGAAGACATAGAGAGAGGGAGGGGGCGATAGGGAGGCGAGAGACCGATGATGGGTCAAGCGAGTGGCGACAGTGAGCTCAATCTCGGGTTCATTCCAACGCGGGATGGCTGCGAGCTACTGTCGGCGTTGCGGGTTTCCAGCTCGCGGGTTTGGTCGGGGCATTACGGGCGTCGACATTCTGCTGCCGATTTGGATGTCCAAAGGCGCAATCGATTATGGCCGATTGAAGCGACGGCGACCAGCGAGTTCTGACCTCAAAGTTCCATTTCTCCGATCTTCCGATTCTGGTAAGCAAAAATAGAACTCTCGGTTCTGTTCTATTGGTGATGGGTTTTCAAATGGATTTTTTCACATGGATTTTTTTTAGATTTTGATTAGTAGTGCTAAATGCTCGAATATTTTGATTGCTGTTAATGGAAGAATATTGATGGAATGCTCACTATTCTATTTTGGTTTAGATGGAAATGCCAATAACAAGTCTTTGATTTCCTTAGTCCTATTGTTGTTGGAAGGGGGCTTTGGATCTCAGATAGTCTTGGACGAGAGAGAGAGATAGAAGAGACCGCAAAGCAGTTTGTAGCTAAAAGTCAAGAATCGTGAATGTGAGCTAAGATTGAAGCTGAGAAGCTTGGTGGAGGAGCTGTCAATTTCTGTCACTGCTGTCTGTGAGATAATTCCTTCAATAGAGGTAAGGAATTGGGCGTGTCATGGCCATGTGGAGGCCCTACACCACAAGTATCGGTGTGTGAGTTTGACGTTAGCTTCTGAATGTTTGTTGTTAGATGATATTAGTTGATTTTAGATGATAATACCTTGATCTGTTCCCTTGCATAATCTACTGCAAAGAATGTCAATAGATTAGCATATTGCTATGTAATTAAAATGCCTTGAACCGTTAGATGCCTTGTAGTATTTCCTTGGATGCCTTAGTGTTATTATTTTCTTTGTTGTTTCCTTGTTGGTTGTTGTTTTCTGTTGCTAACATAGATTCTTTTACTGTTAATTGGTTGTTGACTGCTGTGATGGATGTTTAAGGTTTAAACATGAAATGTGAAGAAACGTGAATGATCAATGGGTATGAAAAGTCTGGAAATGAGCTAAGATTTTTTATGGTATTACTGAATGTTATACTGTGATCATTTCTTTTGTTATTGCTCTGCCACTTAGCTAAATGTTAATCAATAATCGTAAAACCATTGAGCATGTTAAATAATAATCACTTGAGCACGTTAATCAAATTGAGTGGATTAAGTCTAACTAATTAATCGTTTAATCAAAGCGTGTAAATTACTTAATCTGTATTTATAATTTTCCGAGCATGTAAGTCGATTAGTCATTTAACTTCTCTAATTCTAGCATGTTTATTTGTTAATCAACGTAGTAATTGAAATCAATTGAGCATGCTGACTAATTAGCTATTCTAAGCATGTACATAAGCATGATAATTAACTAGTCGTTTAAACCTGGAGCATGATAACGAATTAGTCAAGCATGTAATTAACTTAGAATAATATTTGCATGACAATTAATGAAGATATGCCATGTAACAAGTTTGTAGTTAGTGTGTTCAATTAGTATGTTAATTATCACTTAGATAATAAAAGTAGGACGCATGTAAGTGGATTAGCTTCTTGATCATCTCTTTACTACTCATCTATTTTTTTTTAATTTATGTTATTTATTGTTTGCTTTCAATTGATTTTATTTTCAATTACTGTTAAGGTATGTTATAGAATGTATGTTATAGGGAGTAGAATGATAATGAAGATGAAAAGGGAATGACTTAAAGTGAATGAGTTAAGGGTCACATGTAAATGTATGTTTATAAGTGCTTTTGTTATTGTCTTCTTGGTAGCATGAGTAGAATAAAAGCATGTAATTAACTCAATGAGCATGTTAATTAAATATTCGTTTAAGCCTTGAGCATGTTAATGTTGGATTCAAGCATGTTTAAATCACTTAGATAATAATAGTAGGGAGTATGTAAATGGACTAGGAAATTAGCTAGAGGAATCCAAATGTTAATTAATAAAATGGTGTTCTAGTGATTCAAGCATGCTTTCCTTGTTAAATTCATTGTCTATTGTTTTGACTGGGTATTTAATTTACATTACCTATCTTGGGTGCGCTATTCAATTTTGGCTATTTACTTTCCATATTATGCGTTTTCAATTTCAGTTTGATTTTCAATTCTCGTTATTTAATTTCTGTCATTTATTTTCCTTGTATGTACAATTTACTTTAATGTACGTTACAAGTATCATGCATCATGCTAGGTTGAGAATGTATGGTCATGCATCATGTTAATAGAAACCCGTAGGGAATGACACTTTGGGGTGGTACTCACACATCCATGAGTGAGAAAAAATGAAATGAACGATGATGAATGATGCAATGGGGGTTGAAGGGCGGATGGGTAGTCCGGATCTAGCTCACATAGGGTTAGTTCCCGAACAGACTATTCCATTCCACACATGTTCTTTCAACTTCCAGCTCGATGTACGAGTTATGAATGAATGAATGAATGAACTTAATTCAAGTTTGGTTTGGGGAGGACCTAATCCAAGTAAACTAAAGAGAGGCATGTCATATGCATTTTCCCTTTCCTTACTAAGTCTTTTTAGACTTACAGTTACTTGTGGTGTAGGTATACGTGAATGACGAGAAGAACGATGAATAAAACAAAGAGTAGTTAATAAAGGATTTACACGTGAAGGAACTTGTGATTGGCCAGGCTAAGTGAGTAAGAAATAAAACAGTTTGTAATTAAATTATATTTAATTTTGTAGCAGTAAAGCAAAACAAAAGATTTTCTTTGTAAACAATTTACGCTTCCGCTATGCTTGAACGAAGGAAATGGTTTCTAACGGCCTGACTTGCACTCTGATTATGAAGAATTTTAATTATATCACAAATTTTTTTACATTTTGTGTATTTTTAAATGTATAAAAATATGGGTGGTTATAGATGAAGCGTCGAGCGAAGGGAGACCATGAGAGACGACGGCAGACGATGAGCTCGGGCTTTGGTCAGCTTCGGTTAGGCGAGCAGCGGGCGACGATTGGAGCGTCGAGTTGCAACTTGGGCTCCGCAGGACGTCGGGCTTTGCTGGTTGGGTCAACAAAGCGCCAGGTCGAGGGATGGAAGGACGGAGACTGTGAGTTCCGGCCTCGGATCGATGGCTAAAGCTGGAGGTTCAGGTTGGAATCGGTTGGAGCTTCTTGCGGTTCGGTCCGAATCGGTCCTTATCGGTTCTTGTTCTGGAGAAATAGACAATGGGACGTGCAAAGGAATGGTACTGAAGAGGTAGGGCATGGCGAGGTGTGACAGGAGCATGGCACAGGGTGCCTCTCTAGAGAAGAAAACTGAGACATGCAGCAGAGAAGGGCTGGCAGAAAGAAGCTCTCAGGTGAGCTTCTGCGAGAGGGAAGAAACTCCTAATGAGGTGCTCTCTAGAAGGTTGAGCTGTTGGTTGCCTCTGGTCTTTAGGTGAGGGAATATTATTTTGTTGATTTATTGTGGTTTCTTAACTCTGTTCTGCCGATTAGTCATTGTGAGTGTTTTGTCCGATTGTTGTGTGAAGAAACAAGAGGAATTAGAGTTGGCAGAGAGCAATTGAAAGGGAGGTGGAACCTTGCTCTCGGGTATCCTCGGTCCTTTAGGTAAGGAGATTTTCTCATTGGTTTTTTTATGGATTAAGGATGAAGATAAAATGTTAAGGTTATATTCTGTTGGTGGTTAATGTTTTTTTTTATATTTTGAAATGCTCTTTGGTGATTGTATAGTCATTGGTGTTGTGATGGATAGTCAAATATATGCTCTGTGCTTGGGTTATATGTTGTGAAGTTTTAATTGTGAATATATGTCCTTTGTTAGTTATTTCCAAAAACATGAACGTGTTGGAATTAGTCTTGTTGCATATAACACTCTATTGGTTGTTGATTAATTTTTACCTGTAATAATAAAAATGAATTATGAAGTTATTGATGGGAATGAATTACTGCTTTGAAGTTTATACTCTTTTAGTTTATATTTGGGTCCTTGATTGAGTAGATGTATTGTGGTAATTTGATTAATTTATTGGGATAGGTTATGCTTTGTTTTAGGCATCAATGAGTTCCTAGAATGATTGTACAATTTATAATATGAAAAGGAATGAAATTAACAAGTTGTAAATGTTTTTAATTATGAAGGTATTGAAAAGAAGAAAAAGAATAAAAATTATGTACGAATATGCGTTAAAGCATCAAGGTAAGAAATTGAGATAGAGTCTTGGCCAGTTGGAAGCCCTATACCATTAGCAGTGCCTTTCTTTAATTGTTTTTTTCCGTTCCTACTATACTGCCATATTATGCCTATGTTAATTTCATGTATTAACTCAATCTCTAAGCATGTTTAGGGTTTTAGCATATTGTTATTGTTTCTTCTAAATTATCAAGCATGCCTTCATTATTGTTTCCTTTAAATTATCAAGCATGTCTATGTTGCTATTGCTTTCTTTAAATTACCGAGCATGCTTTAGAGTATATCGTCATGTATAGCATGTTAGTATATTTTCCATGTTCCAAACTCTTATATTGTTGTGATTACTGCTTTATGTCTCTTACTTTAATATATTTATGATTTCTGCTTTTCATTAACATGCATTACGATAATGTTTCTCATTGACATGCATTATGATAATAGAAACAAGTAGGAAGTGCTACCTCTGGGGTGGTACTCATATACATCACGTGAGAAAAATGAATGAATGAAAGGAAAAGAAAATGTGGAGTTGGGGGACGGGTAGTTCGGATCTAATCAGGTAGTCTGGACTAAGTCTCCTCTCTTGTCAGGAACAGGACCAGCTAACCTAGGTGGTTAGATGCCGACCAAGACGATACCTCGAACATAGGTTCGTCCAATCATCCGCTTGATGTACGAGTAAATGAAATGAATGAAAGAAAAAAAAAATAGGGAGTTGGGGGACGGACGGGTAGTTTGGATCTAATAAGGTAGTCTGGACTAAGTCTCCTCCCTTGTCGAGAATGAGACCAGCTACCCTAGGTGGTTAGAAGCCGACCAAGACTATACCTCCAACATAAGTTCCTCCAATCTCCCGCTCGACGTACGAGTTATGAAAGAAAGAACGAAATGTAAAGAAAATATTGGTTTGGGATGGACTCACTCCAAAAAGAACGAAAGAGAGGCATAAGCATATGGCATACCCCACTCCTTACTAAGCCTTTGGTCTTAGAGTTTACTTGTGGTGTAGGTACACGCACGAGAGAATGATGAATAGATCAATGAGCAGTTGATGAAGGATTTGCACGAGTTGGACTTGTACCTGGTTAGGCTAAGGAAAGTAAAGAGCTAAGAGTTTTGCAAATGTAAAATGCCAGTTCATTAATTGTCTTTTAAAAAGAATGTTTTATGCTTCCACTATAAAATGAGAAAAATGGATTTTATAAATAAAGTTTTTCGTTGTTAATAAAGACTAAAGTAATGAGTTTTAAGTAAGATGGTTTAATGATTATGTTTTTAAGAAAAGAACTTTGATTTCAATTGAAGGGTTTTAGTAAGGATTCAGTTCTTTTATAAAAGTTTTAAATTCAACGTGTTTTTAAAGTAAAGAAAAATTTGGGTCGTCACAATTTACCCCATAATTACATGGCATAAATTAACGTGTACCATCTCGCAATATAATATATTAATTATCCAAAATTTATTACATCAATTAAACGAGAGAAATATTGTTGGGGTATTACAAGCTATGTCTTTATGACTGCTGTGTAATTTTAATCAACTTCATTTGTGCCCTGTCAGCGACTGTTAGGTTCTTAGTTGACTGTAACTGTATCTCATCTACCACAACCATGACTTAGCGATTCCTATGTCGCTCTAGTCAACTGTGGATGTGTTTGGTCTACCACTTTTATGTCTTGGTCAACCACACAGAGATTCATGGAGTTTTGGGTTTAGTGGTCTTCATTTGGTTTCCTCACTCATCTCTTGTTTTCTAGTAAGCTTAGATTCTCGATTTGAAGTGAGGTTTCATGTTGCTCCTTATGTTAAGTAGGGGAGTCTTGTTGTTGGTCCTTCAACCTGGTTTCAAATTTTGGTTTAGGACTCATGCTTCATCCCTAGCGTTTTAGTTTGAATTTTGACGTCAGTTTGGTTTTAAGTTTCTACGGTGTTGCTAGTTTTGATGCATATTTTTGACTGCACGTTCGGCAAGTTGGCATAGTTTTTGGGTCGTCATTGAGGTACGAATTTTTATAATATATTGCATTGCATCATAATTTTCAAAACCTTATTTTTATGGGTTGCCACATATTCAAACTTGACGAGAACTATCCAATAGTACATTCGTTTTCATATCATATCTACGTGAATTTTATACGTTTACTTTAAGCAAACGTGACATTTTAGTTTATCTAATTTATGTGCATTTGCATATGCAGGAAAAACCTATGTTGCCTTGGTTTGTATTGGGACCCCTCAACCAAAGTAATGGGATGTAGTTATTCTTATATATCTTTTGCTGTGTGAAAATATTTTGTTTGCACTTTGTGAAAATGGGTAGTAAGGTATTAATGACATGTCATTGGGTTTCGAATTTCTAAACTTAGCCAGGGTGTATTTATTATTTGATTTTACAGGTTGTGTTGCTGCCTGATCTTCGGATTGCCAATAATCCTTGTTGTTGATATTACGGGTTGTGTCGTTGTCTTGTCTTCAAATCACCAACAACTCTCTGTGGTTGATTTTTTGGGTTAGTCGTTGGTTGGTCTTCGATTCATTGGAAACCCTTTGTTGTTGATTTTATGGGTTGTGTCGCTGCCTAGTCTTCGAATTGTCAACAACCCTTTGTTCTTGATTTTATGGATTGTGTCGCTGCCTAGTCTTCAAATCGCTGGCAACCCTTTGTTGTTAATTTTACTGGTTGTGTCGCTGCCTGGTCTTTGGATGACCAGGGCCATTCATGTGACACTATCGACTTTTTGAATTGCCATCACATTTATCCTTTCTACCCCATGAGTTGTTGTTGGGTCTTTGGGTCACCACATTTTTGTGGTGTGTACTGAAGTGGTTTATTAAGTGACCCTCTTTTTTTCCTAAAAATGTTTACTTTTAAAATTAAAAGTGATGTAGGTTTATTTTACTATAATTGTCTATGTATAAAATGAGATTTCATAACACCTTTATCAATGGCTCATGGTGCCTATTTTAATTAAACCGGTAAAGAAGGTTTTGAATAATTTGAAGTTCCATTCACAATAATGGTAATTGAATTGATCATGATTTTAAAAGAAAGGTAAAATCAGTTTTCTTATATATTACATATAGTATATATTTTCTTACAAAGTTAGTCACTCACCTCATGACTCCATTTTTTTCAAGTTTAGACCGTCGTGGTCAGTTTTTTGAATCTTTTGATTTTCTTTTTTCTTGAGTGTGGGTTATTCTTGTGATGTGGATTTTAATTTTCTTTTGTTGTAGAATTTATAGTAGGGTGTTAAATGATTTCATTTCCTGCACAATATTTTTGCTCTATTTATTTTTATGCTAATTATTACTATTGTTGAACACTTTGTGGATCTTGACTCATTTTCCTTGGGTTTGGATTTTATTTTGTGCTGAATCTTCTACTGACAACTTAGTCTTATGGTGAGTAATTGAGTCTTCTCTAAAGATCAGATTGTTCGACCTGGCATTTCTGTTTGGCTTGCCTCTAATAGAATTTGGCTGACACTGAACTCTAACTATGTACATAGTTCTAAAAGCTAAGATTTAAATTAATCTTTACCCATAAATAAATATTAAATTTAAATTACACATAGTACTGACTCATTGAATTCATTATGTGACAAAATATTTTGTCACATGTTGACACTATATTTTTATATATGTCAACATATTAAATTATTGTAAGTTATATCCACTTATTTTAACAAGGAATTCTCTCACTTTGGGTGGGAAGTCAAGCAGTCGGTGAAGAAAAGTCAGCCAATCTATAATAAACCAACAGCAAAGTGTAGGCATTTTATTAAGGTTTCCAAAATGAAACATCAAAGACAAAAGCTATCGACTCTTAATTCAGATTTTTTTTTTTCTTTTCTTTTTTTGGCCTTTTGCTTCTACAACATCTGTGCACGCTCCAGATAGACAGACTCTTCTGGCTTTGTGTTTGGCCGTGGGCAGCCTGACCACCTTCTCTAGGATGTGATGCCTCTCAGTGAGATTATTGACAATTTGACAGATCTTCAGCCTCTTTAGCCTCAAACTCAATGCCTTAATGGGGTCAGCAACCTTCAAAACTCATTGCTTATTCTCCGGAAGAGAGTTACTTGTGGAACACTTGCTCTGCCTTGACAATTTAACGAACTATCTCATAAGATCTAGACTATCTTATCGCCACATTTTTTTCCTCTTGTGTACATATGTTCTGTATCTGTGATTTAATTTTTAGCTGAAGTGCGATCATAAATATATGTAAATTGATGCCCGAAAGATCACAGGAATATTCATATGCATATAACTATTTCATTTAAGTATTTATGTCCGAAAATTAATCTATGGGCTGGTCTAACTACGTTGGGTGGCTATTTTTGAACTTTTGGGGGGTTGCTTGTTGCATGAGGCCTGTCTTGAGAAACAATGAGCCATCAACCAATGATGTCCAGAGGTAATATAAGATTAAATCCAAATTAATTCAACGAAATATGATCAAATGAGTCAAATATTGGTTAGCTTAAAGTTTAACTACTGAAAAGACAGCCAACGTGGCTAACATTTATTGGTCAGTCGAAAGAAGGGGACCACCTTTAAAAGTCCAGCTACACCCACTGATTAAATGAGAAAAAACCCGGTTCAAGAGGACAGCTGGTAGACCCCACAGACAATCTTTTTTTAATTTCACTGCAACGTCTTTTGTTCTGTTCCTCTCACTGGGGCCCTTCGTTTCTTTTGGATTTATCGATCGAACGGCTGTTGCAATTCTATTAAATCGTCGGTCCCAAATTTTCTTGGGGCGTACAACGGTGTGTCCCCAATAAAATATTTGGTAATATATACTTTTTGTCATTCTATTTTAAATATTAATTTTTGTTTTATGATAGTTTAAAATAAAAATTAATAGTTAACGTTCAGTAAGAAAGAAGATGAAATGTTCATGCTCATGCTCATACAATCTATCTTAGAAAAGAACATATCTTTTATGTCTTTACATTTCATTACTAGAGAAAGGTTACATCTGTTGGTCCATGTGGCTTAACTGTAACTTAATCCCTACGTGGGACGAGCTATCCATCAGGGGTGTCATCATGACCGTCACCGATCTCTGCATTTCAGACGTTGGGAATTTCTAGAATAAGAGATGGATACATTTGTTGGTCTTGTGGCTTAACCAACACTCGACCCCTACTTGGGGCGAGCTTTCCATCAGGGTTGTCACCACCAAACACCGTCGCCTATCTCCCGAACCCTCACATGCCCATTTACGTTTATTCATTCATTTCTTTAACATGTCGTGTATATGCCACAATTTCATAATTCCTATCATGATGCATCAATATCAGTCCACAATCATATACAATGCACAAAGAGAAAACATAACATTTTATCAATGATAACACTTCACGTTCAAACCAAAGTAACTGTAATGTCCCGATTTTCATAATATAATTAATTAAGGATAATTGAAAATTTTTAATTGGAATCGTAATAATTGTTAATCGATATTTGAAATAAGTCGGGAATTGAAAATTGGGTCAATTAATATACAATACGAATATTTGATAATTATAGATTTATTAAAGAAATTAAAATAAATAAAATGAAATTATGAAGTAAAAGAGAAACAAAAAGGAAGAATTGAAAATAAAATAGGTGGAATGGTGAACCCGTTTCCACCGAACCAGTTTGGGTTTCGACAATAGAAAGGGGGAAGAGAAGTTGAATTGGCCGTCGGCCATTTTGCAAGAGAAACAGGGTGAGGGAGAAGGGGAATCGGGCGAATCGACAGAGAGAGCGACAGGACAACGGGCACGAGGGAGAAGGCGTCGTCGTTGGACTTCGCCAGCGTGTGTGAAGGGTCCGGCGGTCTGTTGGCATCGTCGCAAGTGAACTATGTGTGGTAAGGGCACGCTTTGTAACATCCCGCATTTTCAAAATACGTAAAATTCAAAACTTTTCTTTTCGTAAAACCATCATTCTCTTTTTCTTTCATAAAACCCGATCGCTAACTCTCGATCGCTAAAACCAGATCACTTTACTTTGATCGCTAACATTCGATCGCTAAAACCCGATCACTTTACTTTCACTTTTTCAATTTATGCTCAAAAGCCACAACATTCTTTGAATAAAACACAGCGGAATAAAAATAACATTAAGAATAAGAAATAGTTTACAAAACTCTTTTTCAAATACTTTTCCTTTCACTTTCTAGCCCAGCTAGCCACAAGATCCACCCGTGCAAATCCATCATCAACTGTCCTTATCCTGTTCATTTGTTGCTCGTTCGTATCTACATCACAAGACCTAAACTAATGAGTCTAACACTCAGTAAGTGATAAAGTGAAGTGCAGATGATATGCATGATCATACAATGCAATTTAAGTCAAGAGTGTATACATGACAAACACCGTGGGACCATGAGTAAGCTGGCCAATCCACAAAGGAGCAATATATATATCAATGAGTTACCCAGGCCATATACACTCCTTTGTTACGAGAACGTTGGGGATTTCAGAACAGGAAGCAATGAACCCTGGTATCCCATGTCACTAACCTATTTTCTTTCTAATCCATCCAACACGGATTTATATGACACTAGGACGTCATTAACTTCCCAAACCCCCACACGCCTGTTTACATAGATTATTATGTCAACAATATGTACGTGGACTCAATCCTATATGCAATAAATGTCTAATAAGCATTTCATTAAAAGAACCTAAATCTAGTAAACACACGGCACACAATCCTAATTCTTGCGATGTAGGGTCCAAAGACCAAGACACAATCAATATCAACTTACCTGGCGTCTGTAATGTCTTTTTGTTTCTTTTTCTCTTCTTTGTACCTTCAAAACCATAACAATCATGCATTACTAACAACCCCTAAACTTTAACACATATAATGGAATAACAAACCTCACAATACCAATTCCAAGACCTTAACATATATAACGGAATAGCAATAACCCTATAATGTTGCTCATTCCATCAATGTGTCTTTACTTTATACTATAATGTTCCAAATGATAATAAACCATCACGAGCCTTTCCTGTCTACAACAAAATCTCAACAAGTATAAACGTCCATATTCAACAACCTACATCAAATGCAACCCATATATACAAATATAGTCCAAATCTATCACAGAATAGAAATCGATTTGTCCTTATTCACATATTTCCAATTTCCTCTTTTCAACAGTTATGCCAACCACTAACAGTCTTATCACACAACAATGCACAGTTCACAAAGGATCAGAGAATATACATTGAACAAGGGCAAACACTGGCAACAATCAAACCAAAGCACATCTTACCGATAGCAGAACATAACCAAAAGCGCAACCATAATTGACAGAACAAAGTTACCATAACTTCTATCATTAATTCATTCTCGGCAAAACAAACTCAAAGAAACAAACACTTCCAGTAGACTCACATAGTAACAGAAAACTAAAGTCAGTGGTAAAATCAAACTATCACTAACACATTCCAAGCATGTATCATGCAGTAACAAATCCCTCACACTTCCTTTTACTGTCAACATAATTAAGGATGAGAAAGAATTCATCATACCGGAAGAGGACCCGAGATGACTACTCCAACAATTTCTTTACTGCTTCACTTCACCTTTTCATCTCTCGGCCAGAAGTCTCCAACTTCTTCTCTATTCTTCCTTCAAAGTACAGAGACCAGAGCACAGAAAACAAAGCTTTCCCTCACACTCTGTAATGTTCCAGAATACAATAATGTTGATTTATAGCCAAACAGACACCTATTGACCAACACACGTACCCAATCGATGAGGATGATGCGTGGAAGACTCCTGCCAGCTGAAGGAATCGAAAGAAAAATGGAATACGAAAGAGAGAGGCATTAGATTTAAATAGGTTTTTTGGCCAATTTTGCCCTTCTGACTGCGATGCGTCGTCCGTAGTGTCGTCTGCATCGTCCGAAACCTGTTTCGGATGAGAAAATGTGTCCCCAGTCCTTTGTCCATACCGTCTGAAATGCACATTCGAACGCCATTTAGCATCCACATGAGCCGTCCACAGTCGTCCAAATGTGTCCAGACTTAGGACAAATTCATTTGGACTCCATTTTGTCTCGTCCACATACGTCCGCTACCGTCCGAAAGTTCCCAGAATTCGAACAGAGTCATCCAAATGCCATTTTTCTCTCTTTCGCTTCGTCCGAATGTGTCTAGCTTAAGGACAGATGCATTCGGACGCAATTTTTCTCTCGTCCGCTACTGTCCGAATGTGTCCAGTTTTGTACAGATTCAAAGCAGACGGTGTCCTGTGCTATCCGCAAAGGTCCGCAGTGTCCGTACTGTGACATTTTGCGAATTGAGGACGCGAAATACAGTCCCAAGTCATCCTACAATCCATTTTCCTCAATTAGACATTATAACATATTGATTACGTCATTAGTAATATCCCAATAATTTATTTAACTAATTCGAATATATCCAATTATTTTCCAATTATCAATTTAAATGCCGTTATAGAATTTCGGGATATAACAATCCTCCCTCCTTATAGAATTTCGTTCTCGAAATTTGCTCAGCGTATTTATCCCTTCAATCTAAAACTCAATGTAACTTCTTATCCTAAGTTCATACGAAACGTCCAAAAATTACAACATTCTTCACTTTTGTGGGACACAAATTGTAGCAGAAATTCTTATTTCACTTCTGAGTTCTTAATTCATCAACTTCATTTTGTCGTAAAAGAATCGCTTCTTTCTAAATTTATTTCTTTTTACCGTCAAACAATCTTCATGTGCCTAACTTTACTGCATTTTGGAGATCTAAATCTTCCCAAAATCTCATCCTTACGCATAAAATTCCCTTTTCATTCGTACATTTCCAATGAAATAGACCTTTGATTAACTGTTTATGTCTTTGAAGTCAAAACTAAACAATCTTTGACTTATCCATCATTTCAAACATCACTTTGAGCTAGCAAAACATCTTTAAAAATTGATTTTTGTTACACCTTTGACAATGCTTAGCTCTTGAAGATCTTACGTTTCCTTTTTGAAGTCATGTGGTTTCTTGTATACACCCCTCATTTCCTCATGTTTTACTTCCGATACTATTTCAATTTGAAAGAGTTGAGCGACTCCATCATCTTTCGAGTCCTTGTGATACGCTTTCAGGTTACCTAGCATAGCAAATTTCCTTAACTTTTTCCCTAAACTTCATGACTTTAGTACTTAGCACGTGTGAATTTTCTCAAAACTCTCACTTGCTCTTTGATGTTGGTGTACTTAAACGTTCTGTCCATAACTTGATTATACTTTCCCAAGCTCACTAGATCATTGGATCAAAATCATCTTCTGCTACTTTAGTAGTTGAAACCCTTTTTGTACTCTAGGTCATTGGAACTTGTCAGCCTCTCGTTTCTTTGTTCTTCTCATTTCCCAATATGTTCCATAATTGAAATCCGATAGTCCAATATTTGCTCAGTTCGTCTCTAGGATTTTCACTTTACCCTCAACTAACTCGTTCTTCACTGTTCCAAACCCCCACAGCAAACACACCACCATACTATGTCCACTTCTATTACGCTCCAACCATTATTGTCGTGGGGTTTAATATCTCAACCCACTTCAATCATTCCTACAACTGACTTTAATCGATTTGGAGTATCATCTGAATCCATCCCACAATTCGAAGTTCGTTATTGATCGTTTCATCTTCGTCACCATTTCCATTTCCGAATTCAACTCCGTTTCCTTCTCTAAATTTGTCAATTTACAAAAAGCAATTGAAATCCAACTTAGTCACTCATATAGACGACATCACAACTTTTCTCCATATCGTTACATCTCTACACATCGGTGCCTCAAGTCCTTGTACAATTTAGTATCCCCCTACTCACACAATCCGAGGTAGTTCGTGATGTAACCGTTTTCCGTACAACCAAAGCTGAGTAAGTCAATATGTTTTTAGTGTGTGAGTGCAATTCTCGCTTTAATCTACTTTATCCTTGTCATCACGTTTTGGTTCATTTACTCATATTCTAATCAGGATAGCGACTTAACCAATTTGAACACAAACCTTATTATACATTTTCTATCCCTCTTAAATTATCCCAAACATCAGAAAAACTACATTCTCTATCAAAATTAATTCAATTCGTTCGTACAGGTAGACTAGTTGTTCCATTTTCCAATTCATGACCAAATCTAACCTAGGAAGGAAACTTCACTTTCTCGACTCAACCCGAACTAGTCCCATATCCTAATCCTTATCTTCTAGATGATCCAACCACATTATCTAGTTGATCCAACCACATTATCTAGTTCACAAAAATCTCAATTTACACTTATCCCTTTTTCCCAATTTATGAAAATTTGGGCGGAGTCTCCCCTGTTTCTTTACTCCCCCAAAGCTAATTCTTGCACTCAAAAACCCAAACAGTTCCAGTAATGTCTATCTTTTCTCATATCCATTCTATTCTATTAAAAGAAAATACTTACATTAGTTACAATCATTCCAAATATTGCACAATCGGAATTACCTTTCTTATACATTCTCCAAGCAACAAATGCTTGTTCCGCCAACCCAGTTAACCGATGAAAAATATCATCCCTGTCACTTATACTTTCCCTGATCATAATTTCTTTCCATCAATCACAAGGCAAAACAATTTCTTAAACAATTGTTTCAACAATGACAAAAACAATTACCAATACTTACAGTTGATGAGAATTTCCACACGTTGAAGCTTGTGCTAGTGGGCAGTCTACAGAATCGATTTTAAAACTAGGGATGCTCTGATACCAAGAACAAATTCAGTGGACGAATGGGTGACGACAGTGATCGTCGGTGGAGGTAAGTGTTGTTTCAATTGTTGATTGTCGAGTAACTCGACTTTGTAACAAACAATTCAGTGGACGAATGCGTGACAGCAGTGATGTCAAGAACAAATTGGCGATGGCGGGGGGGATGAACCGCGGCCCATGCGTACAGACTAGCTGGTTTCCTCCAACTGCTCCACTGACAAGTTTCCCACGTGATTCCCTCTCAATGGACCACTCTTCATTGATGTGTGTGATTATCTCATCATTCCAGTGCTGCAGTGCTCAGGTGGATTTCTCTCCTCCTCCTCTCTTCCGTCTATAAGTAGTAGGTCTCCTGTGTTCATGCACTTACTCTGGCAACTGGAAGTGTGAGGGAGTGTGCTTTGTGAGTGAAGAAATTGGAGAGTAAGTGAAGGATTTAGTGTGTTAGTGATACAATTTGTGTGTTGCTCTGGGGAGATTTTGTAAGAACTGACCACCGTGAAGGAAACGTGTGAAGGTTTGAACAATGGGAAACCTTCTCTTGGTTGTCGTTTTGCTCATTGTTGGTTGCTGGATATTGAGGTAAGAATTTGGAATTTTTGGCCAAGGGAGGCCCTACATTACGGGTTTGATTGTTAGGTTGCTATATGATTCTATTATGTTAATTGCTTGAGTCTGCTATCAAATGTGGAAAGCACGAACTAGCATACTGGATATTGGGAAGCATGAATAAAGGGATTATTGTGTGTTAGAAGGATGGTTCTGTTTTGTCATGGACATTATAGTTAGTAAAGTTAAACCATGTTTAAAAACTATCTGTACGGGTCTGACTTTGAGAATTCCTTGAATTCCTTGAACTGTTGATATTGATGAATGGAACACTACAGTCGATGAGCATAAACCATGCTTAGAAATTATCTGGTTGGAGTTAATTATGGGAAATCCTTGAACTCTTGCTACCTCTTAAGGGAATATAATGTTCTGTGCATACTAATGCGGGGTACTCGAGTATGGTGCAGACATAATGCTATTCTGTATGTCGAATTATTTATTGAATTGTTGAACTATAATTGTTTAATTGAAAGGATTAAATTGAAAGCATTCTCTAACTTGAAGTCTGCCTGTAATTCTAACCATAATCGTTGTGTTCCTTTTGGGTGTTATCTTGTGAAGTTCTTTTGTAGGTCTATCTCGTGAATTGATTGTGGCATTCATGCATCACCCTAGGAATTATGAACTTGTTTACATATCGTATGTCATACTTAATATATGTAAATAGGGATGTGGGGGTTCGGGATGATCGGTGGCATTCCATTGGTAGAATACTCTCATATAGGCAGCGATGTGGTAGGAGTTATCTACATGGAATCTGGGTTCATCCTTCTCCCGTTCTGAAATCCCCAACGTCTTAAACAAGGAGTGTGATACCGGCTTGTGGAACACCCCCGATGGATATACCTCCTTGTCGGAGTGAAGTGGTTAGGCTACATGACCCTGGGTGTATCTCACTCTTGGCTTTTAGAAGAGATACAGCTCTCTTCTATAATGCATTGTATGATCACGCATATCACATGCATTGTCTTTAAATTACTTGTCATGAATGGTTAATATTGTTGTGAAATCTGTCAATATTATGTGAATTATATTTGACACCCATGCCCTGTATATTGTTGTGTGTTCTCTGTATATTATGTGGCATACATGCATCATACCTAAGAATTATGAAATTGTTTACATATTGTATGTCATATCTAATATATGTAAATAGGCGTGTGGGGGTTCAGGATGATCGGTGACATTCTATCGGTAGAATACTCCCATATAGGGAGCAGTGTGGTAGGAGTTATCTACATAGAATCTAGGTTCATCCTTCTCCCGTTCTGAAATCCCCAACATTTTTAACAAGGAGTGTGATACCGGCTTGTGAAACACCCCCGATGGATATACCTCCTTGTTGGAGTGAAGCGGTTAGGCCACATGAACCTGGGTATATCTCACTTTTGGCTTCCAGAAAAGATACGGCTCTCTTCTGTAATGCATTATATGATCATGCATATCACTTACATAGCATTTCATTCTGTTTCTTGCTGAGCGTTAGGCTCATTGTTTTCCCCATAATGTAGGTACGTACGAGGAACAGGAAAACAGGTCAAAGACAGTTGATGAAGGATTTGCACGGGTGGATCTTGTGGCTGGCTGGGCTAAAAAATTTAAAAGGAATTTATTTACAAAAAGGGTTTGTAAATTACTTAATATTCTTTAATGCTTTGTTTTAATTTTGCTGTATTTTATAAAATGATTTTATTATTCCTGCTACAATTGATAAATGTTTTAAGTAATGAGTTTTAACAATCGGTTTTATAAAGGAAGAAAGTTTTAAATTTCACGCGATTTTGAAGTAAATAAAAATCGGGTCATTACAGTTGGTATCAGAGCGTCCCGGGATTTAAAACCGAATCTTTATACTACCCACCAGCACAAGTTTCAACATGAAAATGATTCGTTAATTGTAAGTATGCTTTGTACTGTATTTTCCTATATTTTCTAATGTATAATTGTTTTGGTTAATTGTGAATGATTGAGAAGGGATAACATGGAAAAAGGAGCAAAAACGGAGGGGGATGTCATTAGCTAGTTCATGGAACATATGAAGTGGCAGTTCTAATTTATTGAAAAATTGGTGGAGGGGTTTAGGAAATTCAACCAGAAGTTCGTAGAAGACCTACAGTCATTACCAAAGGAAGGAGGTGAGCCGACTGTTTGGAAGGAGACTGAGAAACCCTTGGTGGACGAGAATCAACAAGGGAAGCAGAAACGCCTTCGAAAAGAGAATACTGCTGGGGAACCAACAAGGGTGACACAATAAAAGGAACCGTGTGTACGTTGTAACAAGAGTCATGTTGAAACATGCTTGGCAGGATCTGGTATATGCTACAAGTGTATGAAGCTTGGACATGTGGCTAGGAGATGTCCCCTTTTATCCGATGTGAGGCAAGAAGAAATGAAGAAAGTTTTCTTCCGGTAGGAAATGATGGTGGGACCAGCAAGCCTAACTGTCAGTAAGTATTTTGTGTGTGGTATTTTGAATGCTGGAGAATGTGTGACTAAGTTTGTATTTTGAAAATGGTAGACTCGAAGGTGTATCATGGTATGTTCAAAGTATGTCCGTAGAACTAGTGTAAAATGGAAGGTTGAACGACTTCCCTGTAAATTTTACTTAATGGAAAATGAACATTTCTGGAACTGTTTGAGTTTGCTTGCAAGATGTATGGGTGTAGCTTTGGGGGAGTAAAGAAACAGGGGAAACTCTGCCCAAATTTTTATAAATTGGAAAGGGGATAACTAGAAAGTAAATTTTGCATGAATTAAACAATTTGGCTAGGTCATCTACACTAAAAGGAATTAGATAAGTGGGTGGATTTGTTATGAGAAGGAAGAGTGCTTATCCACTTGGTCAGGATTATTAAGAAGTTGTAGAAAGAGTGTTTTAACCTTCAGCAGCGAATAAATTGGGTATTTGATACCGTGATCACTACCCACTTGGTTAACTAAGAATCTACCCTAAATTAGGATAGGAAATCTGGTAGGTTAAAATAAGGAACTGATTGGTTGTTGTTTCTTTCAGAGTCTAGATTGGTCATGAACTAGAAATTTGGAAATATAATCTGTTTGTACAATTGGTTTGGATTAAAATTGAGGATGAATTTCGAGATGGTTAAGATACTCACTGTCTGCCGTTTTGGATTGTAGTCTAAGTTATGCAAGGAATAATATCTTGGCGATTGGTTGAGTTAGAAGAAATTCAAGATGAATTGTAGGGTCTGTGTTGGGTTTAGTTTGAGTTCTCTATCTCGGGTGAGACCCAATCAGGACAATCAAAGATGTCATTATAATGACGAGGGTAGAGTTAGAAAGAGCCTTTACGACGAGAACCCTACTCACACAATGAGAACATGTAAGCTAGTAGGATTTACTCAACTTCGACTGGAGGGAACGGTTACGGTGTGTGTAAGATATGGAGGAATGTTGTGACTTAGAAAATGGTTGGGGAGTCCGTATGTCTAATGAGTTAATTACTACTTCTAAGTCAGATTTCGACTTGCTCCTTGTAAATTGATGAATTTTGGAAACCGGTAGGTCTGAAGATTTTGATTTATGGATCTATGGGATTCTCTTAACATAGAGGAAAAGCATGCTACGTGCCAAGTTGAATTATAGGATAAAGAATTTGTCTAAGAGTCTGGATAACACACTGTATGGCTAACATTAATAATTTACTCTGATTGGAAGTCAGCAGTATATAATTTGGAACGATTCCATTTCTATTTTAAATTGGAGTGTAAGTCTATCGGATATAAGGGTTATCTTTTATAGGACAAGATATAGGTTTGAAGAATCGTTAAGTCGGTACCTCAAATACTTGGAAGGTTGGTTTACCGGGAGAATCGTGTGATGGATTTAGTTGATGTTCCAAATTCATTACTATTAAATTCAGATAAAGGAATGGGTGAAGTGAGCTGAGATTTTATTCTTCACGACGATAATGGCTGGAGCATACTAGGACTGGGCGGTCTATGGTGATATGTTAAAAACAATGTGGGGTTTGTAGTGTATACATTTCGTTAGAATTGAATGTGAAAATGTACGGTGATTGTTCTCACCTTTCGCTGGTTATTATTGACATTGGAAAAGTAAAGAATGAGTTAGTTAAGGGTAGAATACATTATGAGGAATTAAAAAAAAAAATTGTTGAAAGTATACTACTTGATGTTTGAGGAATTGGATTTAAGTTTGGTTCTATCAATGGATGAAGTCTAAGTAAACTATATTGGTCGAATAGAAATCAAGTGGTGAAATTAGTAGTAGACTATGGAGGATGTAGGAATGTCAGCTTCAATTTATGGTAGGGTAATGAAGGAAATCAATTTGATAGATGCCTTGCAGGATTGAAGTGACGTCTTAAATGAAAAGAAAATGATCCTTTTGTCAACGATTGTCATGTTGTGACTTATGAAACCAGATATGGTTGCCCCAAAGGTATATTTAATTGGGAATGATGAGAAGGAAGGTGGAATCTTGTGAGCAATGACGAGATTATAAAGTTGTTTATGTTACGGTGATTTGACATAAATTATCTGATGAAAAGAAATAAATTTGGATGAAAACGTTTTTTTTATGACCTATGAAGTTGGCAATCCGATAACTTAGATGTGAGATAGAATATTTGCTATGTTCTAGGGCCCTACAGAAGTAGAAGGGATGTAATCTTTTGGACGTTTCGTGAAAAAGTAGGATACGAGAAGTTACGCTGAGTTATAGATCAAAAGAATAACTACGCTAAACAAATTTCGGGGATGAAATTTATATAAGGTGGAAGGATTGTAATGTCCCAATTTTCGTAATATAATTAATTAAGGATAATTGTGAAATTTAAATTGGATCTGTAATAATTGTTAATCGATAATAGGAATAAGTCGAGAATTGAAAATTGGGTCAATTAATATACAATACGAATATTTGATAATTATAGATTTATTAAAGAAATTAAAATAAATAAAATGAAATTATGAAGTAAAAGAGAAACAAAAAGGAAGAATTGAAAATAAAATAGGTGGAATGGTGAACCAGTTTCCACCGGACCAGTTTGGGTTTTGACAATAGAAAGGGGTAAGAGAAGTTGAATTGGCCTTCGGCTATTTTGCAAGAGAAACAGGGTGAGGGAGAAGGGGAATCGGGCGAATAGACAGAGAAAGCGACGGGGAGACAGGCACGAGGGAGAAGGCACCGTCGTTGGACTTCACTGGCGTACGTGAAGGGTCCGGCGGTCTGCTGGCATCGTCGCGAGCAAACTATGCGTGGTTAAGGCACACTTGGTCTTCGGGGATGATTTCTCCTGATGCTGCGAATCGTCCGTGCAGGTAAGTGTTGTTTTAATTGTTGATTGTCGAGTAACTCGACTCTATAATGAACAATTCAGTGGATGAATTGGTGACGGCAGTGATGGCAAGAACAAATTGGCAATGGCGTGGGGGATGAACTGTGACCCGTGCGTACAGACCGGATCGAAGCTGGTTTCCTCCAGCTGCTCCTCTGACAAGTTTCCCATGTGGTTCCCTCCCAATGGACCACTCTCCATTGATGTGTGTGATTATCTCATCGGTCCAATGCTGCAGTGCTCAGGTGGATATCTCTCCTCCTCCTCTCTTCCGTCTATAAGTAGTAGGTCTCCTGTGTTCTTGCATTTATTCTAGCAACTAGAAGTGTGAGGGAGTGTCCTTTGTGAGTGAAGAAATTGTAGAGTAAGTGAAGGATTTGGTGTGTTAGTGATACGATTTGTGTGTTGCTCTGGGGAGATTTTGTAAGAACTATCCACCGTGAAGGAAACGTGTGAAGATTTGAACAATTGGAAACCTTCTCTTGGTTGTTGTTTTGTTCATTGTTGGCTACTGGATAATGAGGTAAAAATTTGGAATTTTCGGCCAATGGAGGCCCTACATTATGGGTTTGATTATTAGCTTGCTGTATAATTCTATTATGTTGGTTGCTTGAGTCTGTTATCAAATGTGGAAAGCTCGAACTGGCATACTGGATATTGAGAAGCATGAATAAATGGATTATTTTGTGTTAGAAGGATGTTTTTGTTTTGTCATGGACATTATGGTTAGTAAGGTTAAACCATGTTTAAAAACTATCTGTACGAGTCTGACTTTGAGAATTCCTTGAATTCCTTGAACTGCTGATATTGATGAACGGAACACTATAGTCGATGAGGATAACCATGCTTAGAAATTATCTGGTTGGATTTAATTCTGGGAAATCCTTGAACTGTTGCTACCTCTTGAGGGAATATAATGTTGTGTGCATACTAATGCAGGGTACTCGGGTATGGTGTGGACATAATGCTTTTCTGTATGTCGAATTATTTATTGAATTGCTGAACTATCATTATTTAATTGAAAGCATTAAATTGACAGCATTCTCTAACTTGAAGTCTGCCTGTAATTCTAACCATAATCGTTGTGTTCCTTTTCGGTGTTATCTTGTGAAGTTCTTTGTATGTCTATCTCGTGAATTGATTGTGGCATTCATGCATCACCCTATGAATTATGAAGTGTTTACATATCGTATGTCATACTTAATATATGTAAATAGGCATGTGGGGGTTCGTGATGATCAGAGGCATTCCATTGGTAGAATACTCCCATATAGGGAGTAGTGTGGTATGAGTTATCTACATGGAATCTGGGTTCATCCTTTTCCCGTTCTAAGATCCCCAATGTCTTTAACAAGGAGTGTGATACCAGCTTGTGGAACACCCCCAATGGATATACCTAATTGTCGGAGTGAAGTGGTTAGGCCACATGACCCTGGGTGTATCTCACTCTTGGCTTTCAGAAGAGATACGGCTCTCATCTGTAATGCATTGTATGATCACGGATATCATGTGCATTGTCTTTAAATTACTTGTCGTGAATGGTTAATATTGTTGTGAAATCGGTCAATATTATGTGAATTATATTTGACATCCATGTCCTATATATTGTTGTATGCTCTGTGTATATTATGTGGCATACATGCATCATACCTAGGAATTATAAAATTTTTTACATATTGTATGTCATACCTAATATATGTAAATAGGCGTGTGGGGGTTCAGCATGATCGATGATATTCCATCGATAGAATACTCCCATACAGGGAGAGGTGTGGTAGGAGTTGTCTACATGGAAACTAGGTTCATCCTTCTCCCGTTCTGAAATCCCCAACGTCTTTAACAAGGAGTGTGATACCGGCTTGTGTAACACTCCCGATGGATATACCTCCTTGGCGGAGTGAAGCGGTTAGGCCACATGACCCTGGGTGTATCTCACTTTTGCCTTCTAGAAGAGATACGACCCTCTTCTGTAATGCATTATATGATCATGCATATCACTTGCATTGCATTTCATTCTGATTCTTACTGAGCATTAAGCTCATTGTTTTTCCCATAATGTAGGTACGTACGAGCAACAGTAAAACAGGTCAAAGACAGTTGATGAAGGATTTGCACGGGTTGTTCTTGTAGCTAACTGGGCTAAAGAATTTAAAAGGAATTTATTTGTAAAAAAAGGTTTATAAATTACTTAATATTCTTAATGCTTTGTTTTAATTCTGTTGCATTGTATAAAATGATTTTATTACTCCTACTGCAATTGATAAATATTTTAAGTAAGAGTTTTAACGATCGGGTTTTATAAAGGAAGAAAGTTTTAAATTTCACGCGATTTTGAAGTAAATAAAAATCGAGTCATTACTGTAACTTACCCTTACTTTGTAATACCTTCTCAGTCAATGATACAAAATAAAGTAAAGAGTAATTTAATATGATAACTATCAATTCAAGCTATGCATTTGTTAACAGAGAGTAACTAACATGCTAATCAACCAAGAGCAGTTCATATGCAATTTAACATTTAGGATACAGGGAACATTTACCACTAGCATGGCAAAACCAAGAGCAGTCATATGCACTTTAACAGAGAATGATACTTTAATCAATTTCTCATTGTCCATTTTCTCACGATTAAGAACCAATTCATCTGTCATTTTTCCACTTCTCGTCAGATTATAATTAATAGAACCTAAACCCAATGATAGCACAATACTTCACAGCCAGAAACAACAAGAGTAAATATTAGGCAATGCAGGGCATACTTCACAACAATTAAACAAACTCATACGTGGTCCAATATCTCAACTAACAAAATATTGCAATCACAAATCATCCAAAACTCGACAGAACAATTCATTTCTCAACTTCACAGACAACAATCTTCCCATTTCTTTTATCCAATTATCATAACAGTATTTGATTCATTCCATTTACAGCATATTAACAATTTGCAGCAAGTATTCAAGGATTGAAAACAAGTATTCAAGGCAATAATTTCATCCAAACAAAGTAGGAATCAACAACAAACAAAGTCTCGTGATGTAGGGCCTCCACTACCCAACTGACATCCAATTTCTTACCTTCAGCCAAAATGCTACTTCACAGCAAGCTTTTCCCATGAATCACGACACCCAAACCGAGCAGCAGCACACCCAGGAAAACAGAAGCTCCCTTTCTTCTTCACGCACATGCACTTTGTAATGAACATAGCAAGTGCCTCGCTTCTGCCTTCCTCACTCTCTTCTCACACTCTTTCTCAGCTCACAAGAGCCACAAAGCACAAAGTGCCTCACATTGCTACTGGCATTGCTTTTATAAATAAGTAAGGAGCCACATAGGAAGTGAGGGTTGATAGACAATCACCCACTTCGAAGGAGAAGGTCTATCCAACCCAGTCACGTGGAAAGCATCATATCTCATTGAGAGAGGAGGAAAAATATCGAGGAAAAATAAAAGAAATGGTTGTGACAAAAACAATTTTTTTGTTAAAAATAGATTTTTTGGTTGAAGAAGTCGACCGCATCATCGACCGCTTACCCCAATTTTGACTCTATTTTATATTTTGGTCGAACATCTCAATCGCATCCTCGACCGAAAAACCAAAATGCAATGTGTAATGCATTTCGATCGAGTTATTCGACCGCGACCTGGACCTCGACCGTGACCTCTACCGATTGTTGACTGAAAACCAAAAATACAATTTGTAATGCATTTTGGTCGAGTTATTCGACCTTGACCTCGACCGCCTGTAGACCAAAAACTAAAAATACAATCTATAATGCATTTCGATCGAGTTATTCGACCTCGATTAAGCATTGACCGAAAATGCCAATTACACCTTAATTAATCCAATGATATTTCTTCCTTAATTTCCATTGCATTATATCATTTCTATTGCATTATATAAAGCATACAATAGAAAATTATGAAATGTATCAAATTGTTCATTCCATAAAATCGTTTACATTCAATTTATGAAGGAATTATCTGGGTATTACATCGAATGCAAGAAGAACTGTTAGTTGAGGTTTATGAATGACTGAGATCAAGTCGAATTGAGAAAGATTCCTCTGTGGAAATGTTGGATATTGCTTGCATGTAGAGATGTTAAACGGGCGATAGTGATGAGTTAGGCCTAGCCCAGGCCTAGGCGACCAGTTTGAGCTGAGCCCAGTGTTTTGGGTTCGTGAGCCCGTCAAAGACAAGGCCAATCAAGCTGGCTCACAAGCCAGCTTGTGAGCCAGGCGGGTCTCTCGGTCCGAGGCTCACCTCTCCCAACCCTCTTCAGAAACTATTTTTGCCGAGCCAGAGGCGATTTAAGAGATTTTGGCTCATCTAGGAGCATCTCCCCCATCTTCATCTTCAGCTTTCTGCAGATGGACATAAACATCCCACTCACTAGGCTATTCGGTGAGTCTGAGCTAGAGCTCGACGGGTGCATTGGCGACATGAATACCATAGTTATATATGAGAGAGAGAGACACAGAAGAATAAAAATTGGGTTCATTATAGATGTTGGTTTGTGTGTGTGTGTGTGTATTAATATATATATATATATAGACACATATAGACAAGAGGGAGGGAGGGAGAGAGAGAGAGAGAGAGATAGAGGAGGAGGAGGAGGAGGACTGGGGCAACTTGTTAGGCTTAGCTTGTTAGGATTGGTGAGCCAACCTTCACAGGCTCGGCTCATTGAGCTAGGCCTTCACAGGTTCAACTTAGCTCAACATACTCCTTTAACATCTCTACTTGGATGTGGAAGGTCTCTGGATCATTGGATTGGTTTAGTGGAAGGAACGTGGATCGTTTGTTTGGAAAAAGATATTTCTGCGAGAGTATTTAATGCTAGTTTGGGTGCAAGAGAAAGGTGGACCATAGGATTGGCATAGTGGAAGGAATTAGACGGTTAGATTTGAGAATGATTCTTCCACGGAAGTGTTGGACGCTGTTTAGACGCGATGAGTGTTAGATCATTGGATTTAGATTAGCGAAAGGAGTGTGAACCATTGGATTAGGAAAAAAAATTTTTGCAGAAGGGAAAGATGTCGTTTGGTAAGAGTTCAGTAAATAGGAATGTCGTCGTTTTATGTTTTAGTGTGTTTTCGCGATTGTGTTCATGTCTGCAGCAGCGAATTTTGGTGTTGGAACGACGTCGTTTAGACTAGTTAAACTCAGTTAACAATGTTCGAGCAGAAGTGTTCACTCCCACAAAAGGGTTAGTGTCCACGATAGGTTTTGAATGAAGTGGAACATCATTGGATTTAATGAATTCACAGAGACACTAGTGCCCGCAGGAGCATTAGCTTCCACAAAATGGATTTTCGCAATTGTTAAGTACATGTGGCAGAAAGCGATTGTTGGACAAAACTGCAGATTGGAGTTTCCATGGTAGCGTTGGTTTCCACATAAGTATTGGCATTCACAGTTGCTTTAGCAACCGCGAATAGAAGTTTTAGGGCTAACATGGCTATTCTACCAAGTTTTAGCACGTCCGTTGTAGCTCGGGTAGATTTAAAATAGTAAGTTTTTCTAAATTCTTGCGAGCTACAATTCAATGTTTAGACAACTTAGGAAAAGATAATATTAAGATACGATTTCCATGGGAATTTCTACAGCAAGGTTCTTTGTTTATGGGTCTATAAATAGGAAACATTGGGTCGAAACTCTAGTTACCCTAGAGCCGCAAGGACAAAAGAGTTATTCTCTCAAGCTCTTGGGTGAAACCTTACTTCAAGTTTTTCGAAGTAGGTTCTCCACTGTTTGGTTTCCAAAGCTATTCTTGGACTATGAGTAACTTTTATGTAAAATTCGTGATTTTTTTACATAATTTTTAATTTCCACTTGTAAGTTTTTTGCATAATTTTCGGTCAAAATTAAAAAGTTGACCTGTTTTGTCGCTTAGTGGCCACGTGTGACTTTTTGGTTAAATAGCCAAGAATGGTCAAATCGGATATTTTCAAAAGTTAAATTAATCGAGGGAATTAATTTAATAAATTATTTTGACTAGAAAATTGTTTTTGGTTATTGTTTTGAACGAGTCAAGTTTTAAATCAAAATTTGAATTTGATTTAATTAATATATAAAATATATTTTAAATTATAAACTCTTTTTTAAAGGGGCAAACTCTCTCCTTAACAAAAAAGAGTTTTGTCGCGGCCGAAGAGGAGGGGGAAGGGAGAGGGTGGAGCCAGCAAGCAACCCTTGACATTCCTCCGCCCGATTTAGGTTTCCATAGTTGACACCAACAACTTTTGTAAAGACTATTGTTAAGTTTTTTTTTCTCCTCCGTTTTTTATTATAAAGTTTTGGATTTTTGTTAACTTTGAATTCGAGCTTAAAAACTCAAATCCGATAGAAATTTGTAGGTTATATTGGTAGAATAGGAGTCTACATAGGGTTATTTGTAGTTAGAAGTCAAAATCGGGTAAAAATAGGGCATTTTTCATTAGAAAATAGTGTCCTAGTGCTATGTCGGTCGACCGTTGGACGATGTGTGGTCAACCAATCTTGTGGGTGACGAACTGGTCGACCAAAATGAGATTTTTAGTCAACCGGAGCTGTCGACATTATTTATGCGGTCGACGGAATGAACAGTGCCATCGACTGCTCCGCACTATTCACAGGCACTCTTTACTGGCAATGTTCACACGCATTATTCATGCGATCCACCGTCGAACTGTTCCTTGTCGACCGGGAACTGAGCAGTTTCAACAATAATGGTCGCAAGTCGACCGTTGGTGGTCCCGGGTCAACCATATATTGTCAAATTGTTATATTTTTGAGCTATTTACGTGACAGTTGGGTCATGCCGACCTTTGATGGGTCTTGGATGCCTACTAGCATGTCCTATTGACCGCTATGGGATTCTGGTTGATTGTTGACGTGTCTTGTTGACATTGAATGGTCCTGATTGACCGTTGTTGAGTCTGGTTGAAGCTACGACGTATCAGTTAACCTTCATTTTTCCTCAATGACTGTTGAGTGATCACGGTTGACAACTATGATGCCTTGTTGACTGTGGTTAAGCTCGAATAATTTTAGTTATTTTATCTAAACTATTGATGTAATATCTCAAATCTTCGTTGAGCTGAAAGTATAGCTTGAGTGATAATTTTGGGATATTAGGAGCTAAGTTGGACAAGTAAAGGCATTGGTCAAGAGAAACGTAGTTGGAATAAGTGAATGATGATACCCCGTTAGATTTATAATTAGTTTAAGGGAAGGATTGAGGTTTAGTAAAGAACTATCTAATGGTATTGGAGTTAGACTAAATGATATCAAGTGGATTAATAGTCAGTGGAAATATTAATAGAAAATATATTTGGATCCATTTGGACATACTAAGGTTGAAAGTATAGGATATATATATATATATATTAGGACATATTGGATTTAGTGAAGAACGATGTGAATGAGGAATAGTGAATGATTATTATGGGTTGAGGTTTGTATATGTGGAAAAGGTGAGATATAAGTGATTAAGGATATATATATATAGTCATGTTAAGGAAATAGCGTGGAGATTTATGCATAATACGCTGCTTGGAGGCGACGTTCGATCGGAGCGGTCGATCGGCGAAGGGAGATCGACCGACGTTGATCAACCGGTAGTAATAAGTTGATAATTTTCTGAAATATGCGGGCGTTTGGTAAATGGGCGGTCGATCGTCCTTCATAAAATTCGATCAGCCTCCATTTATTGATGATGTTCTGGAGAAGTTTTAAACAACGAAAGACAAATCGAAGCGTCGTCTAAACATCTGAGAATCGAAGGAGACGTAGTTTAATGCATCTAAAGCTGAGGAGGTTGATGTTATGTACGTTAGGACACCAAAGGGGTTGCTGGACATAATGAAGCTTGGCCTTCTATCTTCGGAGAGTTAGTGTTGAAGCATTGTAAGAGTTATTAATATGCACCTCTTGACCTTCAGAAAATTATGTTGGACGTTAAAATAATAGCTTTATAAATAGAGGAAGGAGGCAACATGGGTTGGAGGAGGTAGAAACGTAGTGTTATGATGCCAAAATAGTTTAGGAGAGAAAGGTTCAAGAGAGAAATGAAGAGCCAGTGAGTGACTCTATTGTGAGGCTTTAAGTGTTCATGGGAAAACCGTGAGGGTCTGATGGTGTGTGAGTGTTCTGTGAAGTTGTTTCTGGATGAAGTTTTGGTGCTGTTCTTAGACGCTTTGGTTTGGGTTGAATGAACTGAGAGGATTGGGAGAGAGAGTCTGAAGAAGGAAGTCTTTGATGAAAGTGGAAGTTTACTCCTGTTTTTAGTTCAGTTCATGGATGCTTCAGGTACGAAGGCTCACTCCTAAATATGTTATTAGTGTATAGTGAGTGATAAATTATTGGATTATTGGAATAAGAATATTTTTTGGAAATAAATGATAAATGGGTATTCGAGTATTATTTGGAAAATAAAACTAGGGTTAGGAATTAAATACGTTTGTTAACAATAGGTGAAATGATAAGTTATTGGATTAAGGTTTATTATTGTTGTTGGACTAAGTGATTATTATTTGGTGATATGGGCTTTATTAATTGATAGATTATTATTAGTTTAGGTTGTTAGTAATGTGAAGTTTATTGGCATGGATAAGGTTAGAATAAATATTGGATTAAAAGTTGTAATTGTTTGATAAAGTGATAGTTTAGATATAATGGGAAACTATTTAATATGGGTGTATGAGCATGTTAGTTGAAGTTAGGGAAGTTAGAGGATCTTGTTATTGGAAATTAATTATTAATAGTTTTATGTGCTAATAATTATAGGTTTCGTGAAAGAATCTTAAAGCGTTAACTTATTAAAGCTAAAGACCTCAGGTATGTGCTATTGCATGTGCTTTGTCCGAAAGGACCTACATCTCGGGAAATTAGGATTTTGTTTGATGTTGTTTATTTAATACATAAGTTATGTTATTATATAGAATTATATGTTATTTGCTTGCATGTTTATTATAATTAAGTTCAGTTCCTTAGATAGGAAAGATCACGTTTCAAAGATACGATTAAGGAACACGTTAGATATGATTTGTATGTGGACAACAATATTAAGACTTGAAATACTAATAAACGTAAATAGTTGTTTCTGTGAACCAGTTAGTTACGCCCGGCATAGAAACCAAAGATAACAACTATGGTCCAGTTAGATACGCCCAGCACAGATATCAAGTAAATGGCTGTGGATCTGTTTAATACGCCCGGCCTGAAGTTAATTGTGGTCCAGTTGGATACACCCGGTACAAATGTTTATATGATCTGGTTTGATACGCCCGGCATATAAACAGTAAACGAATGTTTATATGGTCCAGTTTGATACGCCCGGCATATAAACAGTAAACAAATGTTTATATGGTCCAGTTTGATACGCCTAACATATAAGTGAATTAAATAACGATATAAGACTTGAACAATAAAAGAGAAAGGAAATAGAAAACCTTATGCAATATTATAGAAATTGTATGTGAATTCTATGTTTTACATTTATATCACGTACTGAGCATTAAATTCATAGTTAAGTCCCATTGATGTAGGTAAGGAACAAATGAATGGATAAAACTGTTGATGGATGTAGTTGATGGAGTGTTGCTATGTAGACATTTGTGCTGTTGGCAACATTGACCTGTAGTTATGGCTCACATAATGGAATAAATATTTTAAAAGGCTTTTAAGTATTTTATGACTTCAAATAAATGTTTTAAGTTATTGTGTTTATTTAAATGTTTAGCTAAACAATGGGTTTGTGGTATTTAATTGTAAAAGACTTCCGCTATATGTTTTATATGATTTAGACTTCCGCTGTATATTTATGACTCCAGTTTTATTATGCAATGGTTTTAAAAGAAAAAGAAAATTTTTATACGGAAAAGATAACGAGATGTTACAATTGAGTTGATCAGGTCTAGCGTGTTGTGTTTCATCTTCTATCAACGTGTATTGTCGACTAGTGGGACTTCCTGGTTGCCTGTATAGTGTTGGGTTGACCTTGGTTATGTTTTTGGTCAACCGCACTATTTGTTTCATGGAGTTGGGTTAGTGAACTCCGTTCGACTTCACCAACGATACTTGATTTTTTGTCTGATTTCATGTTTCGGTCTAGGACCTTTGTTGTACTCCTAGATGTGGTTTTCCGTTTGGGACTAGTAGTTTTCCTTGGAGTCCATCTTAGATCCTAGTCTTGATTGAAACTTATCTATTATCTCCCATGTGTTTATTAGGATTTTGACATCGACCTTATTATAGGTTTTGGAGATGTCATTGTTTTCGACCCTCACTTCCGATAGCGTGTAGAGTTGACTAGTCAGTAAGAGTGTTGTGGCCGCCTATGAGGTAGGGATTTTTATACTTTCTGCCCTACATTGCATCAGGTTTTCAATACTGATATTTTGAGAGATACCACATTTGAAAACCTAATAGGACTATTTCAACAACACATTTATTTTTACATATATGTATGTTTTCTCACATTTACTTTATCATACATGCTATTCCCTTTTGTTATCTGTGGATATATTGGGAGGATGAATCCTCTTGATACTTTGGGCACTTTGGCGCCAAAGCATCACAAGGCTATCCTGCAAAACCTTCTACTGTGTGGAGGTTGATTATTTGTACATGCGAAAGGGTGATAGGGAATCGGTGACATGTCCTTGAGTTTCGAGCCCCAAAAGTCAAAATGGAGATAAGACGGTGATAACACTACCTTGGGGTTCAAGCCCCAGAACCTAGCCAGGATTTTAGTCACATAGATTGAAGGTTGTTAGTTGCTGAGGTTTGTCTATCCTAATACCGTTCCATTTGACAAGTGGCGTGACATCTTGTAGGTCTGCTCGTCCACAACCCTCGTCAATTTAGAAACTATAGGTATTTTAGTTGAGAAGAAATCCATCGGAAGCAACCTTTTTCGTTTTATTTGATCGTACGGGTTGTGTCGACTCGGAGCTTTAGCTCGTCAGCAACTCAAGTGATGCGTTGGATCTCTGGATCGCCGTCATTGCTATTTCCTTTGCCTCAAAATGTGTTCCTATTGACTGATAGCCGCTTAGTCTATGATGAGTGTCAGATGTGTCCTTGTGTGACCATCCCTATTCACTGATGACGTTTTTGTGCGTAAAATGATTGTAGTATATTTTGTGATATAGCTTGAGATGATAAAGAGGTTTTAAATTATTTAATTCCATGTAAGGTAAATCAGAAGTATGACAATGGTTTTCAAAAAGATGATAAAAACATTTTTCAGCATGCATTGCATTTAGTATAGATTCTCTTACTGAGTTTGTCACTCACCCCTTAGACTCTATTTTTCCCAGGTTAAGGTGTAGGTTCGGTGCATGGGATCTGCACGTGTCGTCATGGGGCATTGTTGGCACCCCTCTAGTGGGTGTATCGATCTTTTCCTAGATGTATGGAGGTTCGTCGGTCTAATCCCTTCGTACCGGATGTGTTTTGGATTTGTAGTTATTGTGTTATTTGATTTAATTCTTGCACAATACGTTCTTTACTTATACTATCTTGTCTCTAGCTTATCACTCTGTGAATTCCAACCCATGTGATTTGGATTTGAGCTTAATTTTATGTTAAGACTTCCGCTTTTCCCTAATCTTGGGCTGGGAGATCGGGTTCTCTCTAAGGACTAGATCGCTTGACCCGGCGATTCTGTTAGGCCCGCATCCGGGTCGTGACAGTTTAGGGTTATTCTTTTATTAACTAACTTTTTGTTTATTTAAAAGAAAAGTCAGCACATTGGAAGAGTTTGGGATATTCAGACCTTCATTAAAGAACTTTAGGTAAGTGATGTTGATTGTATTTGCCTTTTGGCCTACATCATAAAATGCTAGGGTGAGGTAGAATTATGATATTATTCTATAATGCCAACATGATATTGTTTGAGGCTATGATGCACGTCGATTATTTACTGTTTATTGTTTATTGTTCACGTTGTGCTGTTATTTGAGGATATGATTTCTGTTGGTTGTTGATTGATGACATGTTTTGGATAATGATATGATGAGATACCTACGGGCTGTTGATTGAGAATATGATTATTGTTTGTTTACTGTTCATATTGAGACGTTGATTGATGATATATTTATTGTTATGTTCATGCATGTTAGATTGTCATTATGTCTTACGTGTATGTTTTATGCATTCATGAAAAATGTTTTCTTCAAGAAAGATAAGAAAGAATGAAAATTGGACTGAATAAACATAAATGGTTGTTTTGAGCAGGGTTCGAGTTGGTTGTCCCACATGAGGTGGACCTAATGATGTCACTCTCTCCCCTAGACTGAATTACCCATAACGATTGGATTATAAAGTGAAAGAAAAAGAAAAAGAATGTTGAAGGTAAAAGACAAGGTTTTTACATGCTACATTTTATAGTCATGTTTTATGTTATACATTTCTTACTAAAGTTTAGAGTCATAGATGAACTTTGTGACGTAGGTAATGAAGTGTTTATTAAAGAATATGATTATAGAAACAATTGATAGCACAATTGAAGAGAAATTCTCATGAGTGAAGCTAAAGAGTTTTCAAAGCATAGTTGAACCGTAAGTGAAGATTTAAAGAAAGAAAGATTTTAATAACATCTCATTAAACCTTTTATAAAAGTTACATTTATTATTGTTGGGATTTAAGTAGAAACATTTTTACAAATACTTTTGTTTATTTAAATGATGAGTTTTACGACGTTTGACTTTAAATGAGATTGTTTTTAGACTTCTGCTGCATGGTTTTAAAAGATACAAAAACAATATTTAATTAATGTTCAGTTCTACTAAGTTTAGATTTCAAAAGAGATTTTGTTTAAGACATATGTTGTACGTTTGTCTAAAGACATGGTTTTTCTATAAATATATAGTTTATTGTAAAAAAAAATTTAACACTACATGACGTTATATATATCATATAACTTTATTTTTATGTTCACGTTAACAAGCTATTTTAATTAAATTGTCTATATAAAAGAAAATTGGCATTGCCCTTGATTCTCCGGTGTGTTTTATTTTTGTATAGAAATGTTAATGTGAGTGAAAAAAAAGTCATGTAGAATATTCCACTAAATTTATTAAAGTAATTGATTGAATAATCATTTAAATGAAATTTTAATTTTAAAGATTTTAGTGAAAAAAATGATAATACCACAACTAAATTAAATTATCCATGATTATGAAGATGAAAGTGTCTTCTTCTAATGATTTAGTATAAGTCACGATTCTATCAAATATTTTATTTTATTGAATATTTTATTTTAATTATTTTTTTTTTATTTTTTAATCAATTAATTTTTAATTTATTAGTTTCCTATTATAATTATTTTTTTAGGTTATTATTGAAAAAATTTTGTAATTTTTTTTATAATAGTTGGAAAAGACTTTTCATAATTAATACAAAGTATCTCTATATAAAGAATTATTTATCTTTTGCTTCTTTATTTTTCGTGTTGTGATTTCAAAATATATTTTTTGATTCATCAAATTGGTAGCAAAAGTAAAGAATTTGCCTCGATCTAATAATTGAAAAGAGTTCTAGTTAAAAATGAATCACCAACAATGAAGAGTCGTTTGATAGAATTAATCAACAATATGATCAAATTGATGAAAAATTCATTGAGACCCAAAATTGGTATTATGTTTGTTGCTAAAATGAGATATGAATGCATGAAATGACGATTGAACATCAGAGACCTTGATTCTAACAATTATGAGAACGAACATAACGATGATCAATGAAAAACGTATTGTGATTTGTGAAATCCTAATTTATTGAACAATAACAATTTTTTGTTCGGGATTTAGCTAGTTGTTGGCCATATTCAAAACGATAAATTATTAGCTCTTATCTATATCAAGGACTGACAACAACCATTGTTCGACCTAAATGGGCCTTGCACATTTTTTATTCTTGTGATTTCATAATTGATTCATGAAATTTAGACCTTAAAATGTGATTTTCTTTCTTTACACACATTCCAACCCAATAATCATTGTCTCCAACAAAGAGTTTTTAGCCTATGACGATGTTAAATCTGCAACTGATGATGATTTTTTGAACGAGACAAGTAGGATATTGAGCGAGACAAATGGTATTTTCAGCAAAATATGATTTGTTTTCCAACCAAAAGCATATGTTTTTTTAGTACCAAAGCATCGTAGATGATGTATTGGGAAAAACAATATACAAAATTAAAACAGGCAATAAATAAATTCTTTCCCCCTTCTTTGTGTTATTAAAAATAGATTATTAAGTCATATAATAATACTCCAGAAAATAAAACAGAAAATAACGAGACACCAAATTTAACATGGTTCAGCAATGTATCTACATCATAGGACCAAAATCTAATATGATCTTCCAATATAAAATAATAGGTATACAATAATCCTTTCTACAATAAGCTAGAAGAAACAATAGCAAGAGTGATTATGTAACACCCAAGAAAAATTAAGTAGTTTTTTTTAATTGGAGAGAATTGGAATATTAAAGGATAAATAAAATAAAAATTATAAAGATTTAAAAGTTGGAAAATATTCACGGCAGCTAGGAAAAATAAAATGACGTCGTATTATGAGAATTTCGAAGGATGTCCATTGTGATTAAGAGCAACGCTATTATGTTTTAAGAAAAGAGAATGATAATCGTTGGATTAAGAAGGTAGAGTAAAAAATACTTCTACGGAAATATGTTTTGTGGAAGAGAAAAGGAACTCGAGAGAAGGGATACCGTCATATTAAATAAATGGAAGAGTTTTAACCATTAGATTAGAAGATGAAGTAATAAGATGCTTATGTGGAATGATGCTTTGCAGCAGAGAAGATGTCATGTGGGAGGAAGAACGACCGTCGAATCAAATATTAAGATTAAACAAGGACCGTTAGATTAGTAGAAAGATACTCCCACAGATAGAAAAGATTCCTTGCGAAAGGGAAAATAGCTACCCATAAGATAAACGTCACCATTTTAGATAAGTGGTGTACGTTGAATAGTAGAACTGCGGGAGTGTAGGCGTTTGTAGATGAGAACACTTTCAGGATGAACAATAAATGTGTGGGAGTGCAAGTATATGCGGAAAGAATTTTATCTGTGGAACGATGTGGCAACTATCGATTGGCAGATAAAGGGAATATTTGCTAAAAAGATGCTCAGTGGGAGCAAAGGTGTCAGCAACGGGCACACAGGCGTCCACAAATGTGCGAAAATTTGTAGCAGAGGCTTTTTAGAGAATCTCTTTTCAGGATAAATTGAGAATTTATAAGACAACTCTAATCCATCCCATCAAAATTAATTAAGATGATGATAGTGCTTACAATTTCAGCTTCGATAAATGATTATAGTGGCTGATTGTGATTAGTGGAGAGGATGACTTACAAGGTAAAATCACTGACTTAAACTTCTATAAATTGAGGAGTTTGACTCTTAAAAAGGGATAGAAGTGAGCCATGGTTCCATCTCCTTTTTTATGTAAGAAATATTCTCTAAAGGTTAGTGAGGTTATTTTTAAGTTTAAGTTAAAATTATGTTTATATTGGATTAAAGTTATATGGGAAACGGAGTAGTTTCTGTGTTGTTAGCACCAATTGATTTGAAAGATTTTCAATTAATAAACTGTTTAAATATGTTTTTATGGATAATTTGGATAAATTATGAATTTTAGAAGTTTGTGGTGAAGCTAGAGAGGTGAAACTAATTATGGAAAATGAGAATGCTCTGTTTGGATGATATAAGCATAACAAAAGTGATTGGATTTGTAAACTAATTTGACATGAGTACTTGAGAAAAACTATGAATCGACAAAAGTAAAAAGTAGAAAAAAGGATGGAGGTCTAATGTGTTAGTCTATGTGTCATTAGGCTTATTTGTTTTGATGATCGACTGCGAAACCTAAAATGCGAAGAGGCGCTAGACCGGTGTGATTAAGTAGGGGACCGTGCAAGCTGTATAACGCAATGGTTACTTTACAATGGTTGAATTGCAGTCGACCAAAATGGAGGTGATCGACCAGTTGAACAGAAATTATAAATAGAAGACCTCTGAAGCTCACTCTAACAACGAAGTAAGAATCGAGGCAAAACCCTGCCAAATTTTATACTCGATTCCAATTTATTAAAAGAGCGTAAATCCTAACACTCCATACTCCCAAACTTGTGAATTATATTTGGGAGAGTTAGGAATCCTTGTTTTCTTATTTCTTTGTACTAAAAACGTTGAAAGGCTAGATTGACGTCGTGAAGATAAATTCAGAGGGTGACGCCAATAGTCCGTAATGGTTTGATTGACACCCGTGAAGTCAATCATGGCCAACCGAGGAGGTCTGGCAATTAAAGATCTCCAAGTGGGAAGCTTGGAGAGCGAACATAGGCCGGGATTGTCGAACCGCATGAACAATATCGATGTCATCTCTCTAACCCTCTGTTTTATATTTGATTGAATATTTATTGATAAATCACTTAAGGTTTAGATAAGTAAATATCACATGAAAAAGTTTAGCACATTTACTTCAGCCCCCTCTATAGGTGTGCACCATTCCTACAATTGGTATCAAAGCAGGGTAATTAAATTTTTCTTGTGATTTTGTGCTTATTGTATAAATTAGCTAAATTTTCTTGTTGAAATTTATTTGGATAAATTTTATTGGATCTTTGGGTATTCTGTATATATTAATTATAGATTTCAATACATATTTTGAAGGTCAATCCATCTCTAAACCTCCTTATTTTGATGGAGATGATTATTTGTATTGGAAATTTGGAATAAAAATATTTGTTTGATTTATAGACTATAATTTGTGGCATATCATTGAAAATGGAATAAATATTCCTAGATTGTCTTATGAATTCAATGATATTGATAAAAATAATTTGTGCTTAAATGCTAAAACCATGAATATTTTATATTGTGCTCTGAGTATAAATGAATTTGATAAAGTACAAGCATGTGTTAGTGTTAATGACATTTGGAAAGCTCTTGAGCTTGTGCATGTAGGTACAAATCAAATAAGTGATGGTCAAAAAAGCACATCCTCCAAAGTAGAAGAAATGGCTAATCTCTGCTTCATGGCCACAGAAAATGAGGTAAATGATTCTTTTAGTGATTTAGAAGAAATTTTGATGAAGATGAATTGCTTCATGCTTTTAATGAATTATATGAACAGTTCAACATGCTAAAGTCTAAATATAAATCATTGAAATAGAAAAATGAAATTTTGATGAAAAAATATGTTGATATGGTTCAATCTATTGATAAGCAAATTTGTGATTTGAAAAACATGAATGATAATTTGGTTACTACTATTAAATCTCTTGAGATTGATGTTTGTGAATTGAAAGCTAAAAATAATTATTTGGATTCTATTGTTTTGAAATTCACAGATGGTAGCAAAAATTTTAACACACTTTTAGGTCAACAAAGGGTTACGTTTGATAAGCCAGAATTGACTATCAACTCTTTGTTAAAAAGAAAAATTATAATAATTTCTTTGTTTGCCCATCTATTTGTAATACTTGTAATTGTGTTGAGCACAAATCATTTGGTTGTTCATTGAAATTAAATAACAAAATGATTGGTTCTAAATTTGTTTGGGTTCCTAAAGGGACCATTACTAAGGATAAAAGACCTAAAAAGATTTTAGTGCCTAAGAAAAGTACCTAGGTGCTTTTCAATTTTGTGAATCAAGAGTATGCATATTTGGTTGATGAAAATGTTTATATAAATTGCATAAACTCTTGATTTGATTTGAATTGATAGTTGCTTCATAGGTTGAAGTTTTATATTTTTTATTGACATTGATTCTATTGGTTGCATATTATTTTGGTATCATTGGTTTAAGTTGTTTTTAAATCATTCAAAAGTTTTAATTCTTCAATTGGTGTATTTTGGTTTTAACTTTTATTAATCTAACATGTAGTTGATGCAAAGTATCCCCATCTATTATATTGTGTTTAATGTCAAAAAGGGGAGAATTAATTTGTAGAAATGTTTCGTGTTGATTCTTTGGAGATCCTCATCTATCATATATGCTTAATGACAAAGGGGGATAAGAGTTAGTTTTTTTTTTATATTTTGGATACCTCCAATGATTTGTTTTTGTTCATTGATATAAGGGGAGAGAAAAATGGATATACTTTGATTGTATATTCCCCAATTTCTTTTTATATGTATTGTACTTGTCAAAGGGGAATAATATTTGTTTTGATTAATATGTTGAATTGATTTGTTGATATCTATGTTGTATTCCCTCCATATATTATTGATGATAACTTAATAGGTGGAGATGAAAATAAATTTTGTTGTTTGATTGATGGTTATTCTCCGATAATTGCTATGTTGTTGACTTTGACAAAGGAGAAGATTATTTTTGGTATTGTTTTTTGTAGTCCTCCCCATGATTTCTTTTTCATTATGACAAAGGGGAAGAGATTTATATAAGCTATAAGTAGCATGTTTGCATGAAATGAAAAGTTAAATATATTACATAAACTAAGGAGGAGAGATCAAATTATGCAATACTAATGTCTACTCTTAGATTTAGGAATTAACAACTTGTAATATGTTTTCATCGTCAAAAAGGGGGAGATTGTTAACTTAAGTGTCATTAGGCTTATTTGTTTTTATGATGAATGTGTTAATTGTAAATTATAAATGCTTTATTGTTTAAATAACAGTTTTATCGTTATATTTACATTGATCTTTATTGAAAATACCCTTAATACGGGTATTAATGTCTACTAATATCTTTATATAAGTCCATGTAGCCAATAGTATATTTATTGGGACTTAGAAAATTGATGTTGGGCAAAACACAGGGAAGAGGTTGACTTTGAAGAAGAAAAGGTCGACCAATTTTATGAAAAACTAAAAAAGCAGTCGACCTTTGAAGAATCGATCGACTGATTTTAAAGACAGTAGCCTTGATGTTTTAGCTGTTGAGTTAGTGGTCAAGGTGATCAACCGCAAGTGCATAAAATGGGAAAAAGAAGTCAACCAATGCAGAAATGGTCGACCAAACAATGATACAGATTGCTCGATGATTTAGCGGCCAAGGAAAGTGGTCAAGTGGCTAGACGAGGAGATCGACTGCAAAACCTAAAATGTGAAGAGGCGGTTGACCGGTGTGAATAAGTGGTCGACTACACAAGCTGTATAACGCAATGGTTACTTTCCAACAGTCGATAAAAATGAAGGTGGTCAACCAGTTGAATAGAAATTATAAATAAAAGACCTTTGAAGCTCACTTTAACAACAAAGTGAGAATCAAGGCGAAGCCTTACCAAATTTTATACTCGATTTCAATTTATTAAAAGAGTGTAAATCCTAACTCTCCATGCTCCCAAACTTGAGAATTATATTTGGGAGAGTTAGGAATCTTTGTTTTTCTATTTCTTTGTACTCAAAATGTTGAAAGGCTAGATTGACACCTGTGAAGATCAATTTAGAGGGTGATGCCATGAGAATAGTCTGTAACGATTTGATTGAGACCTGTAAGTCAATCATCGCCAACCAAGGAGGTTGGGCGATTAAGGATCTCCAAGTGGGAAGCTTGGAGCGCGGATATAAGTCGGGGTTGCTTAACCGCATGAACAATATCGGTGTCATCTCTCTAACCCTCTCTTTTATATTTGTGTATATTTGATTGAGTATTTATTAATAAATCACTTAGGGTTTATAGAAGTAAATATCGCATGAAAAAGTTTAGCACACCTAATTCACCCCTCCCTCTCCTCTATAGGTGTGCACCATTCCTGCACAATGAGTATACAAAGACTAACCTATTGTGTTATGTTTTAGGTTTTCAATTCAATGAAATAAATTGGATAATTGTTAAGAACCCAATGTTAGAAATGACAGCATGTGCTTGGCCTAACGACACAATTTTTCTTTTCTTAAAGCGTGGCATTTTTAGAAATCGCTTAAAATTTAAAACTTTTCTTTTCGATAAATCCTTTCAAACAGTTGCGTAGCGGAAGACTTTTCATTCATAAAATCATTTAAAGACAATGAATAAAATCCTTTTCTAAAAACAAACCTTTTATAAAACTTTTGTACAATTTAAATACTTTATAAAACTCTTTATAAATCATTTTTCTTTAAATTTCTTTAGCCTAGCTAGCCACAAGATCCGCGCGTGCAAATCCTTCATCCACTACTCCCTAACCTATTCTCGCATGTACCTACATCACAAGATTTAAATTATGGGCTAAGACTCAATAAGTGATATAAAATAAAACAGCACATGCTATGCAGCTTTTAAAAACAATGCAAGTTTTGTTTCTATTTCTATTTCTGTTTTTGTTTATGTTTCTGTTTCTATTTCTGTTTCTGTTTCTTTTTATGTTTCTGTTTCTGTCTCTATTTCTTTTTCTTTTTCTGTTTCTGTTTCCGTTTCCTTTTCATTTTACGTTTTTGTTTCCGTTTTCTTACTTATAGAACTGTGATGAACTTTAATGAACTTTAATTCTAACAGTGAACTTAGACTGTATTGGTGAACTTAGGCCCTTGCAGTGAACATGTACTATGCTGGTGACCTTTGACAGCATAGTGAACATAAAACCACAAATGGAATCATGATGGTGATCTTAGGCCATCATGAAGAACTTATACTATTTACCTTTTTTTGGGTATGGACCGCAAACGGAATCATGATGGTTATCTTAGGCCATCATGATGAACTTATACCATTTGCCTTTTTTGTTAATAGATCACAAACAGAATCATGATGGTGATCTTAGACCATCATGATGGACTTATTTCGTTTGCCGTTTCCGCTAACATTTCGGGAATGAGCAGTGAGCTGCAGCCGACTCAAACCCTCCTCATTTTCTTTACATATTTCTCTTTACTCTTATCTTCATATTTTTGTTTATTCATATTTCATATCCATTTCTATTTCCTTTTTTAAAAACCATGCTTGAAAACCATTTCCATAACATTTTGAAAATCATAATGCATGAATGCTCGTGTTTGCATACAGTTCTATATCCTCAAAACATGATCAGTATAAAGCTTATAATCCTCAAAGCATGCTTAATATCATAATCCTTACTTAAATACTTAAAAGCTAATAAACATATCATTAAAAGAACTTAATTCTAATAAACACAACATCAAACAGCAATACAATCCTCGATCAATAGTTATATCCTCGAGCAATAACATGATCAATAACTGAACCTAATAATCTAGTAAACATAGTTAGCATACAATTCTTAATTCCTACGATGTATGCTCCAAGGGCAAAGCACACACAATATCACTTACCTAACGTCCGTGAAGCATTTAGCACTTTATCCTTCTTCTTCAATACCTTCAAAACCATATAACATTCATCGTCAATGATCATAGCTTAATAACCTCAACACCCTCAATACTATTATTCCCAACCCTATAACTTGATAACATGCATATATATTACACATTATAATTCTATTCCATATTTTCTTCAATTTTCCAAACTTATTTCCTTTTGTAACCTGCACATGTATAACATTTCCAATCCAACAAAGGCTAACATCATTAACAATTTTACAAATTCCATTTTCTAACTTCATCATAACAGTGAACTCTCAACAATATTTCATGGCAATATTTATTAGAATGGGGCAACATTTCATTATCCATTAACACCAATTTAAAAGAACGTGTATATATATATATATTGAAGCACAACTGATAGAGAATAATTCATTTCCAACTTCAGGCAACAAAGCATACATCTATTATTCACGTCCAATAACAACATCCAACAAGGCAGTAATAACATAACAAGCTTCACAATATCCAAAAGCATCACTAAGCTTAAAAATCACAGAGGAGATTATCGGATAAAAATCACAACCAACAATAGAGCATGCCAAAAAAATCAAAAACCAACAATGAGCATTACCCATAAATAGGACAGAGAGCATTTAGCAACAACCTTTAGAAAACCCATAGCACAAATCCTAACATCTTTGCATCTTTCATCCTCTACCATTATCTACAAAAAATCCATAACCCAGAAATGAAGGAAATCCTTATCGGAAAAACACCCGAGAAGACTTGAGAACTCCACCTGAGAGAGAGCAGTCCTTCCATCATCAATACTAGAAGAGCACCTGAGACCCAAGAGCTACCCTGCTTCTTTCTTCACAGAATTCTCACATTCTCCTTCTCTTTCTTCTGCTTCTTCTTCTTTGCTATTTCCTCTTTTCCTCACGATCGTTTCTCCTTCTCTAGAGTCTTCCTCACTCTGTCTTCCTCTAACTTTTTCTTTATCTCTTTCTCTCTTTCTAATTCTCCAGCAAGCTTCCCACGTACGCATAACATAATCCCCATAATCTCACCTAACCCGTATCCTATTCAGCCACCGCAAACGGAAGGACACGTGGGGAAATCAAAGAAACACAGCATCTCAGGATTTAAATTTCTAGGCTTTCACATGGAATCGATCGATATTACCAGTTGATCATCTATCGACCGATCGCACATGACTTGCCACTGCTTTCCGCCTCTATAATCTCTTCTCTATTATTGCCATTTGTGCCCAATTCTTCATGCCACTCACCATCGGTCCATCCAAAGGGACAACTCACCATACATCAAATCCAAAATAACTCCCATTATCAAAATTGAATTCAACATCCCCAAAACATAATCAAGAAAACTTACAACGCTCGGCATTGGAGGCCGAGAAGCCAAACACAGGGGAACCCTTACCTCGCATTGTTGCCAGAGAAGACATTGCCACTGCTGTCCGCTTTACAATCCCCTTCCAGCTTCACCAAACATTCACCTCAGTTTGCGCTGTGAAATTCCAGCTCGCGATATGCGGGTTTGCACGTTGCCCCAAGTTCTGTTGCTTTGCGCCCTTGCCTCGCGGTTGAGTAGGCCAGACAGCAACATCCACGCATGCCTAAGCTCGATGCCGTCGTCTAAACACTCACACGTCGGACCCCTTCATTACGAAAGAGATTTCCCCGCAGAAATCGCTCTCCCCTTCACTCGAGTCTCTCTCCCTCTCTCTTCTTTAAAATTGGTCACGGGACTCACTAAATTTCTTCCTCCTCCTCCCCCCTTCCCCTTGAAATTTTCTTTTATTTTAAATTCATTCTTTCTTTATTTCCTTTTAATTTCATTTATCCACTTTAATTTCACTTATTCAATTAATGTGTATATATATATATATATGTATGTATGTATCAAGCATACATATCATATATTAATCGACTCACTTCCAACTCCCAACTTATTCTAAACATTGGTTGACAATAATTACCGGTCCAATTTAAATTCTTCAATTTCATTTGCTAAATTAATTTTCCATAATCATAAAATAATATATCCTTAATTCTCTTTCAACCTTCACCAAAACACTTCCTCAATTGTTATCATCCTCAGTTTAAGGTTAATTCCGGGTATTATAGCCTATATCATAAGATGATTGGATTTACGTGATTATTTGATTGAGGATATGTTATGTTATTATGATAAAAAAAAATTTTGGAGGTTATGTTGTGATTATATCATATAAAAGAGAACCTTACATACAAGTAAGAAAGATAAAGAAAATTAAAAGATATACTTGAGTTCATTAGTTTGATCTTGATTGATGTCAGGACATACCAACTAATGGTATGAGGTTATTAAGAATTGATGTTCATGACTGCTAGTGAGCCTTTGATTGATGTAGGGACGGATAATCACTAGCAAAGCTTTTGATTAATGTAAGAGCTAATTTCACTAGAGGTGATAGGTTGTCGTGTGTTGATATGCATGACAGGTAACAGGCAATTCGATTGATGTCTAGTCTATCAAGAGATATTGTGCATTGATGTGCATGACTGTTAGTGAGTCTTTGATTGATGTTGGGATAGATAATCACTAGAAACATTTTTGGTTGATTCTAAAGCTAATTTCACTAGAGGTGATAGGTTGTCTTGCGTTGATATGCATGGCAACTAACAGGCGATTCAATTGATGTAGAGTATATCAAGAGATGTTGTGCATTGATGTGTATGACCATTAGCGAGTCTTCGATTGATGTCCGGATGGATAATCACTAGCAAAACTTTTGATTGATGTCAAAGCTTATTATACAAAAAGAATGATAAGAAAGCAAAGAAAGAAAAACAAATGTTTTTATGTTTATATTTCTCATTTCTTACTAAGCGTTAGACTCATAGATGAATCTTGTAATGTAAGTGAACTTGGACAAAGAGACTGATAAGAAGAGGACCATGCAGTTGATGGAGCTTACTTGTGCACAGCACTTGGAGTTGTTCCAACAAAATTAATTTATGGGATGAGACATGTTTTGTAAAAAGAAATTGACCATGATATTATAATAATTGATGAATGGATTATGCTTTTATGGTTACAAAGTTTGTAAAGAAAAGTCTTCTGTTATGTTAAAGAAAAATAAATAAATTTTTAGAAAAATTTAAATGGGAAAAGAAATCAGGACGCTATAGATTAATCTCTTGAATTAATATTCTCGACAAACATGAAAAAAAATAGAGCTATCTCACCAAACTGACTAGCGAGACAACTCAAGTGATTTTGTCTCTTTAATAATCAAAACCAGTAGAAATGTAGAACTCATCGACATGAAGAAAACTCTGAAATCTTGGATCAAACGGAGAAGAATCGACCATTTGATCTTGCATGAAAAGAAAATCTCAAAGAAAAATCTCTTTTTTTTCTCCTCTCTCTCTTCAGTCGTATCTCACTCTCCAATTGTCTCTATCTCTTTTTCTCTCTTTTCAATTTCTTTTAAACAAACACTTAACTCTCCCTTATCTTTTATTTTATTTTATTTCTTTTTTATTATCTTGTGAGTCCATCTGAAAAGACAGGCAGAACCCAACAATGCTCTTCCTCAGCCTCATGCGAAGGGCTCCACCATTCTCGCTTTCACTTGCAACTCTCAAGCTTCTCCTTAATCAATGACTTCGCCATCATACCAGACCCATTCTCATCTGTGTGAATCTTGTCAACAAGTAACTCCTATGGTTGGACTTTATCTCGCACCCAATCATATCGAACATCAATAAGTTTGGATCTTGCATGTAACATCGAATTCTTGTAAAGGTGAATAGGACTCCGACTATCACAATAGAGCACATATTTTTCTTGTGAAAGTCTCAACTCTTTTCGAAATCTCTTCATCCACAAAAATTCCTTGCAAGGTTAAATAATAGCTAAATATTCTTCTTATGTATTCGATGGAGCAACATATTTTTGCAATTGAATTATCAAATGCAACATATAGCTCCCCTAAAAACAAGTCATTATATGCTTACAAGTTGATTTTCCCAAATCGACATCGCTTGCCAATTTAGAATTAATATAACCATACATTACAGGCTCACCATTACCATGACATAAACATGTTTTGGTTGTACCTCTTAGATACCTAAGATTCCAGTTAACTATTGCCCAATGTTCTTTCCTTAGATCAGAGAAAAATAAACTGACTACTTCAACGATGTGAGCAAAATTTTGTCAATGCGTAAGGTACTTTATGTATAGTTTCTTTCTCTTTATAACTTCTAGGACTATGTTTTGAATGCAACTTAAAGTGGTTTACAAGTGGAGAACACTACTTTTTTGATGCACCACAAGGCCCAATCACTCGGCTCCGAGCCAAGAAGATCATTGCTTTTTCTATAAGCTATTATTTTGCGAGGGGCATCACACTTGAAGGACTTGAAGATGAACCTAAGCAAGAAGATAAGGAGATACAAAAACACATACTCACTTGGAACACTTTACATACCCTCGGCTAGCACAAAATACTCTAGACCACATTGATGTTCATGTTGCCGAGGCTTAAGGAGGTTCCCTAGCTGAAGATATGTTCTTTAAAGGGTTTGACACGTTTGTTGAGTTTATATTTTGATGGATTACTAGAAATTGGATAATTTTTGGACAGATTTAGGGTTGTTTGAACATTGACATTTTTGGAGTGCTCAGCTAGTTTTAAGGGTACAATTGTAATTTTGTGTTAGGTCAACTCTTAAGGATGTATTTAAAGTTCCTTAAGGTTGTCCTAAAACCCTAATTTGGATTTATATCAGCTACAGCTCAACTCGTTTGAAGGCTTTCCCTCTCAAACTTCGGCTACTAGCTCTTGGTTTCCAATCAAGCTTGAAGCCACAAATCGACTCACTCAACTGTTCTCGGATTGGTCTTGGAGTGAGGCCCTTATACTAAACTCTTTTTCATCACTTCTTGAGGTGATTCAAGCATGAGGATTTAGAAGACCATCGAGAAGCAAGGTGGAGTGGTTTCTTGCACAAGAGACCCATTGAAGTCGATATTATTGATTTTAGGTAATATTGGACCAGCTTATAAGTTTGCTACAATTTTTTCATTAGTTGTGTTGTGATTTTGGCTCTAGAATTTTTGGATGATGTTTCTCACTGGATTGGATTGAAGTGTTCAAATTTTGGTCTTGATTGGAATTGATTCTAAGATTTTGTGCAACTTTTGCTATTGGTGTTCGAAACTCTTTTCCTTGGTGTCTCTTTGTGCAATCTAGTTCCGTTTGTATAACTCCTTGCTCATGATGAATTGAATTGTGATTTTTGGTGGAGACCTTGGCCTAACATTGATTGATTCTCTGAAGCAAAAGTTATTGAAGTTTTCTTGTGGTGTTTTTTTTAATAACTGCCATGACCCTATTCCTCCATTGTTACTCCCTTCGCACCCCTTGGTACATCAACCGGTATCAGAGCACAAGTGCCCTATTTTCACAACTCTGTAAGTTTATTTTGTGTGGAGAAATGAATACAAGAAGTGGTACTAACTGTAATGACCTGATTTTTTGTAAACCTTTAAAATGTGTGAAATTTAAAACTTTTATAAAACCATTTAAATCTCATTTTAAAACAATATTAGAGTGCGAAACTGGACCATGAAAATCTTTTTCGTTAAAACATATCAGAAGCAGCTGTAAAGCCTTTTGTGAAAACATGATCTGATTTATTAAAACATAGCGGAAGCGCAAATCATTTGAGGTGTGAAAACTAAACAATTTAATACTATGTTTTGAGAAATGAAAACCGAACAATGAAATACAACCTTTTTCTATTTTACTCTCTTCAGCCTGGCCAGCCACGAGTCTTGCGCGTGCAAATCTTTCATCCCTGATTTTTTGTATGTGCATTGCCTTCGCATACAAGTACCTACACCTACACCACAAGTAAACTGTAAGCCCAAAGGCTTAGTAAGGAAAAGGGATTATGCAATATGATATGTCTCTCTTTACTTCTTTTGTAATGGGGGCCACCCAAACCAATCTTTTTCATTAAGTCGTTGGTTCTTTGGTTCTTTACTTATACATCGAACTGGAGATTGGAGGGTTCATATAGAATGGAATAGTTGGTTAGACCTAATCCTTTACTTGCAACGAGGTCCCTGTTCCCGTTGAGGTAGGGGGCTTCGCCTAGCCGCAGACTAGATCTGCTACCCATCCACCCTCCAACTCCCTTTTTCTTCTTTTTCCCTTCAGGAGTATCCCACCCTCCAGGCTTTTTCCCAGTGATTGGCGTATCCCGCCCATCCTGAGCATTATTCAAGTGATAGACATATTCTGCCCATTATGAACATTTTCTTAACATTTTTCCTCACTCATGCATGTGTGAATACCGCCCCTGGCGACACTCCCTATTTGATTTCTATTAACATGATGCATGATTACACATTCTCCAACTAACATGATGCATGATGCAGTATAACGTAACATTAACAGAAATTGAATTGTGCATATAAATGAAAGTAATTGAATAGCTGGAATTGAAAGTGCATAAAAATGAAAGCAACCAATAATTTAATGATGCATAATAGAGAACAAATATAATTGAAAGTGCATAACAGGGAACAATTATAAACTCGAATTGAAACAGTGGATGAGCAGTAAAGAGACGATAAAGCAAATATGCGATGAATTACAATTAACTAAACATGCTCGTTAAACTAAACTAACCTAACATACTCAGACACTTAGTACGATTAAACTAAACATGCTTACAATTAATAGTTTAAATGGAAACACGCTTAGACAATAAATAACGGAAACATGCTTATAAAATCGTAATTTCTTATCCCAGTTGATTAATCATGATTTTATTCTAATTAATTAAATATGCTATAATTTAATAGTCTAGTTTAGTTAATTAATTGATTAATTAATTAAGCATGCTTAGATAAGTTGGTTAAACATACAAAGATTGAACATACGAGCATAATTATAAATCATTATCCTAGTTAATTACATGCTCAGGCTAGTTAATTACTCTAACCAATTTACATGCTCTACTTCCAATTAAGTTAATTACTCTAGTGAATTAACATGCTCAAAGAATAATTAAAAACTAGTTAAACATGCTCGTACAATTGTCCTCCTAATTAACTGCACACATTCAGATTAGGAAACAGAATTGATAGAACGATATACACATAGATCAATAGTAATGCCAATAAACACGGAGAGACTTTAGATAGACAGCAAGTAATTAATAAAGAACAGAACAGTTAAGGGAATTCTTGCTCATTTATACTTCTTTCCTTAGTTCATCATTCTACACCAGTCATTAACTCACTAAGCATTCACAGCATTAATTTCTATCAAGTAAGGCATTTGTAGTAAAAAAAATGAACTAATAGTAAAGGAAGCATCTAAAAAGTACCAACAAGGTAAAGCATTTGAGCATGGAACCAACAATAAATGAATTAATATCAAACAATTCTAATGGTTAACTAACATGTATGAAGATTAATAGTTAATTGAATTGTTTGATGATTAAACAAGTATTAGTTAACTAACATGCATGAAAATTATTAGTTAGTTAACATACTTGAAGATTAAACTAGTAGTTTATTAACATGTATGAAGATTAATAGTTAATTTAATTAATAAATCTAACAACCTAGTTAATTAACATGCTTAAGTAATAATTAACATGTTTAAGTTGATTAACATGCTTAAGTCGATTAACATGCTTAAGTCTGGTTATTTACGCTAGTCTAGTTAATTAACATGCTCAAGTAATAATTTCAATTGGGATCCTAATTAATTAACAAATAAACAAGCTTAAGGCCTACTAATTACTCTAATCAACATGTTCAAGAAGGTTATAACATATGTTAATTTAACTAATTATTTAACTTGCCTCGGTTAACTAGTTAATTAGTTGATCTATGAAAAATTGATTAACATGCTCAGGATTCTAGTTAGTCAACAATTAAATAGGCTCAACTCATAGTTAATAACTTAGTTAATTATCACAAGTGATTAAGAGTTATTGTTATAATTATCATTCTGGTAAATCAAACGTGCATAAGTTAAAGCAGTAAAACTAATTACACAAGGATATAAATCAAATGCAGTGAAACAATAATGAAGGAAACGATAGTCTATAATTAACCTAAGAATATTAAACTAAACACAGTAGGGCAATGTTAACTAAATGTTGTGGCAAGTAAAACTTTAGCAAATACAATAGCCATAAATATTTCCAGAACATAGACATAGTCTTAGTTCATCGTTCTTCACCATTTTAGACTTATGGTTCATGACTCTATACTTTACAACAACCGTTATCAACCAACAATATCAACTAACAGTAAAGGGAACTACACACTTAACAAGGAATAACAGCAGTTATATCAGCCAAGGAAATATCACAGAGTTAACAATAATCTACATTATTTATCAAGGGAAATATCTAATAGCAAGGAAATAACAGTAAATCACCCAAGGAAATTCTACAGAGCATCAATAATCTACCACTCACGCACTCTACTTGAGGGTAGGCCCTCCAAATGGCCAAGTCACAGCAAAATACTTACCCTCTATGATGAAAATCAACAGGGACATCAACTCCAGTCCACTCCTCAGCTTCGGGACGCAGCTCCTAGCTCACCTCTAGCTCACGGACAGTAGCTCCAACTCACAGCAGCTTGAGCTTCAGCCTCACACACGTACCACACTTAAACCCCAATAGCTACCCCATAATTTCTCTCACTCAAAATCTCACTCACACGGATTTCCCTTCTCTTCAGAACTCACTCTCTCATAGGAACTCTCCTCTATTACAGAAGGAAAACGCAGCTGAAGAAATGGGAAGGGAGAATGGCTAAATCAAAATCTATACTTGGTGAGGGAGGAGACAAAACGTACGCCTAGGAGGGTAGAGAGGGAGGTGGCTGGGCAGGGGGAGGGCGGTGTAGGATCGATATACGCCTATAGAGGGGGGTGAATATAGCGTTTTAACTTTTTCGTGCGATATTTTAATCTCTAATTAGCCTAAGTGATTTAATGCACATAATTAAAATATCGATAACAAATATATGCAATAATATAAAGAGTAAAGGTTGAGAAGTGCACGCAATATTTGTTTACGCGGTTCGACAAACAAGCCTACGTCCGCGCTCCAAGTTACACTTGGAGATACACTAAGTAATTGGCTTGCGGGTGCCAATAAAACCGTTTACAAATTGACTATTAGACGGGGCGTCACCCTTGACTAATTATAAGGTCGTCAACCTTTGACTATTATAGGACGTCACCCTAAACTTGACTATTGCGGGGCGTCACCCAATATTTGACTATTGCAGGGCATCACCCAAGTGTGATGAATTCTAAGGGAATCACCCTTTACAATCAAGCACAATACTAAACTCAGAAATTTAAGCTTAAATCTAGCTAATCCGAATTCTCCCAAAATATAACTCACAAGTTCATAATAGGGAGAATTGGATTTACAACACAATTAAAAGCTCACAAAGTAGTATTCGAGTATTGATTTTGCCAGGGCTTTGCCTCGAATATTCGATTCGTTCATTGTGCAGAGCATAGAGTGATCCTCTATTTATAAACACTGCCACTTCATCTTCCGGACGACCCCAGCGTCCGCACCTATCGTCTGCACGACCGTTGCAAAAATACCCGTTGAGAAAAATAGTTGTTGCACAATTCTGGGCATTTGCGGACGCCATTCTCATCGTCCGCTGCGTCCACATCTATCGTCCGCGTCTTCAATAAAATTGGACAGATTCAAAGCGGACGCTAATATTCGCGTCCGTACCCACTGGGTCCATCGTCCGCGACTACCCAAATTTGAAAGGGACGCCAAACCATCGTCCTCTTCTTCACTTCCGTCGAAGGGTTGCGGATGCCAATTTACGTCCGCCTCGTCCGCGAGCATCGTCTGCGTGTTCATCAAAATGGACAGAAGCAAAATGGACGACTAAAGCCACGCGTCTGCCTCATCCGCAGCATCCTCAAGCGCATAACTTACTTCATACTTTCACATAATGTTTCCTCTAAGTCATACAAACCGTCCATTCTCCTGCAAGGACTTAGAGAAACACATTAAACATTCCCAATACCCTTAATCAAAGGTATTCTCAATTTAATCGATAAATATGATATATAAGAATTCAATGTATAAACAATTTTTGCACTTTATTAAATTTCACATCATCTTTATCACATAGTCTAAACAATCTCCCTTATTGATGATGTCCAAAACATATAAAGTTGTTTATATCCAAACCTAAGCATCTGCCACAAATATTGCATATTTGATTTGCTCAATTAAGTTATGCAATATATCCACCAATTAATCCAAGCAACATGCTAAACTAACACACAATTTAGTCATCATTAAAAGAAAACATAGCCTAACAAAAAGGCTAACAGGTGGCTCCTATGCTGGAGGGGATGACTCGGTAGGCAAGGGTGGGGGAGAGTCTTTTCTTGTCTCCAATTAATGGCTAAACGACAACATCCTAATATGTTAAGCCCTAATTTCTCGTAAGTCTGGGCTATTTCGGACGAGTACAGACGTACTAGTCTCATCCGCCTATGTCCAAAAGTCGCTATAACAAAGGCAAATTGCACATTTGGACACAAGGTGGCGTCCGTATATAGAGTCAAAACCACCCCATCTACAAGCGTCCACCATCGTCTGATGTCGTCCGAATTCACCATTCAGACGAGGATGGAGTCTGCCAACAGAGGCGACTCCCATCTGGAGTTGTCCGCCCAGGCCACTCTGACGCGAAACGGCGTACGTAGCCCACATCCGCGTCAGTCCAAAAGTGTCCAGGATTTTGATAGATTCAATTCGAATGCAGCCATCTGCATCTGCATACGTCCGGACGAGTCCGAAACCTCACAACACTGGTGAAGTTAGGACGCGAAATTGCATCCTAAGTCATCCCAAGGTTCTGGTACGACATAAAATGCACTTTCGGACGACATGTCTCATTCGTAAGTCGTCTGCAGGCATCTGAAAACGCCCAAAACAACATTTTCTCACCTCTTTCCTACTTAACTTCCATTCCATAACACTTTTCCCATTAATACACATCATAAAATAACACGTATTGATATGCAATGTAATGTCCTACTTATCCCATCATTAAATTAAATCATGTATATGGGGAAAACGTTATCGGGAATACTCCCTTCACTTAACGATCCGAATACGTCCTTGGTAATATCCTTATTACTTTTCAATTATCCTTATTAAAGTCTGATATAAAAGTCAGGGAATTACACTAACAATACTCATAGGAAAGACACAATATTGGTTACAAATATACCAACCGAGAATGAACAAGACAAGGCTGATTCTAGTTTGCAACACCAACTTGATGAAATTTGTGAAATGATGTCCAAGCTCCAACAAAGGCTAGAAGAGCCTTCTAATGTTCACGTGAGGGGTCCTACGGCTCCTAGACCAAGGAGAAGAATTAGCACATCCATCGAATCAAGGGCCGAAGAGAAAACATGTATGATGTTGATGAGGAGGAAACCAATATGGAAGAGCTCCCAAGTCTGAGAAGAAAAGCTTTTGGCAAGGATGATATGAGACATGTGAAAGTCTCTATTCCACCCTTTAAGGGGTCCAGCAATGGTAGTGATTTCCTAAATTGGATTAAGAAGGTGGATCGTGTATTTGAATGCTATGACTATACCGAGAGAGTAAAAATACAAATGGTGACATTGGAGTTATCCGGATATGCTAGCCTTTGGTGGGAAGACCTTAAGGCTTAAAGGAGGAGGGATGGCTATGATGATGTTAAGAATTGGAGAACTATGAAAACCTTGATGAAGAAGAAATTTGTCCCCATCCACTACAAATAAGAATTGTTTCTTCAACTCCAAAATCTCAAACAAGGTGCACAATCGGTGGATGAGTACTTGACCGAATTTGAAACATTAAAGATTAGGCATGCAATGAAGAACCAAAAGAGCAAACCATTGCTAGATTCATCAAGGGCCTACATAAGGAAATTGGTGACTAGGTAGAGTTACAACCATTTGAAACCAAGAATGAGGTAGTTTAATTAGCCTTGAAGTTAGAAAGGCAAAGAAAAAGAAAGATGAAAGAAAACAATACTCGGCTATTTTCAAGAAGTGCAAAACCTTAAAAGCCTCCTACCAAAAATGATGAAAGAAGCACAACATTGAAAGTACATGAGGGCAAGGGCAATAATGAGAAGAAAGCAAGTGTTAAGTCCACCAAACCAAGGTTGAGGGACATTAAGTGTTTTAAATGTCTCGACCTTGGACATATAGCATCCCAATGCCCCAACAAGCGTGTTATGGTTATTAGGGTGGACTCTGAGGAAATGTTTACTGAAGATGAAGTTAGTGAAGCATCTTGTATAGTGGAAGAACCCCAAGAAGACACCTATTATGCTCAAGAATGACCACTCCTTGTTGTAATGAGGAGATCCTTGACTATGCGAAATCGAGAGGAGGAGTGTCAAAGGGAAAACATTTTCCACACCCGATGCAAGGTGGGGGAAAAGGTTTGTTCAATGATTATAGATGGAGGAAGTTGTACAAATGTGGCCTCTCTAGAAGTTATTGAGAAGTTGGGAATGGAAACCATGGTGCATCCCACCCCCTACAAACTAAATTAGCTTAATGACAAGGAATCCATCAAAGTGAGCAAACAAGTCCGTATTGCCTTTTCCATTGGAGGATATGATGATGAAGCCCTATTCGATGTTGTGCCTATGAGTGCAAGCCACTTGTTGTTTTGGAGGCCGTTGCAATTTGATAAGAGAGTTGCTCATGATGGTTTTACAAATTACTATTCTTTCAAGATGAATGGGAGGATTGTCAACCTAGCTCCTCTCTGGCCCAATCAAGTTGCACAAGACTATGAAAGCATGAAGAAAGGTAGGGTCGACTCTTCTTTATTTATGTCCAGGAAGGAATTGAAGAAGACTATATTGCAGGGGGTTCCCTTGGTGTTGATCCTATTTAGAGAAAGAATTGAGGAATTGGGAGTTATACCCGATTCCATTATGCTTGTGATTCAAGAATTTTAAGACTTATTTCCCCAGGAGCTTCCTCAAGGCCTTCCTCCCCTTCGTGGAATTGAGCATCAAATAGACCTTGTGCTGGGAGCTAGTCTACCTAATAGGTCATCCTATAGACTTAATCCGGAAGAAGCCAAGAATTTGCATAAGCAAGTCAATGAACTCCTTGAGAAAGGGTACATCTGGGAATCACTTAGTCCATGCGCCGTGCTGCCATTGCTTGTTCCTAAGAAAGATGGTTCCATACAAATGTGTGTGGATAGTAAGGCCATAAATCAGATTACCATCAAGTATAGGTTTCCAATACTTGGACTTGAGGACATGTTGGATGAGCTTAGCGGTGCTTCCATCTTCTCGAGGATTGATCTCAAAATTGGCGATCACCAAATCTGGATGCAGGAAGGGGATGAATGGAAAACAGTGTTCAAAATAAAGTATGGTTTATATGAGTGGATGGTTATGCCCTTTGGGTTGTCAAATGCTCTGAGTACATTCATGAGGGTTATGCATCATGTTCTTAAATACTCTATGGGGCAGTTCATCGTGGCATATTTTGACGATATTCTTGTATATAGCATTGACCTTCCTTCACATGTGGAACACCTCCGACTTTTATTCGAGGCTCTCAAGTTCAAAAAAACTCTATGGTAATTTGAAGAAGTACTAATTTTCTCAAGCAAGGGTTTATGTCTTGATGTTTATCATGACCAAGCATGGTATGGAAGCTGATAAATCCAAAATTGAATCCATCCAAGAGTGGTCGATTCCTAGAAGCATTTTCGTAGTGAGAAGTTTCCATGGATTGGCTTCATTTTATCAGAGATTTATTCAGAACTTTGGCACAATAATGGCACCCATTACTAATTGCACCAAAAAGGGGAAGGATTTTCAATGGTCGAAAGCATGTCAAGCTAGCTTTGAGGCCATCAAGAAGAAATTATGTCATGGTTCCATGCTAGCTTTACCTGATTTTGCCAAGGTATTTGAGGTGGAGTGTGATGCTTTGGGTTTAGGGATTGGTGATTTCCTTATGCAAGAAGGCAGACCAATTGCCTATTTCATTGAGAAGCTCAAAGGGGCAACCCTACGTATGACAAAGAGTTCTATGTAGTTATCCGTTCTCTCGAGGTGTGGCAGCATTATCATATTTCCAAGGAGTTTACCATCAAATCGGATCATCAAGCTCTTAAACATATTCGCAGCCAAGGAAAGTTGAATTGGAGGCATGCAAAGTGGGTGGAGTTCTTGGAACACTACCCCTATATTATCAAGTAAAAAAAGGGCAACACAAATAAAGTGGCGGATGCACTTTCTCAAAGGTATACTCTTTTGACCGAGCTTAACACAAGACTTTTCGATTATGACTAGATCAAGGAATTATATGCTGATGACAAGGATTTCGAGACTATGTATCATTGTTACTTAAAGAGGGTCGAGAACCCCTTTTATATTGTGGATTAATTTCTTTTCATACGGGGCAAGATTTGCATTCCGGTTTGTAGTCTACGAGAATCATTGGTGAGAGAAGCCCATAGTGGTGGGTTAGCAAGCCATTTTTGGGAGAAAAAGACTTTAGAGGCTATTAAAGAGCATTTCCATTGGCCACATCTTCTCAAAGACTTTCAAAGAATCATCAAAAAGTGTATTATTTGCAAGAAAGACAAAGGTCGTGTCTTGCCTCAAGGGTTGTATATGTCTTTGCCCTTGCCCACTCATCCTTAGATGGAGTCAGCATTGATTTTTTTTTGGGGTTCCCTTGGACTATCAGAGTGAAGGACTTGATTATGGTGGTCGTTGACCATTTCTAAAAAATGGCACATTTCGTTGCTTGCAACAAGTCCGACGATGCAAGTCATGTAGTGGATCTATTTTTCAAGGAGGTAGTAAGATTGCATGGAGTTCCCCATGCAATTGTCTCTGACCATGATACTAAGTTCCTAAGTTCCTTTTGGAAGAAACTCTGGACAAAATTGGGTACTAAGCTGCTTTTCAGTACCTCCTTTCACCCTAAAACCGACGAGCAAACAGAAGTTGTCAACCGGACATTAGGTACCCTCTTAAGAACTATTGTGCACAGGCATCTTTCGGATTGGCATTTGCAATTGCCCTATATAGAGTTTGCCTACAACCGAAGCATGCATCGAACAACACAACACACTCCTTTTGAGATTGTGTACGGGTTCAACCCCCTTACTCTAATGGATCTCATTCCATTGCCCATTGATGATTTTTTAAATGAGGATGGAGCTTCCAAGGTCGAGAGGGTTAAATTACTCCGTGAAAGGGTGAACAAAGCCATTGCAAAGAAAAATGAAGTTTATGCTAGAAATGCAAATCGGGGTTGCAAGGAAGTAGTATTTGAAGAAGGGGACTTGGTTTGGTTGCATTTGAGGAAAGAGAAATTTCCTAAGCAAATGAAATACAAGTTACTTCCAAGGGTTGATGGTCCTTTTAAAGTACTCTAGAGGATTAATAACAATGCTTACTTATTAGAGCTTCCAAAGGATTATGGAGTATCTCCCACTTTCAACGTGAAAGATTTGTCACCATACCTTGGGGAGGATGAGAGAGATGAAGAAGAAGGGGGTGGTCAAACCTCAGATTTGAGGTCAAATCCTCAATCACCTTAGGAGGATGATGCACCATAAGGCCTGATCACTCGGGCCCAAGCCAAAAGCATCATTACTTTTCTAACAAGCTATTACTTTGCAGGGGGCATCACACTTGAAGGACTTGAAGATGAACCTAAGCAAGAAGATAAGGAGATGTCAAAACACATACTCACTTGGAACACTTTGCACCCCCTCGGCTAGCACAAAATACTCTATACCATATTGATGTTCATGTTGCCAAGGCTTAAGGAGGTTCCCTAGCTGAAGATATGTTCTTTAAATGGTTTGACATGTTTGTTGAGTTTATGTTTTGATGGATTACTAGAAATTGGATAATTTTTGGATAGATTTAGGGTTGTTTGAATATTGACATTTTGGGAGTGCTCGGCTAGTATGTTAGCTGAGCATTCATGTTTGATTTTAGTTTTAAGGGTACAATTGTAATTTTGTGTTAAGTCAACTCTTAAGGAAGTATTTAAACTTCCTTAAGGTTGTCCTTAAACCCTAATTTGGATTTATATCAGCTACAGCTCAACTCGTTTTAAGGTTTTCCCTCTCAAACTTCGGCTACTAGTTCTAGGTTTCCAACCGAACTTGAATTCACAAATCAACTTACTCAATTGTTCTTGGAGTGAGACCCTTATACTAAACCCTCCTTCATCTCTTCCTGAGATGATTCAAGCATGAGGATTTAGAAGACCATCATGAAGCAAGGTGGAGTGGTTTCTTGCACAAGAGATCCATTGAAGTCGGCATTATCGGTTTCAGGTAATATTGGACCAGCTTGTAAGTTTGCTGCAATTTTTTCATTAGTTGTGTTGTGATTTATGCTCTTGAATTTTGGGACGTTGTTGCTCACTAGATTGGATTGAAGTGTTCAAATTTTGGTCTTGATTGGAATTGATTCTAAAATTTTGTGCAACTTTTGCTATTGGTGTCTGAAACTATTTTCCTGGTGTCTCTTCGGGCAGTCTATTTCCGTTTACATAACTCCCTCCTCATGAGAAATTGAATTGTGATTTTTGTTGGAGACCTTGGCATCTGTTATTTTTACGCAGCCTACAAAATTGACATTGATTGGTTCTAAAGCAAAAGTTATTGAAGTTCTCTTGCGGGTGTTTTGTTTTGGAATAACCTCCAATACCCTATTCCAACATTGTTACTCCCTTCGCAACCCTTGGTGCATCATTTTGCCTTGTTCATATTAAGTCTCTCAAGTACTTTTCATAAGATAACCACAATCTTCTATTCTGTCTATCACATGTACTTTTCATACCCATAATTGTTTTTTGTAGGTCTCAAGTCTTTCATCGCAAAAGATCTACTCAGTTCTGTCTTCAACAAGTTAATCTTCTTGACATCTTGACCCACAATTAACATATTATCTGTATAACGATAGAATGGTGAAATCATCACTAACATCTCATTTCATAAATACACACTGATTGGAATTAGTCTCATTGAATCCTTAACTTGTCATGAAGTATTGAAATTTCTTGTGCAACTGTCTTAGTGCTTGCTTTAAGCTGTATAAGTTTTTTTTAAGTCTACAATCAAAATTTCCTTTCTCTTTGACTATGAACCCCTCTGGTTATTCCATGTATATTTCCTCTTCCAAATCTACATGAAGGAATGCAGTCTTCACATCAAATTGTTGAATCTCGAGATTCAAACAAGCAGCTAAACACATAATTGTTCTAAGAGATGTCATCTTCGCAACAGGAGAAAAAATTTCATCAAAATGAATATCTTTTTTCTGAATGTATCCTTTCACAACCAAACTAACATTATATCTTAGGTATGAGCAATTGTCATTAGACTTAAATGTGTAGATCCATTTATTTTTCAAAGCCTGCTTGCTCTTAGGAAACTTTACCAATTCATATGTATGATTCTCAAGCAAAAAGTTTATTTCCTCTTGCATGCTTTTTTGCCACTGTCTCTTTTGTTCATGACGCATAACTTCCTAGTAAGTTTCTAGTTCTCCCTCATCTATAAGCATCACATACTCATTGATAGAATATCTCTTAGAAAGCTCTCTATCTCTTGCTGATCTTCTTTCTAGCATTGATGTTGAAGAATCTTCTTCAATCTGATCAATCGATTGAAACCCATCATCTGTAGAAATACCTTGATCAATAATATCACAATGATCTTCTTCTCTGGATCCCCTATAATTCTCAATTACTGAAAGTGTACTAACCGGATCCAAACTAGCAGAAAATTCTAGAACTGAGTGAGGTCTCTCTACCTTATCAGCTTCAACTAACTGGTCTTCTAAGGAAACATATCTTCTTCTTACTATCTTTTTAGAAACTAGATCCCAAAATCTGTTTCCAAACTCATAGTGTGAATAACCCAAGAAAATACACTATTTGGCATGTCATCCAACTTGAATCATTCATCTTTCAAAATGTGAACATAAGGTCTCCAGCCAAACACTCTCAAGTACTCATAAAAAATATCTTTCCCTATCTAAACTTGTGATGGAACATCACCATCTAACGGAGCAAAAGGAGAAAGATTAATCAAGTCAACTGAATCCCACAAAGCTTCACCCCAAAAAGGTGTAGATAACTTAGCTTCAAAGAGTATACACTTGATCCTTTCTTGAATCATTCTATTTAATCTATCTACCACTCCATTCTGACAAGGATTTTTTGCCATAGTCTTCTCAAGTTTAATCCTATGGCTCTAATAGTATTTTTCAAACGGCCTTCTAGACTCATCACCATTATCAGTTTTGGCACATTTAAGTTTTATTTTGGTTTCTCTCTCTACCTATCATGAAATTCTTTGAAAACTTCTAATACTTGATCTTTTGTTTTCAAAGTAAAAGCAAACACCTTTCGCGAGTGATCGTAAAAAAATGTGACAAAATAGTATGCACAATTGAATGTCTTGTCATGTATACTACAGACATCTATATGAATCAAATCAAGAATCTAATGTCACCTAAGGGGATAGATACTTCGGAATGTAATTTTGTGAGATTTTCCAAACAAGCAATCCATACAAGTCTTCAAATTTAAGCTTATGAAACCCGACAAAAAAGTGCTTTTTGACAACTTTCTGAAGTCCCTTATCACTAATGTGACCAAGTCTCTTATGTCAAAGCTCAATATCATTTGACTTCTCGATGACATTTATTTCTTTTTTACATAACTTTGTCAGTATGTAGTAAAAAATATGGTTTTCTTTCCTCTCGTTATAACTAGGGAACCTTTGGTGAGCTTCGATTTACCATCACTAAAATAATTGTCAAAACCATTATCATCTAGCTTACCAATAGATATCAAATTCAGCTGGATATATGGAACATGTCTAACATATCTGAATGTCAACTTGCAGCTTTTTATTTCCATATTAATATCACCAATTCTCACAATCTTTAGTGAACTACCATTTCTCATCTTCACTTGACCTTAATTACCACTAGTGTAGGATGAGAAGTATTCACCATGTGACATTTCTTTCTACAAAGCAACATAACCAATAATCCAAGTACACGGCTGAAGTATCAAATTCACACAACATTCATCATAGGCTATAATGCCTCGTAGCGTATACCAGTGTTTATTATCCTTTTTTTGATATATGAAAATCTTTTATTAATTTTGAAATACCTTTTTTAACGGACTTTTGAAAACTTTAAACACAACAGAAGACTTCTATTCATTTCATAGACAATATTTACTTAAGACATTTCTACATTTCAAAAGGCTGATATTTTAGGTCAATTTATCAAAAAGTCTCATATACAAACATTCCATCAAACCATAAAGTTTTATAGAACCATTAAGTAAATATATAGAATTCTACATTAGTTCCATTACCAAAAGATTCTTTTATTCTCCATGCTCCACTGGTCATAGCAATCACAACAAGCCTAACATTCATCCAGTGATTGACCATACAACGTTCATATCAGCCAAGTTAATTCGAATGTAAACCCTTATCATATTCTTTACCTACATCATAGGATTCATCTATAAGTTTATTGCTCAGTAAGCTATGTATAACGTATTATAAACACACAACTAATAAATGGTACCATATACTTTCAATATCACATGAACATAACATAATGCACCGTGCCATAAGTTTTTCATAAGAATATGCAATGCCATGTTTTTCGTCTTCCTTTTCCCTTTCAACTTGACCATTCAATCATTTCAACAACCTTTAGGAGGGAGTAGACACCATTTAGTTCACCTCATGGTACAATCTAACTTGAGCTTCGGGGAGATCAAGTACCATTTGGTCTGCCTTTCGAGACAGCTCGACTCAACCCTACCCATAACAACCCATTACATATATTGTTATCATTCAAATCTTTCTTAATGAAAATGCATGCAAGAAGATTATTTTCCTTTCTTTTCAAAATGTTTGTCATGATGCATGATAATGCGCGAGTGAACACAACACAAGTAACACATCATATATATATATATATATATATATATCATTACACTTTATCATCTGAATCAATTTATTAATATTTGATACAACTGCAACATTTTATTTAGCATGACCTATCCTTATGAGATAAATTTCAATTTACAGCTAGTTAATGGATAACATTTTCACTATCAACACATTAACAATTAAACATATCATAGTAATTGTTCCTCGAGATCAAATTTCCATATTTTATCATAATTTAAAAGTTGCATGGTTGATATCATATCGACAAAGAATTTATTATTTTTATCAACACATTTTTAGTCATTATCCTTTACATTCTCACAGCCTATAAACTTTATTTGCATTGAATTTCTCAAGGCACATTTCCTACTATTTGGTACCAACTAAAACCAAGCATAACATAAATGTACCAAATCCAAACCATATATGATTATTTATCCAACCATTAAACCTAGCATCTCGTGATGTAGGCTTGGAAGCCACACTCATGCAACACCACTTACATGTAGATCTTAACACATTTATAGCACTTAAGCAGATATTTTGTTTTCTTCTTGATAGTGATCAACCTAAAAACACAATACCTTCCCATTAGTGTCCATCAATGTGCTTATAACTTAAAGCATGCATAATTTCCATTACACTTAACCAAATTTATTAATTCTAAGAATCATATTCTGATAAAGGAGTACACATTAACAAACTAATTCATTTTAGACTTCTCATCATGCATGCTCTAGATACAACACTTCAACCATTCCAATATGCATAAATTTTTAACTTTCTATGCACTCTTTTCACGTAACTTCAAAAATTCATAACTAACATTATATTCAACAAATCCCTTAACTTCCAGAGCCAATATTTTCCTTGAACATAGTAAAACATTTTTTAGAATAAAAATCATGAAGGTAAGCTAACACCATCAAACCAAAACATATGCAGATTTTTCCCATGCTCAACCAATTTGAATACTACATGCATAATCATGTGTAATTCAACAAATCCTTATCATACGTTACAAAAAATACGTTAATAACAACAATTTTCCACATTTTCAATCATAGATATCAATTGCAAGAACTCAATTTCGAAATCTTAATGCAACTCTCTTAATACCCACAATCCCAACAAACTGTCAACCAACTTTCTTCCATAAATTCCATGAAACTTAAAGAAGCTCGAGTTACTTTCACCAAAACAATGGGAGAGCTACCAATGTGATGGAGAACCTTCAACATGAATGAAAAATTCAGCTGGAGTTTCCTTCCTTAAGTAGAGAGAGACAGAGAGAAAAGGATTATAAGGTGTCAATGACTCAATTCATTGAGTCATCACTAGCAAGGTCATGGTCTAACCCTCCTATTAACACTTCATCAGTCTATTAATAAATTTATTTAATTAAATTCCAAAGTTTGACACCTAAACATCAACATATTTAGTGAGTATACGTGTTTCAATTGACCACTACATAAACTCCAATCTCCCTCTTGATAACTCGTGGGTCTTTAAATCTCAATTTTGCCTTTAACCAATCGACCACCCTTAAACTTCAGTCAACCGTAATCACAACTCGAGAGCAATCCAAGTTCTAGACATCCTCACCACTCATCCAAAATTTTCCCTAAGAGCTGATAAAAGTCTGGACGACCAGACTACTTTCCCCGATTGTCCGTACCAACATTATACTTCACTTTTTTTCATTACTTCATTAATTTTATTACTTCTTTTATCAACAAAAACCCTTTTTAACTACTTTACATCATTTTAACAAAATTATGAATCTATCAGCGACAATTAATATAAATTATATGCATGATTCAACAATTTTGTACCGTAACTTTTTTGGGTATTACATAAGTAGTAATCACATCACCATCAACAGTAGTTTCAATAGTCTCTGTGTCACTGTCATAGTCATTATCTTTTCCTTTGGATTATTCTTTCTTCCATATTCTGCAATTTCTTTTCATACGTCCCGGATTTCCACAATGAAAACACTTCATTGTCTTTTTTATGCGAACCTAGGGTATTGAAGAACCATAGACCCAACATCAATGTAGAATTGACAATGGATCATCCTATAAATCAAAAAATAAAGTAGGAACTTGACCCTAACCAAACTTGTCGGCTAGAACCAGAGTTATCAAGAAGAGTAGCTTGACTGTAACCAGACTAGTTGGTTGAACCAAAGCTAACAAAGCTTGATCCTTCAAAAAGAATGCTTGAGAAGACTAAGTTCTTGGTAAAGAAATCAAAGAGAAGAAAAACCTCACAAGTGAAAAACTCACAAATTGTTTTCAAAATAATGTTCCTTACAAATGGTGACTCAAGGTCCTTTTATAGGTCATCCTTAACTAAGAAAAATTAGGTTACAATAATTTGGAAGGTAAAATTAGGGTTTTTTGGTGGAAGGGCGGTTGTGGGCTTTCGGTAGGCACGCTGGGCCTGTTTGGAGAGCGCGCTGGGCTGGGCCGCTTGTGTTGGGTGGAAGCAGGTGCGGGCGGTACTGGCACATTGGATCGAGTGCACGCGCACGGGTGCTAATGGGTGAGCACAGACAGGTGCACTGTCGAGCGGAGTCGGATCGGGCGTGGGTGGCTGACGGGGAGCATGACAGGTGGGGGATTCACGGGATGCGCACTGTGACAGAGCGCGGTAATGGGGCACGGTGATGGGTGAGCGGATGATGTCTTGTGCACCCGTTGTGCTGCAGCGTTGGCCGCTCGACGCTCAAGCTAGTGGTCGGCGCATGTGCACTGCGCTCTACTGCATAGGATGACCGACTCTTTTTTCCAATTTTGCAACATTTGGTTTCTTCTCATGCTTCCTTGCTCCTACATTGCTTCTTCCTTAACATTTAGCATCATAATGGGTCATTGCTTGTCACTTGATGATTCCTTATCTTGGATTACTTTGACAAAAAGTTGTAGTTTTTCTTTCTCCATCTTTGTTCTTACTTTTAGTCTTTGGGCCTCCAATGCCTCCTAATGAATCTTGGTTTTTGTAGGTTTTCCATATCACATCATTCATTTTTACTTAGATCTTTTTTTGAATGAACCCCTTTTATGTTGATCTCTACTTTAGCTTCGACCTTGTCATTCTTGTTTCCCACTAACAAGAACACCTCCATTAGAAGAATGACTCGAGTCCTTCCTTCTAATTTTCTTGTTGAGTAAACGATCTTTAACCATATCCAGAGTTAATTTACCATCTGATGTTGAGTTGATAACTGTAACCGCAAGTGTTTTTCAACTATCTAGCATAGAACTAAGCAAAAGCAAAGTTTGTAATTCATCATCTAATGTGATACCCATACCTAGCAGTTAATTCACTGAACTTTGAAACACGCTCATGTGCTTGTTAATCCTACGTCCATCCACGTATTTTTAATTCACAAGTCTCTTAATTATAAGAGCTTTATTATGATCACTCTGACGTTCAAATAATGACTCTAATTTCTACCATAGTTGATTGGCTCTAGTCTCTATAGCAATAATGTGAAACACACTTGCATCAACTTAACATCTGATAAAAATGACATATTTTCAATGCATCAGTTCCCAATCTCTATTTTTCTTGTCTCTCAATCTCGCTACATGGCCATTAATTAGCTCATTAAGATCTTTACAGTAAAGTATATCTTCCATCATAGGTTTCCACATAAAATAGTTGTCTGTCTTCAATTTTATCATCAAATCTCAATCCACAGCAATTTTAATTTAAAAAGAAATCCAAAAAAATATAAAGTCACAAACTATCTAGCAACCTAGCTCTAATATCACTTGTTGGGAAAAATAGTCTCAAAAATTCAATTACGCAATGGATAAATTATTTTCCCCCTCTTCGTGTGATTAAAAATAGATTATTAAATTATATAATAATACGCCACAAAATAAAGCAGAAAATAATGAGACAATTAAATTTAACACGGTTCGACCATGTGCTAATTAAAATAATGTGTACACAATAATTCTTTTTAGAATAAGTTATAAGAAACAATAGCAAGAGCAATTAATGTCAAAAATCAATATGCTCAGCAAATAAGAAAAAAATAGATCGATTTCACCAAACAGACTAACAAGACAACCCAAGTGACTTTAACTTTTCAATCATCGAAGATGATAGAATTGTGAATCTCATCAACACAAAGAACACTCTGAAATCTTGGCTGAAATGGAGAAGAATCGATCGTTCATTCTTGCATGAAAAGATCAAAAATACTAGATGAAAAATTCATTTTTTTCTTCTCCATCTTTTTAGTCATATCTCACTCTCCAATTCTCTCTATTTTTTTCTACCTCTTCAATATCTTTTAAAACAATCACTTATCTCTCTCTTCACTTTTTATTTTATTTTATTTCTTTTTATTATCTTGTGGATTTATCTCAAAAAAGAGGCAGAACCCAATACAATGAACGTGCTGAAACAAAATTAGAATTCTTTGAGCATTTAAAGAATCAAACTTTTATTATCGTTTTCATGATTTGCAATCATTTTCAAGCAACTATTGAGATCTTCATCGAGTTTAAAAAAAGTGCAGTATGATATTTAACGAACTTAATTTTCAAAGAAAAAAATATTAATTTTTATTTGACTTCGAATGAGATTTTTTGTAATGCTCCAAAGTGTTAAAACTCTTTTTCTTGCTTTGTTTTTTTTTAATACATCTTACATAAAATTGTATCTTTAAAAGCATACACATCGAAAGTCTTTAAAACAAATCTCTTTTGAAAGCAAAGCTTGGTAAAAGTCAACATTTATTGAATACTCTTTTAAAACCATTGTAGCCGGAAGTCTCAACAAAACTCATTTAACTTAAACGTAGTAAAATCCAACATTTAATTGAACAAAAACATTTATAAAGATATTTCTACTATAAACATAACTTTAAACAAAAAGCTTTATGACTCATTATTAAAAATTCATCTCTCTTTTAATCCTCACCCATGGGTTAACTTCGCTTCAACAACACTCTAACTTTGCCCATAAGAATTCCTCTTCATTTGTGCTATCAATTGTTTTTATCATCCTATTCCTCTATAATTTCATCATTACCTGCATAACAAAATTAAAACTATGAGTCTAATGCTCAGTAAGAGATGCACAACATAATATAAATAAGCAATGCACTTTTCGTAAAAACATGTCTTTTGTTCTTTCTTCTTTATTTTCTTTTAACTATCTCGCAACCTTTGTCGAGATTCTGATAGGAAGAGTATGCGCGACTGTGGGAGACACACCACTGAGTCTCGTGAACTTCGGCAAGATAGTCCCCCTTACTTGTACCTCTATTAGTGTTAGTGTTAGTGCACCCAATGCACAACCACTAGGTGAACTTCGGCAAATCCCTATCTAACCGGGCTAACAGGCTTATTCCCCATAGGACCAACATTTGGGGCACGCTTTCCTCAACTACTCATATTATTTCTTACATATCTTACTTTCTATTTCTGTCTTTCTTACATGAAAACATATGCATAAAAATCGTTTCTTTTCTTAAAAAACATGATACATGGAACATACATAACAATCTAACATGCATGATCATAACAGTAAACATATCCTTGATCAACCTCTCAATATGAATAGTAAACAAAAAATCATCATATCCTCAATCAATGTCTAAATAAATAGTAAGCAAACATCATATCCTTGAACAACATATAAATAAACCGTTAACAAGCATCATACCCTCGAACATAAATTGCAAACAAGCATTATATCCTCGAACAACATCTAAATAAACTGTAAACAAGTATCATATCCTCAAACAACAGCCTGAAGGCATCATAGAAAGAATAATCATAAAAAAATACAATACCCTAGCGTCTTTGTGATGTATGTCAAAGGTCAAGTACAAGCAAACATCTCTTACTTAATTTATAACTATGAAACAAGCATCATATAACATATCTTCAATCAACAACACGTAGACATCATAGACGGAATGATCATTAAAACAATAAAATACCCTAGCATCTTTGATATGTGGGTCAAAGGCCAAACATAAGCAAACATCTCTTACTTGGACATGTTAGTGGTCATCAACCTATTCTTAACCTGTTTTCCATTTGCTGACTATTCCTTTAAATAAACAAAGAATAAGTTATTAAAGAATAACTCTATCATTACTTGCTGCCCAAACTACTACGCAAACTAAACAATGGAACCTACCTCAAAGACTAGAGAGACAGGTTTCACTCGAGAACTTGAGAAAGATCTCTCTCGTCCATGGATTTTCTCGTGTGATTAAAGTCTAACCCAAATCTTCTAATTTATAGAACACTTGTTGGACTGTATGCACACCTATAATAGGGGGTGTTGATAAGGTGATCTAAACATTTTCGTGCAATATTTATTATCTCTAATTCCTAAGTGATTTAATATATTCAATGCATACAATTATTAACAAATCATAAGAGATAAGGGATAAAGAGAATGCAAACCAAATTTGTTCACGCAATTTGGCAACTCTGACCTACGTTTGCACTCCAAGTTTCCAATTTAGAGATCTTTAAACCCAATAACCTCCTCATTTATTGTTGATTGAACTTCACGGGCATCAATCAAGCCTTTACAGAATATGCTAGGGCATCACCCTCTTCTCTTTGACTATTCTTGGGTGTCACCTTTTCACTTATCGTTTGAGTACAATAAAAGGTAAAACTAAAAAGCCTAACTCTCCCAAATATAAAATCTCAAGTTTGGGAGTTTGAGAGTTAGGTTTGACACTCAATTTCAAATGAGAAATCATGTATGAATTTTGCCAGACCTTCGTTACAATTCTATCTTGGTTAGTTTGAGCTTTGGAGAATAGTCATTCAATGTTAAAAGGCAACTAAAGGATTTATGTCCTATACAATTACAAGTGAAGCACATAAAAGGACAAACAAATGAATTCTTATAATTTTTCTTCCTTGCAAAGGGTTCATAGCCAATTTCAGTTTTATCAAATGTTTGCTTCCCTAATAGTATGTTAAAGTTTTTGCAACCATTAGTGAATTTAAGCACAATAGAGTTCAAATCATCATTTTTCAATTTCAATTCACTAATATCAAACTCAAGAGATTTAATAGTAGCACTAGAAATATCATACATGTTTTTCAATTCAACAATTTGATTTTCAAAAGATTTAGTCATTTCAACATACTTTTCAATCAAATTTTCATTCTCCTTTTTCAACAAATTATATATACATGTAAGCACATTGAATTTATCAAATAATTCATTAAAGGCATCAAACAACTCATCATTATCATCAAGATCATTATCTAAATTGCTAGATGAGGTGTGTACCTTTTCTTCCTTGGCCATGAAGCAAAAGTTGGAGACTACTTCAATCTCAGAAGAAGAATCATAATCGCTATCATCCCACGTGGCCTAGAAAGCCTTCTTCTTCGACACTTTTGATTTATTTGCTTTGGGGCAGTCGATTGAGGTATGGTCGAGCTTTCTGCATCCAAAGCAAATGATCACCTTTTCCCCTTTCAACTTCTTTCGATGAAGATACTTGTTGAATTTCATTGTTATGAATTTGATATCTTCATCTTCTTCCTAGGATTCCACTTGAGTGCTTGAGGAGGCTTTGAAGGCTATGTTCCTTGGTTTAAAGTTTTCCTTCTCTTTTTGATCCTCCTTCTCGTTGCTCAGCAATGTGATCTTGTGCGTCATTAGGAAACCGAATGAGTTCCTCCATCTTTAAAACCTTGAGATCATGTGCCTCTTGAATAGCAGTCACTTTAGGTTGTCACACTCTTGGTAGAAACCTAAAAATTTTTCTCACCAACTTTTCGTTAGGATAAACTCTACCAAACACTTTTAAACCATTAGAAGGTTAGTAAAACGAGTAAACATACAACTAATGGTTTCATCCTTATCCATACAAAATAATTCATATTTATAGATAAACATACTGAATTTATTTTCTATAACTTGGTTAGTACCCTCATGTGTAACTTCAAGCAATTTCCAAATATCAAAGACACTATCATATACTTATACTTTATTAACTTCATCTCTATTTAGAGTACAATACAATATATTTATAGTTGTAGCATTCATGGATAATTTTCGTTTATAAATGTCATCAAATTCAAAAATGCAATTTTGGAATGCTTAATCAATTTTCTAATTTAGATGGAACGTAAAGTTCATTCTCAACAATGTTCCATAAATCATAATCTCATGACTGCATATATATAATCTAATTCTAGATTTCCAATAAACATAGTCATTACCATCAAAATACGAAGGTCCAACTAATGATTGTCCTTCAATTTGCATATTGAAAGTCATAGTAAATTATGCAATCACAAAATTCAAACAAATTTATCCAAATAATTTATAACAAGAAATTTTAATCCAATAAGTGCAAATCAAGCAAATTTATATCAATATGCACAATATCACACAAAAAGTTTTAATTAACTCCACTCTGATACCAATTGTTGGGCCGTATTCAAGCCTATAGTGGAGGAAGGTAGTGAATTAGGCGATCTAAACTTTTTCGTGCTATATTTATTATCTCTAATCCCTAAATGATTTAACACATTCAATGCATACAATTAATAACAAATAATAAGAGTTAAGGGATAGAGTGAATGCAAACCAAATTTGTTCATGCGATTCGGCAACTTCGGCCTATGTTCGCGCTTCAAGTTTCTAACTTTGAGATCCTTAAACCCAATAACCTCCCCGATTATTTTTCATTGAACTTCAGGGGTGTCAATCAAGCCTTTGCAGAATTTCTAGGGCGTCACTCTCTTCTCTTCGACTATTCTTGGTGCGTAACCGGAAATATCTCGAAACTTTTTTACCGTATAAAATTTTTTGATCTTTTAAAACACTTGCGAGAGAAAACCACAATAAACAAATAGGGAAAGTTTTAACCGTATAAAACTCAGAGTAACGAAATGCGGAAGTCCTTATTTAATAAAACTATATCATTCACCACTTTAATGAAAAGCCATTTAAAACAAACCGACGTTAATGTTGAACAACCACTTAAAACATTTATCCAAATAAAACATTACTTAAATTTTTGAAGTACTTAACATAATAAAAACACCACTAGCCATAACCCACCAACAAAATATAGTTTCCAATCAACCATTGCCAACACTCATTTAAGGCAGCATATATGTATAGTAGACTAATCTATGCTAGAATCTCTTTAGACATGAAGACTATAGCAACCTAGCAGTTTACCGAATTTGTCAATCAACAAGCATAAATATATTGACAAAACATAAAACCATGCATAGGGCAATAACCAACTCTACACTTCATCAACCTTCAACACATATAGATCATATCTCAGTAACAATATGCAGTAGTTTTACACAGATTTCCAACTTCATGATCATAACAAAAACAAGAATTATTAACCAACATATTTTCACTAGCCTCGGGCAGTAAACTTAAACCAAACATTAGAACCCAACTGCCAACGTCCAATTTCACTGAGAACAACTTAACTGATAAAGCTTCCTATCAGCTTATGTTCATCAAAGCTTAATCTATAAAACATGGAATAACCCCTTTACTAACATACCCATGATGAACAATCACCCAATGGAGAACAAAATGGGGAGAAAACTGTTACCTGTAAAACTCAAGAGAAATGAAGCTCCTGTACTTCCTTCTCCACTCTAAAATTCTTCTCCAGAATTCCTCCTCAGTCTCCTTTTCAAATTTCCATCCACTTTTCCTCTCGAACCTTCTCTTTGTAAATAATTTCTCAGCAACTTCCTCACTCGTTCGGTTACTCTCTCTTTCTCGGACAGTTTCTCACACTCTGTAAAATTCTTCAACAGTCCTCATTTGACTCCTATTTGCAGACCACCTTCTTCGTCCCTTCAGTGACCATTTGAAGGTGAAAAGCCAAAGAGAGGGATGCTTCGTGCATCCATGAAGCATCAAACGTCAAGGCTTTCCACTTCCGGGCAATGGTTTATCAATTACTGGTGACTTTCCATTTCACCGGTCGATCAACCTCCTTCAGGTGATCGACCGCCATAACTCCAAAATAACAGTTTCCTTCAGTGCCGGTCAATTGTCGCCTTAGTGGGGACCGCTAATCTGTAATTTTCACAAAAATTACTTGGCCCCAGTTGATCAGTGATCGACCGCTAATCAATATTTTTCATAATTCAGTGTATTACCAGTCGATCAATCCCCTTTGGAAGATCGACCGGTTCAACTTTAGTTACAATCTGTAATCTTTTTTGTCTTCAGAGAACGACTGCCACATTCCTCACGATCAACCGTCCTATTACTTCTTCTCCAAATATATATATATATATATATCCTTAATAAAACATACTTTTTCAAATTATCCAAACCTCAACTTATGCTCCAATACTTAAGGTATATAATCCACAATTTTTCATTCACTTTATTCTTTACTAAACCCCAAATACCCATAAATTTTAACAATCTTATTATTCCCAATAACTCGTGTATTGTAATTCACTATTTTCCAAATACATTTCCATTGACCAACACTTAAATTATCTAAGTTAATTCTAATAAATCCTTAATCATCCTCCTGGCTTAATATGAGCATAATTCAGGGTACCATAATTCATTTCATCCAAATACGTTTCTCTTGACCAATACCTTAATCGTCTATTTTAGATCCTAATACCCCCAAGATCATTACTTAAGTCGTATGCTTAGCATTATGAAAATTCAGGATATTACATCACCCTTTCACTTATCGTTTGAGTACAATAAAAGATAAAATTAAAAATCTCAACTCTCCCAAATATAAAATCTCAAGTTTAGGAATTAGAGAGTTAGGTTTGACACTCAATTACAAATAAGAAATCGTGTATGAATTTTGGTAGAGCTTCACTACGATTCTCTCTTAGTTAGTTTAAGCTTCGGAGTGTCTTCTATTTATAAAAACTTTAAAAGCAGTCAATCACCCTTTGTTTGGTCGACTGCCTCCCCACTATTGGAATATAGCTGTTGTGTAAAATGCAATTGGCCGGTCGGCCTATATGTCCCCGGTCGACCGATTATTCATAGTCCAAAAATTTGCTCGAATCTATCCATTTTGTGGTCGACCACTCCTGCACCTGTCAACCGCTTTCTAGCAGTTGAAAGCATCTTGAGAAATCTATAATATTTGTGGTCGACCACTTATAAACCGGTCGACCATCTCTTCATGTTTTTCAGCGACATGGTCACCGCCTCTATGCTTTAGTCGACGTCTTCTTCGCATTTTGCATTTCTTGAATACTCTTAAGTCTCAATAATCATACTATAAACTACATGGACTTAAGTAAACAAGTTAATACATATAAATACCCTTGTTAAAGGGTATTTCCAATGAAGATCACTATAGAAATAAAGATAAAACAATTAAGCATATTCAAAAGATAAACAACTTATAATTCAATTAAAACATTCATGATCAAAACAATTAAGTCTAATTACTATTAGGCTAACAACACTAACGAGAGAACTTCGAGGAATAAAATCTCACAAAATCGCTTCTAAATTTTATCTTTTCTTAAGCTGTCTATGAATCAAAACGTTACTCGCAAAATAATTGGAAAACTACCTTTATTTAAATATGCCCAAGCTATAGCAGGTGAGCAGACAGCCGCAGCGGACATCAGCAACAACATACTCGACCAATGGCCAACAGACACGTCAGCCCTAAAACTTATATCCGCGATCGCCAAAGCAACTACAGACGAAAACACTTCCGCGGAATCCAACGCTTCTACAAGAACCCAAATCTGAAGCTCATCATCTATCACGTGTATTAATCCATCATTAAAACCCATCCGTGGACGCTAACACTCCAGCGGACAATGAACTTAATAAGTCTAACGATGACATTTCAAACTTACCTAACGCTCCTAAACGACATCTTCCTCTTCTGTGGAAGAATATTCCCCTAATCCAACATATCACAATCCCTCCGCTAAACATGATCTAATAGCTCATCATTTTTCTGCGCCTGAGCGGTACCAAATGCTCTCGCAGAAGAATCTTTGCTAAATCTAAAGGTTTCTATTTGTTCCACTAATCTAATCCTACAGTCCAAAACACTTCCACACTTAAAACGCATCAAACTCTCCAGTGGAATCATCTTTTCTCAAATTCAATGATCCACATTCATTCCGCTAAACTAATACAACAATCTAGCCTCCTCCCTCATCATACACTTGTAACATCTCAATTTTTTCTTTCCTTTGAAAATTACATGAAATTTAAAACTTTTCTTTTATCATATTAGAGTAAGCCTTTTCTTTTAAAACCAAGTGTTAAATCCATTACTTAAAATCCTTTTCTAATTTATCATGTTAAGAAATAATAATCATTTAAAGCATTTTATGTAATGACCCGGATTCTTATACCGTATTAAAAGTAAGTTAATATTTACTAAGTCAATTCTCATAGTCAAATCTTTATGTTTAAACAAATCTTTTCGTTAAAGAATTATCAGAGTGCTAAAATCCGATCGTTACCAAAAGTTCATTTTCGACGGTCAATTTAATTTGAAAGAAAAGCTATAAGCAACATATGTAGCGGAAACGAAATTAGGAAAAAAGATCGTCACTTCAAGACATTATTTTAGAAATTAGCAGAAACATAGTTTAAAAGCGTCACCCATAAATATTAGTGTTTAAAATTCAAAAGTGAAACCTACATAATATTCTGAATAAGTTCTTAATAGATGTAAAGGGGTAATTAACGTTCATAAAAACGATCCGACATTAGCCCTTACAAAATTACTCTTTCCATTCTTACTTGACGCCATACGACTACTCAGCTAGCGTCTCCTCCGGATACGCCACAGGCTCCACAGGAGTTGCCTCCTCCACCGCAATTCCGGGCAAAATCACTTTAGTGCCTACACCACAAGTAAGGACGTGAGCTTACGCTCAGTAAAAAAATAGGTGAAAACAAATGCATATGTCTCTTTTTAATTTCCTTTGGAATGGGGCCCACCCAAACCAATTATTTCATTACATTTCGTTCTTTCATTCATTCTTTACTCGTACTTCGAGCTGGAGATTGGAGACCCATATGGGATGGTATAGTGGGTTGGACCCAACCTCCTATAGGCAACTAGGTCCTATTCCTGATGAGGTAAGGGCATTTCCTAATTGCCAGGCTAGGACTGCTAGCCATCTGCCTCCCAACTCCCTTATTCATTTCCTTCGTCTTTTCTTATCATTTTACTTTCCTTACCATGCATGTAAGTACCACCCCGAGAGGGTACTCCTTACTTTGTTTCTATTATATGAACGTATGAGGACACGCCTATTTAATCTAGCACATACATGGATACCAAACAGCGATACTTTAAAGAATCTACAATAGCATAACATAACACATAAGGAGGACAAGGAATAGAATGCTACGATATCATGCCAACGATTAAATTAAAATTAACTAAGCATAATTATCCAAACTCGCACAACTTAACTATACATAAGAAATGATGGAAATCAATGGCATGCTTCATCATCAATGCTAAATAAAGTGACTAACAGACTATTAACGAAATCATGCTATTAAGCGAAATCATGCTATAGAACGAATTTATGCTATTAAACAAAACTATGCTACTAAATGAAATTGTGCCATTAAAGGAAATCGTGCTATTAAACGAAATCATACTATTTAACGAATTTTTGCTATTAAACGAAACTATGCTACTAAATCAAATTGTGCTATTAAACGAAATCATGCTATTAAATGAAATCATGCTATTGAACGAAACAAACGAAATCATTCTATTAACGGAGTTATACTATTAAACAAAATTGAGCAGTGTACGATTATTGATTTTGAACTATGAAATGAAATAGCGAAAGCATACTTCTTAAAGAGGAAGTAAACAGCAGTAACAATCCCAAGGAGAAACAGCGAAACATACTCCTAAATTCAAGAAGAACAACAATATTCCTAATGGCGAGGTGGAGTAATGGGCATGCTTCTAGAGCGATAAAACAACGGAGAATATTATCGAACGAAGCAGTGAACATATGTTTTTAATTAACAGAACGGAACAGCAATAAATGAATACCATCATGTTTTTATTCGATCACACAAAAGGACTGAACATACTTTTACGACTGAAACGAGACTATAGAAAATATGTACAATTAACCTTATCTATAATCGTTTATGGTAGCAGAAAAACATAACGACAAAAATATAGCAAGGTACATGACAAGGCAAAACGACAAACACATTCTCTTTAATAATTTCAACCATAGTGCCAACATCAAACCACCCAATGGAAACGTACTCATGAAAGACTAAGAAATCAGCAACAACAATACCTAACTGAACAAAGAATTTTGCATTAATGGAATGGCAGCCCAACAATAACACTAACATGCTTATTATCAAGAGAGGCAACAAATATATCTGCAAACACAACATCGTCGGAAGAATATAGTTGTCATGTGTAACTTAGAGAACAAATCATGTGTAACCAAGGAGAAATCATGCTTGAGACAGAAATAAATTTTTAGAGCAAGTTATCACAAGACTTATCCATAGCAAGGGGACAAAGGAGACAGGATGAAACATCACAGCAAAGTACATCCAACATGTATATCATAGCAGCAAGGGAAAACACTTATAACACAGAATATTTGTAAGTATTTTAGTTCAGTTCATTCTTATTAGCATACCCCCATTAAGGTCTCATAGACCCCATTGATCATAACCCAGTTCAGTCATTGAGCCGACATGAAAAATGTAAATACAGAGAACTAAAGAAAACATATTATCAACTGGAGGGGAATAATAGAAACTATAGTTATATACAGCAGAGAGATTTAGCAGGGCAACTAAACCAACGAAAGCAACATACAATGTACATGTTGGTAGGGCTTCCTCAAGTCAACGACTACCCATTCCTTACCATATTGATGAAGTCTTCACACAGTTAGTTGTAGCTCTGGACCTTCACGCTCCCAGCAGAGTCCCTCTCCCCAGAAGAACACAACCCAGCAAAACTGAAGAAGGAGACGGAGAGGCTAGAGATAAATGGACTCCTCAGGGACAAACCGTACCTCCAGCAGAAAGAGCAAGAGGCAAATCCCTGCTGGTCGATCTGGGTGTGCGATTTTGTGTCGAGCGCTGCATTCCTATTCGTTGGTGTCGTTTTTGTTCTGGTTTTAAATCTGTTCTGTCACAGTTCTATGATGATTCAGACGGGTGCGGATGACTTAGTCTCGTCCGCATGTCGTCCACAAGGCCAAATTATTTAGGCCAAAATGGGACCTCGGACGGGAAATGGCGTCCCCATTCCATCCGTACCTTCCGAATTGTGATTCGGACTCCATTTGGTGTCCATATGTCATCCGCATGTATCGTCTGAATGTGTCCAAAAATAGAACAGAGGCAAATCGGGCGATGTCACTACTCATCCGCCGAAGTCCGGGCTCATCCGAAAGTCTCCAAACTTAAACAGATTTGATGCGGACGCATTCTTCCTCATCCGCTTCGTCCGCAAGGTCGTTTGGAAGTCCACATCACGCCGAAGTTCGAACGCGTCATCTCGTCCCCAAAGTCATCCCAAGTAGGGGTAACATTCCAGGTGTGTTGCAGACGACACGTCATGTTCGTAACGTCGTCCTCAGATGTCCGAATAGGCCGCAAGTCCATTTCCTTTGCATTGTTTACTAAGTTTTTATCCGAATCAGATTCCACACAATTAACAAGTCACGACTCAACATGTATAAGGATGTTGTAAATATATATTACGCCAATTCTGTTCTCCAAAGTTTGATTATCATTTAAAGAAAAAATTAAGATCGAGTTGTTACATTTTAGTAGCAGAATAACTTTCATTTATTAAAAATCCTTTTTTCTTGAAACATAGCGGAAGCATAAAACAAATCATTTAAAATATAATAAATAAACATTTTACTTTATTTTTATAAAACTCTTTTCTCTTTTAAAATCATTAGCCCAGCTAGCCACAAGATCTGCGCATGTAAATCCTTCATCAACTGTTCTTTTTATTGTTCGTCTATTTCCAAGCATATACCTTTATCGCGAGACAGTAAGCTATGAGCCTAACAGTCAGTAAGTGATAGGAATAATAAAACTGTACAATGCACATGCTATGCTCTTTTTAAAACCATATGCGTTTTCATTTTTGGTTTCGTTTTTCATTTTCCATTACAATTCAGTATGTCTCGGTCTTTGTTCAGGGACTTAAGTCTTATCAGTCTATCTTGGTCTTTGTCCAGGGATTTCGCAACTAGTATGGCAGCAATGGCTTGCTCCGAAAGCTTAGCTAGTGGACAATGACTTTCTCCAAAAGCCCACTAGCGACTGTGTCCCAGTCTTCGTCCATGGACTTAAACAGTCTCACACATACCATTTGCCTCATATCATATCTTTTACATTTATTATGTTTTAGTCTATGATAAAATAGATAATCCTACAGCCCAAATGATAGTCATTTCACTTCGGGTGATCAGCCTTCCACGAATACCGTACACTTAGTATGTGTGAGCATTTATTAAATCACCTTTTTAAAAACTATGCATGTAAAACCGTTTTCATATCCTTTTAAAATCCATGTTGTTTGATGCTCGTGAATGCATACAGTCTACATATTAATAAAATCTCTACACATGCTCGTCTAATAAACAAATCATTAAAAGAACTTAATTCTAATAAAAACCCAACAAACAACAGTACAATTTGCAAACATGCTCAATATCTGGCTATCCCAATAAAGTAGTAAACAACCTAATATTTTAGTAAAGCTGTAAACAGTCAGCATACAACCCCTAATTCTTGCGATGTAGGGTTTGAAGACCAAAACACATACAATCACTTACCTGTGGTCCTTAGTTTGTTTAGCTCTTTATCCTTTTCCCGTTTAATACCTTCAAAATAATTATCATTTATTTATTAATATATTTATCCATTATAAATCCTAGCTTTGACACCGTTAATTCCTTATTTATTATTAATTACTCCTTAACTAATTTCTATTTATTTATATTTCTTAATTTCATGTTTAATAAAAGTATATACTTGATTTGTACATTTTTTTCCTTTTTATTTACTTACCTAATTTATACGTTTTCGATAGAATAATCTTCTTTAATTACATCCAATAATTCTACCCCTTAATTATTCAATCTTAATCATAATAGTTGAATCCATAATTATTATAACCAATTGATAATTATCTAACTATCATTTTTCATTAATTATTGTATCTCTTTTATTAAACATGGATAGTATCGATCAGGAATATTCCCAGGAAAGAATGCCTTTAGCAATCTCCTTAGACAGAATATCCTTTCCAAATAAGTTCACAAGAAATATTAGAGGGTCACAATGGTCCACATTAAATACTAGTCTCCTTAGATAGAACTTACTTACATAGTACAATTACACCACCAACAATATTTATTAATTAATAATAGTGCGATAATAATAATAATAATGGAACTAACATTTATTAACTAATTATCAACTAATTTTTAAGAATAGAAATGTTACCAATAAAATCATAGAGCGACCGCGTAATTTCTCCAATTGAAGCTCTCGAATTCCCAGAGTAACAAATTTGCCCTCAAACTATTTATAACTTCCTCACAACTTCACTTATATTTTCTTTCTCCTTCTCCTTCTCTTTCTCTCATCCCTTCTCTCCTCCCTTCTCTCCTTCCTCTCCTCTCCTTCTCTACAATGATTTTCTCTTCAAACACACTGCTTATTTATAGGCAAGTGATTCATCAAAGCAGCAGCAAAACGTACAGGATAAAATGTGAGGCACATCAATTTGTACAGAAGAAATAGTCGGCAAACAGAATTTTTGGTCGATCAAGAGCATGGCAATCGATCGCCAACCAATCAGCGGTCGGTCGCGAGCATGGCGGTCGATCGTCAACTAGTCAGCAGTCGGTCTCGATCGACCGCCTTTTGCGTTGATCGACCGCCAATCACTCCTTCAGCATTTTGTTCCTTTTTATATTAATTTTAATTATTAATATTTATTTCAATTATTAATTTAAATTCTTTTGTAAATAAATCAATACTCAATAAACTTTAATCAATCTTTCTACTTAACAAATCTTTATAATTTCCTTCAATCCCATTATAGATTCCAGGATAAAAATCAAAGTATAATATCTCAAGAGAATATTATAAAATTTAAATCTAATAAAATTTGGGATATTAAAACACTTCCACGGAACATCTTTCTCTACCCTGAACAAACTAAGCCATCCCTAAATTTCATCCGATGGCTTCTAAAGCATCTGATCTCGTACACGTTATTTCCTAATTTTCCATAATTATGCTATTAAATTATTAATTAAATTTTTTTTCTTAACTGTATTATTTCCCAATATTTTTTACAAATTCACCTATATTCAGTTTTCCTAATCTTCTATATTTTCTATTTTATTTTATTACCTATTTATTTAATCTTTCCTAATTCTTTAATAATTTTTTATTTTATTTTTATTACTTATAAAATAAAATTCATTCTTTAATATTTTTTAATTTTAATAATTTTGATATTTTAATTTTTTTATCAAAATTCTTCAATTACAATAATTAATTAATTAAATTTTAAATTATGGTATTACTTAATTAAACTATTCGTGAAAATTTTAGATATTATATTGTTACATCTACAAAGGGCGAAGACGAGTTTACTTTCAAATGAAAAAATTGATACACTACGGGACATAATTCTATAAAACTTGGTATTTTAGCTAATTTTTTATTTTATTGATTTGGTATTTTAATTAATTTTTTCTTTTAGTTTACTATTTACCTTATTATTTTAATTAAATAATTTCTTGATTTATTAATTTTCTATTATAAAAAAAAAAAATTTATGTTATATTAAAAAAAATCTATAAAAAAATTTATTATAATAGTTATAAAAAGTTGGGAAAATGACAATTCAACCATCGTATTTTATGATCAATAACAAATCATGTTTGTCATTAGCATCACTGTCATATTTACCGTTAATGACCACGATCTGCGGCGGCTTGGCCACGATCTGCGATGGCTTTACCACAATCTGCGACGGTTTTACCACGATCTGCCTCTGTTGATAAGAACGAAACTTGTTTCTTTCAGATAGTACGGCGGTAAATTTTTTCAGATCGATAATTCTCTTAATTTTCAACGGTTTTGGACGCTTGATGACTCGTTTTCTATCATTTTTTTTGCGATGCATACGTATGAGAGATTTGTTTTTTCATTCGGTGGATATCATAGCAGATTCGGGTAGGAGAAAAATGATATCGTTTACTCGAAAATTTTGGAAGACCACAACTTTGTACTTAAACTACCGATTTGGATGAATTTTTTTTTTGAATTGGCATAACTTTTCGAGATCTACGCTCTAGAAAGATGCCAAAGGTAGCTTGTCCCACTTTTGAGGTCTAAAAATGCTTCTAAGTCCTCCAATTTCTCTTACACAATTCAAAAACTGTGAAACTCTGCACGTTTTCCTGCCCGAATGTGATCTAATAAGCACCGAATGACAAAACTGATGTTTCTTATCTATGCATCGCGAAAAGACGATGGAAAACGAGTACTCAAGGTCCCAAAACCGTTGAAAATTGAGAGAATTATCGATAGACAAAAATTTACAATCGCACTAGGTGAAAGAAATGAATTTGCATCTTATCAATTTTTCACGGTCGTGGTCAAGCAGCTACGTATGGTTGTCAATCAACCGCGGTTTGTCGTCAAGCCACCACAGTTCGTCATCAATTCGCCGCAATTCGTCGACAAAGTGTTTAACGGCAAACGTGATAGCATGTTAGCGGCGATTTTTTTCATAATTCAGTAGTTAATTTGTAAACAAAAAAAGTACGATGACTGATTTATCATTAATAATAAAATATTATAGTTTGTTTGTCATTTTTTTGTAAAAAGTTTTGACAACTGTTATAAATTATCTTTATTTTGATAATTTTTTTTATTTTTTCTACTTCGAAACAATATTTTTACTGCAAGTGTAACATCAAAATTTTAACTAAATTACACAAAAGAAATATAAATTAATAAATATTTAAATAACATGTCTTGCCGTTTCTAATTTTATATAAACATAAAGTATTAATTTAAATAGGATATCAATATAATTAATTAGCTTAATTTAATTATATATCGTGCATTTTTATTACAATTAATTTATTTTATTAAAATTTAATCGACAAGTATTGGATTCGCCGTAGCAGACGTCTTTGTATCTATAAGAGGGACAACACGAATTCGATGTCCCAAATATTTATAGGAAACAAATTAATTGATAATCTAAATTAATTTAAATATTAAATAAAAAATATATTTCCATATTATATAGATTTTAATGTTGGCAGGCCTATTTATCTACGATTGAAGTTCTGTTGTTTTCGATTTCTCTCTTTCTTGGAAATGGATCGGGAAACGATAATGGCTCTCGCGTTGGCGTGTATTCTTGCCACGGGCGTCGGAGCTCAGTCTCCTACGGCGGCTCCGACTTCAACTCCGGCGGCGACTGTAACACCAGCTGCGTCACCTTCGAAAACTAGTGCACCAGCTCCTGTTTCGTCTCCTACGTCGGATGCACCAACAACTCCTTCCACCTCGTCGCCGTCTCCGTCGACGACGTCTCCTTCGTCATCACCGCCAGCAAATGCTCCAGTGAGTTCTCCTCCTACTTCATCTCCGACGAGCTCTCCACCAGTTTCTTCTCCAGTGAGCTCTCCTCCAGTTTCTTCTCCAGTGAGCTCGCCTCCAGTTTCTTCTCCAGTGAACTCGCCTCCAGTTTCAGCGCCAGAAAGTTCTACACCATTGTCGGCACCAGCAACGGCGCCGACAACTGCACCTGAGATATCTCCTCCTGCTCCTGTATCTCCTCCGACTTCTGAGGCTCCGGCTCCAGCACCGAGCAAGAAGTCTAAAAGGCATACTTCTCCATCTATGGCTCCCTCCATTCTTAGTCCGCCTGCACCCCCGACCGAATCCCCCGGTACCAGTCAAGCAGTCTCTTCGCCTGCACCGGCTTTAAGCGATGATCGTGTAAGTTCGTCAGATCTACAACTTTACACACCACACAAGATACAGATTTAGTTAAAACATTCATTTGCCTTAAAATTTTGCTAATTAAAGTTTACATCTGAGCTGAAAGATTAGTTTAACGCCATTAAGATCTATGAAAGATTTTTTGGCTGAAGTAGATAAATTACTTAAACTCGAGGTTTAGAAGAAAAACAGTCAAGAAAATAGATAAATGTCAGAGAGCAGCACTCTGATCCGAGAACAATGCACAATTGGACCATTAATAAACCATGGCGCAACAAAGCTGATAATTTCTTGATCGAAAATTGCAGAGTGGAGCAGAAACAGGGAGGCGCGTGCAGAATATAATAGATGGTATGGTCATTGGAATTGCTGCTGTGAGTTTGTTCCTGGTTTGATGAGAGAGAGAGAGAGAGAGGACAAAGTATTATTATTTTTCATTTATTTTAATTTTGCATTATGAATGATGATAATTATTAGCATTTACTGTCATTGTTATTCACCACCCTATTTTGGTTGGCCACTGAGTTTGCATTGCATTTATTTGCTCTTCTATTTCTGTTTCCGCTGAGAGTTGACTGGGACTGTAATTTTCAAGTATGACTTCTGTATGACTCTTTGGTTCTATTCATGTGGTCCCTATTCTCTGCTTTTACACTTTCTTTTCTTTTTCATTTTAATTTTTGAGTAATTTTTTAAAAAGGAAAATTGCTTGAATAAAATAACTTCAGCTTACTGTTCAAAGTAGATGCTTCTCGATATTTGTGGTTCAAACTGGATCTGTTACTACCAGAAGGCGACTCGTTCAGATTACTCGATTCTCATAATAGATTCAATTACTCAATAAATTAAGTTCAAACTCAAATCATATAAGTTAAGATTCATAGGGTGATTAATAAGATATATGACAGTATAATAAAGAAACATATTGTACAGAAATTAAATTACCAACATCAAAACTACAAACTTCAAACGTATCCGAAACGAAGAGAACCGATGAACATCAATCCATCTCCAAAAAAGATCGACAAACCCACAAGAGGGGTACTGGCTACGCTTCACTACAACATGTGGAAATCTTATGCACCGAGCTTACACCCTAACTTGGGAAAATTAATAAAGTCTAAGGGTAAGTGACAAACTCAATAGGGAAGTCGATACTAAATGCAATGCATGCTAAAAATTGTTTTTCTCATCTCTTTTGAAAACCATTTTTCATGCTTCTCATTTTTCGTTCATGAATTTAAATCATTAAAACCTCTGTATCATTTTATTAAACAGACCCATGACCCTCGATGTGGCAGCATCAAAACCCGCTATATACATAGACAGTTATATCGCAAAATATGTCAACATCGTTTTCCACATGAAAACGTCATCACTGAAAAGAGATAGTCACACAATGACCTATCTGACAGTCATTACAGAATAGGTGGTTATCCGTCGATAGTAACACCTCATGAGCCAAAAGAAAACAACCGACGGCGATCCAAAGTTCCGGCACGTCAACCGGATGTGCTGACGAGCCGTAGCTCAGAACTGATACAATCCGTATAATCGAAATAACGGATAAGGTTGCTTGGCGATAGACTGCTTCTTAACTAAAATACCCATATGTCCCAAATTGATGAGGGTTCCTGACGAGCATAGCTACAAGCTGTCACGGAACCCGTTAAATGCAATGATATTAGGATAGGCGAATCTCAACAACTAACAACCTTCAATCCGTGTGATTAAATACCATTGCTAGGTTTTGGGGCTCGAAACCAAAGGACGGGTCATCACTGCCCCATCTCTATATCAACTTTTGGGGCTTGAAACCCGAGGACATGTCACCAACGCCGTAGCACCCTTTCGTACATCCAAACAACCAATCTTCTCACAGCAGAAGATTGCACGAGATAACCTTGTAATGCTTTAGTGTCAAAGTGTCTAAAACAACAAGAGGATTCATTCTCCCAACATATATGCACAAATATCAAACCATCACATGTGCGCAGAATAGTAAACAGTATACCATGCACGATAAAATAAACGTTAGAAAACATACATATACTTAAAAACAGACGTGTTGTCGAAACAATCCCCATCGGGTTTTCAAGGTGTGGTATCCTACAAAATATCAGTTTTGAAAATATGATGCAATGTAGTGCAAAAGTATAAAGATCCCTACCTCGATGACGACCACGACACGCTTACCGACTAGTCAGCTTCACGCGCTATCGGAAGGAAGATCACACCATTGACATCTTCAGAACCTATAACAATTCTAATGTCAACATCCCAACAAACATACAAGGGATAACAGAGAAGTCTCAATCAAAACTCGAAATTCAAGCCGGTCTCTAGAGATAACCACTAGTCCCAAACCAGAAACCAAATCTAAGAATACAACAAAGATCTTAAACCAGAAATCATTCTCGATCGGATGGATCAACACAAGACTTCCCAGCTCAAATGAGGAATGACAAGTTCCCTATACCATAGACGAGAATCTACACGAGCGAAAACAAGGTATGGCTGACGAAGCCAAATGAGGTTTTCTAAACCCAACTCTGGGAAACAAGCAATGCGGTTTATCAGAAATAGAATCAAGGTCGACCCAGCACTCACAAACAACCAAGAAGTCCCATCGGTCAACAAGACACAGTGACAGGAGACGGAATACAACATACTTGACATGATCCACTCAGCAGTTGAGAAAACATAACTGAAGCCCTTCGAACCCAACCATGGTTGACAAGGCATCACAATGGCCAACCAAGACCAACAGACGTCGAGGTAAAAAAGTCAATCGGGACCTTGCAGCCTCGACTCAACAACAGTCAACGGGGACCATTCAGTGTCAGCGAGACATGTCGACGGTCAACCGGGACCTCACAGTGGTTGATAAGACTCGCCCACAACCATCAAAGACTCAACAGTCGAGGAGACTCATCTAAATTCAATCAACTATGACTTTAGTGGAAAGTCGGCTCATATATCTTAAATTAAACCGAGCCTCAAACCTTGTCAACGGACAAAAATTTCCAACAATACGTCACAAAATAGGTGGAAGGGTCTTATGTCAAGTTTAGGAATCCAACCGACGCATAAATGGCTCATCTGTGACAAATCGGGAACCAATTCCTCATTTCTGGTTGACTTTTTGGTGAACCAATGCCCAACTGGCCGACCAAAAGTCTAACAGTTTGGTCCACTGGTCTACCACTAATCGACTGGGCCACCGGAGCGGTCGATCGAGAATCGCCAGAAACCGTGGTTCTTCTACGTTTCTGCCCGATTCTCAACTCGTAACGACAAATAACCCTATATGGACTCCAAATCTACCAAAATCAACCAGAAATTTCCTCCTGATTCGAGTTTCCAATCTTGAATCCAAAGCCAATCAAAACTCTAATTTCAAAACAGAAAAATGAGGTCAAAATTGACACACCCGCAAAGCGTCTTCACGAAAGACGTAATACATGATGACACGAACACAAACTGGTAGAGAAACAACAAGGATTACTCCTGTTTCCCCCCTCCCCTTCGCGTCTCTTTTCCTGCCCACTGTGAAGAAGAATGGAAAGAAGAAGAGTAAGTCTTCTTCTCCTTGCATTCTTTTTAAATAAAATAATAATAAATAATATATATTAAAAATATATTTTATATATTAATTAAATCTAATTCAATTTTTGATTTAAAATGAACATTTTCAAGCATCAATCAAAAATAACTTTTAATCCAAATAATTTACTAAAAATATTTCTGTAATTAAATTAGTGTTAGGTAAAAATCTAATTTGACTATTTTTTATTATTTGACCAAAAATATATACGTCATTGCTACACAATAAAATATGTCAACTTTCAACACTTGACCGAAAATTATGTGAAAAAATTATACGTAAAATTCTTAAAAAGCATTTAAAAATTTCTAAGATTTTACGGTGTCTATTATCCAACACAAAACGTTGATTCGATCCCCGTGACAAGTTCTTGATATAAAAGAATTATGTTTCCAAATTCAACTTGTGATTTTGGATATAAAGATTATTTTATCAGAATTGAACATAAATGATGAAATTTGTCTTAAATTCAGTTCAAATTTGATTCAAATTCAATAATTAATTCATATATTTTAATGAAATAAAATTTTAATTTATTTTTTGTAAGTAACTCGCATGTGAGGTTCATCAATTCTTTTTCTAATATCCAAAGTCATGCTTCTAAAATCTAGGATCCCCTAGCTCACGATAATTTCAGTTTGCCCTCAAAACCATACCTAATCAAATCATGCCCACCCTATCTCTCATCACCCACCCTTGAGTCTTTAAGTAATATGCTAATGACACTTTTAGTTGCATAATTATGTAACCGACCATTTTTATAAAAACATTCTAAGCAAAAAACAGAAGGTATCTAGTAGTGTTCTTTAATCAATGGGTCCGCATGTCCACGACAAGCTTGTATCTTTAATCCAAGATTTGGTCTCTTGACCAAGGAAAGAGACCCCATTGAGGAAACGGAAAAGTATAAGACGAGATCTAGTTGATCTACATTCATATTTTACTTCTTACCAACCTTTTGACAGATGAATAATACATCTGCTCAAGTAACATCCAAAATCATTCTCAATTAAGTTTGGGAGATTCAGATTATCAATGAAAATAATATGACTAGTTAGGATTTTGTTTATTACATAGCTAGCGTATTTAGAGTTCATTTTTGCTCTGATTGAGCCACAATTTTTTCTTGTATTCATTTATTATGATAATAGAAAATATTATTGAATCTTCTTCAATCTTCTTTCAAACCTAGTTCCCCTTCACTACTAGTTCCTTTGGTATCAAAGCCACCATGATTAAAGATAGACTTTAATATTTAATAAGTGTGAGCCCAATATATAGATACCACTAGTTAGATTTGAGTTTGGTGATGGGTGGAACTTAACCTTGTCCACCCGTTATAAATTCAGGGCTACGGTCCCTAAGTCAAAAAGTAAGTTATCTTCTATTCTCTATGCCTCCCGTACACCATGAGAAGACAAAGAGTGAGGTAGAAGATGTCTTTAGAGAAAATTCATTCTGATGGCCATGGGTCTCGAACTCGACAACAGTCTACATAAACTAATAATAAAGATGATTTAAATGAATCAAGTACATTTTGCAACTATTTTATCTTGAAGATTCTTACGTGATTAATATGGTATTGAGTTTATAAAATTTGATTAATCTAATAAGTGGTATTAAAGTATTTTCTCGTTAAATCATTATTCAGAAATTTAGATTTTTTAGTTTTTATTGAGATTTTAGAGTCTTAGACTGTACTTGTTTAGTACAAATCCATCTTTTTAATCTACAAAATTTTAAATTTCAATTTTTTTAGAACTCTGTATTGTTATATGAAAACTTGAATTTTTAATGTACACAAATTTCAATTTTTGTAAAGATAAATTCGTACAATAAAAATTGGACTTGATTTTGGATTGGATTTAGATGTTGAAAAAATGCCTTAGAATCTTTTCAAATAAATTGGTTATCTAACCAAATCTTTAGAAGTTACTTTTTTTGTTATATTTTGATTTCAAATATGGCTTGATTGAAGCCAAATATCTTGGTATTTTAAATTTGTAACTTCTCTATTAAAGAGAGTAATGCATTCAATAAAATATTATGCTTTCCAATACAAAAAAAAATATCAACAGATTGGTATCAGAACTCTTTTTTCTTGAGGGACCTGAGAGTTGAGAAACCAGAAACACAAAAACTCACAAATTCCAAAACTCTTGAAAATGGAAGCTGAAACAACATTTTCCTTTGCTGCTCCACCAATTTTTTACGGTGAAAACTATCAAGTGTGGGCTATTAGAATGACAATTCATCTTGAAGTGTTGGATCTCTAGGAAGCTTTAGAAGATGACTACGACGTTCCGCAGTTGCCGGCAAATCTGACAGTGGCACAAATGAAGACTCACAAGGAGAAGAAGACGAAGAAATCCAAAGCTAAAGCTTGTCTTTTTTCTGCTGTTTCGAGTTCAATATTCACCAGAATTATGAATCTGGAATCAGTAAATGACAAAAAGGAATATCAAGGCAACAAAAGAACCAAAACCATGAAGGTGCTCAATCTAATCAGAGAGTTTGAAATGCTAAAAATGAAGGAGACAGAAACCATCAAAGAGTACTCTGACAAGTTATTGGGCATAGTTAATAAGGTGAGGTTGTTGGATAAGGAATTTTCTGATGAAAGAATTGTACAAAAAATCCTTGTTACTCTGCCTAAAAAGTATGAGTCTAAAATTTCATCATTAAAAGAATCAAAAGATCTATCAAGCATTTCCTTAGCAGAATTAGTGAATGCTTTGCAGGCACAAGAGCAAAGACGGTTGATGAGAAAAGAAGAATCTATGGAGGGTGCTTTTCAGGCAAAAACAACAAACACAAGAGGAGACAGAGACAAGAATTATAACGATAGGAGGACGAACAACAACAACAACAGAAACAAAGTAGAAATCTTTCCACCGTGTCCTCATTGTAAAAAGACTAATCACACACAAAATAAATGTTGGTAGAGGCCTAATGTCAAGTGTAGAAAATGTGGAAATCTTGGGCATGTAGATCGGATTTGCAGGAATCAACAACATGAAAAAGCAAAAGGAACCATTGAATTGCAACAAGAAGAAGAACAACTAGAAGAAGAACAACTTTTTGTTGTAACATGCTTCGCTACAAGTAATAGCTCTAGCGACTCTTGGCTCATAGATAGCGGATGCACAAACCACATGACTAATGACCAAAAGTTCTTTAAACAGCTTGATAAAACTATCATTTCCAAAGTAAAAATTGGAAATGGTGATTTTATTTCAGTCAAAGGAAAAGGAACTGTTGCTATAGAAAGCTTAGCAGGTTTGAAATACATTAATGATGTTTTATATGTGCCTCACATTGACCAAAATCTGCTTAGTGTTGGACAGCTTATTGAAAAAGGTTTTAAGGTCATCTTTGAAGATAAATGGTGTTTGATCAAAGAATCAGAAGGCAAAGATGTGTTCAAAGTAAAAATGAGAGCAAAAAGCTTTGCTCTAAATCTCATGTGGGAGGAGCAAATGGCTATCTCAACAACTGTGAATAATGCATAATTGTGGCATAGAAGACTTGGACGTTTTCATCACATCAGGCTGCTTTATATGAAGAAACATAATTTGACAAAAGGTGTATCATCATTAGAAGAAAAGCTAGCTTATTGTACAGCTTCCCAATATGGCAAGCAAGTTAGAAAACCATTTCGTCACACCACATGGAGAGCATCACACAAGCTACAACTAGTATATATAGATGTTGAAGGACCTCAAAGAATATCATCCTTAAATGGTAGTAGGATGCAGAAGATAAGGTCGGTTAACGAAAGAGAATATACAAACGAGCTTTTTGACAAGTTGTGTGAAGAAGTTGGAATTGAACACCAACTCAAAGTACCTTATACCCCACAGCAGAATGGTGTAAGTGAGAGGAAAAATCACAGTATTATGGAAATGACAAGGTGTATGCTACACGAGAAGGAATTGCCAAAAAAATTATGGGTCAAGGCTGCAAACACTTCAGTTTTCTTGTTGAATAGGTTGCCAACAAGATTTATACAGAAAAAAACTCCATTTGAAGCTTGGTTTGACTATAAACCAGGTTTGCAAAATTTGAAAACATTTGATTGTCTTTGTTTTATTTACATTCCACAGGTAAAAAGAGACAAACTTGATAACAAGGCAGAGATTGAAGTTTTCATTGGGTATAGCAATACATCTAAGGTTTATAGAATCTTTCAACCCCAAAATGGAAAAAATCTGATAAATAAAGATGCCAAGTTCATGAAGAATAAACAATGGAATTGGGAGGAGATTTATGTAGAGCAGGCCAAAGGATTCAAAGTCAATAGACAGAAGGAGAAAGTCTTCTTGTTGAAAAAGATCTTGTATGGTCTTAAACAAACTCTGAAGGCTTGGTATGGTAGAATTAATGAATATCTTCAAAATCTTGGGTTTGTTAAAAACCTAAGTGAAGTTATTTTATATGTAAAAGAAGCAAATCCATTCAACAAGGCTCTTCCAAAAGCGAGATTTGAAGTTTCAAGAAACAAATTAGGTCTTTACAATTACTAAGCCAATGAAGAGTGTTGAAAAAATGCCTTAGAATCTTTTCAAATAAATTGGTTACCTAACCAAATATTTAGAAGTTAGTTTTTTTATTATATTTTGATTTCAAATATGGCTTGATTTAAACCAAATATCTTGGTAGTTTAAATTTGTAACTTCTCTATTAAAGAGAGTAATGCATGCAATAAAATATTATGCTTCCCAATACGAAAAAAAAAATATCAATTGGTGCTTTGAATCTATGAAAAATTTAGAGGATATTATTTTAATTTAAATTTTGATTCTCGACTGTGATATATTTTAGATTTGATATTTAAAAAATATGGAAAATTTAGAGAATTATTATTTGATTGAGATTCTGATCCTAGACTATGATTTTAGTTTGGATTCTTATTAGTTTAGATTCTTATTTTGGACTATTGACTTTATTTTGGATTCCGATTCTAGATTGTGTTTTAATTATAAAATTAATATATTGATATTTGAACTCAAATGATGAATATCACAAAATACATGCACCTACAAAATAAGATTTTTTGTTGGATATTATATTTACACATTTAAATTTTATATTTTTATGTGTTGTCTAATAGATTTTGAATTCATATTCAAGTTCTAAATTTTCATGACATTCATGTATGTACAAAATTAAATTATATTAGTATTTAAATTTTGTGGTTTTATATGATTGCTTATGAAATTAAGATTATATTCAGATTTTATGCATGTACACATTTTTTGGAGAGTAAGATTTGTGACTTTTTGAATTTTCATCAAGAATTATCTAATCGAAAATTTGGCATTCACGATGGGTTTTGAAAATTTGTAATTTTTAAATTCATATTCTAGTATTTTGGAATTATTGTGAAATATGATATTCTAACTTGATTTTATTTTAGTAACATGCTATCTAAACTATCTTATCTTGCTTAGATTAATCAATTCAGAATATTAAGATTTTGTTTGTATGACTCATGCAAGTATTTAATCGGTCCAAAAAAATATTAAAATTTGGTCAAGTCACGTATGCACTTGCGGTAATAAATATATAAAAATTGTCAAAATTTACATGTGAGTAATAAATCAATCTAAAACTAGATTTATTACTTGACATGAATTTATTACCAATGTTTTGTTACTGCACCGAGAGTACCACTTACAAGTTGATATTTCTGTTTAAAGATTAAATATCAATATTGTGTTGGCCTCTACCCCTATTTAAATTTGATTAATTATAATATGTATTTTGGATGAGAGCGTTAATGGAATAAATGTTATATTATATGCAAATATTTCAGGTGCTTAATTGACACAAATCAAAAGATTTGAAAAGAGAACATTTGGATTGTTTTCAGTTGCATAAATATGATGCTTGCACTAAGGAATGAATGTTACTCACTATTTCGGCATTAAGTAGTCATGATGACAAAAGAATAGCTAAAAATTTGAGATCGTTCAAATTGCATAAATCTTGTGTTAGTTTTTAAATAATATATCCTGTTAAAACTATATACATATGGAGTAAAGTGGAAAAATTATTGCCCACCAATTATGTATCACCTCCACCTTGATCTTCAAGAACTGTCTTTAATTTTCCAGAGCTTTCCAAAAATTTCACTTGATGGTGTAGTGTAAATTTTTCAGATTAATTGAGATTGGTGACAAAAAAACCCAACCCACTATTTATTTAGTGAGGGAAAATTGCCATGAAATCCAGCCCTCAACCCCACTATTTGTTGAGGGTCAATTGCCATGAAATCCAACCCTTCGAGTTCTTTTAACTTACCAAACTTAATTACAACGGTTAATGTCAAAAATTAGGTAGAAAAAATGTTTTAGACCATTCAAGACATAGCTCTTCACACTCTAGATGTTACTTATCCATGTAATTAACTTACATTCATTTTGTCAATTACTCATGTAGCCAACATGCACTAAATGAATGAATGTTATACTAAAATAAATGAAATGCTACATTCTCCCACTAAATCTAAATTTCAATTTGACATTTTTAACTTAATAATCATTGATCTCTATCATCAAGAAACAATGTACATAAATCATAGTAATAAGTCCTCTAAATAATGAGTATTATCCTCTATGTATTACAATGCATAATGTTCACTCAAGATGGTAATTTTTTTCTTAATAAATAAACCTTATGTTTATTCCAGATCCAACAAAATTGATTTTCTTAAACAAATAAATGTAAAAATTAATTGAGGAAAAAATCACAATAATTTAGAGTTCCATTAATAAACATTGTTCATACAATGAAAATCACATAATGGATTCTAATCCCATTCTAGTCACGTGATTCTTAAACTTTACTCAAGATAGGCCTTTAGTCAAATGATCAACCAACATAATTTTAGTGTTAACGTATCCTATGATCACTTCTTTTCCTTAACACGATTTCCAATGGCTAAATACTTAATGTCAATATATTTACTCTAACAACCACTTTTGTTGTTCTTAGTCATAAATACAACAGCAGATTTGCCACAAAACCTCCTCACTGGCTTAGATATGGAATCAACATCTCTAAGCCTAAATATTAGAGGTAACAAACAAGCTGTCTGAGCCGAGCTTGAAAAAGTCTGGCTCACCAAGCCTAACGAGTTAAATGAGTCCAATCTAACAACCCTAGGGAGCCCAACGAGCCTAACAAGTTCGCCTAAAAAAATTTTCAACTGGAAATGGCTCCAAAACAATTTTCAACTGGAGATGGCTCACGAGCCATGACTAAACGAACAGATCCAAGCCACTTAAACAAGTCTAACGAGTCTGACCCTTAACGAACAAAGCCTTATGAGCCAAACAAACATAAATGTTTCTAATTTATATCAATATATTGTATATTTTTTAAAAATTTAGTTATTAAAATTATAATAATAATTATTTGTTATTATAATGTCAAAATATAATAATTAGTCATTTAATTAAAAAAAATATTTTATTAATATATAAAATGATACGTATTGAGGAAAAAAGTTATTTGAGACAATTCAATAAAATATATATCATACGAATACCATTACAAATATTTAACGTTTCATATTATTGATTGAGTATTATAAATTGAGAAATAAAAGATAAAAATATTGAAAAAAATTTAGTGAAAAAAATGTGGTATTTATAGAAATGTGGTATTTATAGAAGAAAGAAAGAGAATGAAGAAAAGAGGGAGGGAAAGAAAAGAGAGAGAGAGAGGAAATAAATGAGTGATGGGAGATGAAACAATACTCATATAGAGATGATTTTCTTATTAATACTTTGGTTGCATGAATCTTGTAATATTTCTTTTATTTTTCATCAAACACAACATATCTAACAAACACACATGACGTAGTTATAATTAGTGTTTCTAGCAATACTCGAGAAATAGTATAATAAAAAACTACTAACTAAAAAGATATGTAAATATCATATTTTGCTAAATTTTATATTTCAATGACCGATTTTGAGTTAATTAGTTTAGTTAACAATGAGATTTATCTAAAATAACAAGGTAGAGAATAAAAAGAACTTACTTTGAATGATGAGTGTTAGTTGAGCAACTTACTTTCATCGATGAAGCTTTCATCTCGGCATTTATACAAACAGATGGAGTGCATTTGAAGGTAGAGAGAACAAACAAGCAAACTGAGCCGAGCCTAACCTGAAAAGGTTCGGCTCATCAAGCCTAGCGAGTTAAATAAGTCGAGCCTAACGAGCTTAGTGAGCTCAACGAGCTGAGCCTAAAAAGTCTACCCAAAAAAATTTCAACCTGAGGCAGCTCACGAGCCACGAGTTAAATGAGCCAAGTCAGGCTTAGCTAACTATAGTACCAAGCCGAGCTAGCCCACTTGTTTAACATATCTGATAGATATAAAACTCTTCAACCACACACCATGGAATGTAGCCTCAAAAGGTGATGTGGCGTCGAAACCTATGATTGACAACCAAACATGGAGATTTTCTAACTTTTATTTTAGTGTTCTTTTTGTAGGTGATCAAATGGAGGTGTATGCTCAAATCTCCCTTTTTGTTCATCTATCATCCATGAGTATCATGGAGCTATTCAATATCAATCATAGGTGGAAGATCAAGCACAAGTTTAGAAGATTTCTTAGATGTTCCAAAACTGCCTACTATCTGACCTCTTAGCAGTATTTGGATTATTTGGCTGTCTCTAAGGTCTTATATCAAAAAGTGTTCTTCATAAAGATTGTAGCTGACTTTTTAAAATTTCTCGAATAGGGTCTTGTGTTAACATTGGATTTTATTCGCTATGCCAAAAGGTCTACTAATAGAGAGCGTCATATTCTATTAAAGAAGCTCGATCTCACTTACTCAGAATTGATGCCCAATTCAATTTGAAGACAAGCCTTGAAAAATGATCCATTAGATCAGTGTTGCATGTATGATTTAAGTACTTATTCATAGTTTATTTTATGTTAAGTATAATAGTCAATTGTTAATGTCACTCGATTAGGGCATGTCTAGCTGAGCATGTGTTTTTGTGAGAGCATTTTGGTAAGTTGTCTTTTGGAAGCATGCCCTACTTTTGTAGGGTATTTACATCCTATTTAAGGTCTGACTTAGGGGATGAACTTTTAGCTTAAGTTCTAACCTTTTTCAAAAGATTTGGAGTTCCATCCATTTCTTCCATCTCCCTTGGTGTTCAATCGATCAAATTTTGGTGTCAACATTGGTCTCACTATTTTCTTATGAGTTTTAGGTGATTTCTCTTAATGTTATTCCCTTATTCACCTCTTTCCAAAGGTAGAAATCTCTAGCAAAGGAGTAGAAAGTTCACAAATACCCAAATTGGAGTGTTTCCACCATTGGAGATCATTGAAGTCAATAGGCACAGTTTATGTGCCTATTCGGACTAGCTTTCATCCCTCGTCCATAACTTCCTCTTCCAAACAAATTTTTGTGCAATTTTTGGAGGGCTTCATTTCATTCACAAAATAGAGTTATTAGCTTAATTGGTATTAGGTTTTTTTTTATGATGAAGATTTGGTTAATTAATTTGTTTATTGTATATTTGCTTGATTTGATAAATACGTTATATTCTCTATTGGAAATACCCTTAACTAGGGTATTAATGTTGTCTAACATGTTTATCTAAGTCCTTGTAGCTTATTATATGAATATTGGGACTTAGAGAAATCAAGAAACGCTAAAATAGGTGAAATTGGTCAACCAAAACAGTCTACACGAAGAACTAGTCGACCAGTTGATCGACGGCAAGTCAAAACAGATTGCTTCCCAGTTTTGTGGTCGAGCAGGCGGTTGAGCAGAGCAAAAATGGTTGGTTGAAAAATGGAAGAGAAGTCTGGGATCAAAATTACACGGCGAGCAGTTGACTGGTCATGAAGCTCTGGTCGACAACTGTAAAATATACAAGCACATTTCCAACAGTCGACCGCCCATGTAGATCCAGTCAATCGTTGTAGTTGAGATTTCACTTCTTCCTCCAACGGTCCAAAAATTCAACGGTAATATTTCCAACGGTCGAAAAGTGGTCGACCACTCAAGCAGAGTCTATAAATAAGAGGCATTCCGAAGTTGAATTCAACAAATGAGAATCCTACCGAAACACTGCCAAATTTTATACTCATATTCTCACTTATAAAAAGAGTGCATTGGCTTAATTCTCTCAATCCTCAACTTGAAATTTCATATTAGAGAGGTAAGTTCTAAGTTGTAATTTTCTATTTCCAATCTTTTGTATCCAAATGCTACATGAAAGGGACATGCCCCAAAATAGTCAACAAGGCTATGTTGACACCCGTGAAGATCAATCCAGAGAGTGATGCTATGAAAATAGTCTATAACGGTTTTTTTGACACCCGTGAAGTCAAACATCACCAACCGGTGAGGTTGGGCGATTAAGAAATTCCAAGTGAAAATCTTGGAGAGCAGACGTAGGCCAGGGTTGCTGAACCATGTGAACAACATCGTTTGCACCTCTCTAACCCTTAATCTTTACATTTATGCATTCTTTGTTTATTTATTGTTGATAAATCACTTAGGGTTTAGAGAAATAATAATCGCACGAAAAAAATTAGCACATCTAATTTACGCCTCCCCTCTATAGGCGTGCACAGATCCTAACTAGTGGTATCAAAGCAGGGTTAAATTAAATGTTTTATGTGATATTGTGTTTATTGTGCATATTGTATAAAATTATTGAATTTGCACAAATTGGTTAAATTTTATTGTAGAAATTTATTTAGATAAATTTGATTGAATATTTTGTATATGCACATATTATGGATTTCAATACTTTTGTGGAAGGACAATCCATTTCTAGACCTCCATTGTTTGATGGACATGATTATTTATATTGGAAGTCTAAAATAAAAATTTTTGTTCAATCTTTTGATTATGATTTGTGGTAGATAATCGAAAATGGGCCATATGTGCCAATGAAATGCGTAAATGATGTAAATGTCCCAAAATTATATTACGAATATAATGAATTTGATAAATGTAAATTGAGTTTAAATGGTAAAGTTACTAATGTGCTATTTTGTGCTTTAGCAAGAGATCAATTTGATAGGATTCAAAGATGTGAGAGTGCTCATCAATTGTAGAGACTCTTTGAGGCCACACATGAAGAATCATCCTCTGAAGAAGAGGAGTCGGACAACATTTGCTTAATGGCCAAGGAGGAAAATGAGGTACATGATTCCTCTAATGATATGGATAATGATTTTGATGAGGATGAATTGCTTGATACTTTTAATGAATTGTATGATTAATTCAACATGTTAAAGTCTAAGTATAAATCTTTGCAAAAGGAAAATGATAGTTTGATGAAAAAAAATATGTTGAAATTGTTCAATCTTTTGAAAAGCAAATTTGTGAATTAAGAAATATGAATGATGACTTAAATGCATTTGTTCAATCATTAGAGCATGATATTTGTGAATTAAAAGTCAAGAATAATTATTTAAATAATGTTGTACTTAATTTCACAAATGGGATCAAAATTTTAAATATGCTTTTAGGAAAGCAAAGTGTTACATTTGACAAAATCGGAACTGGCTATCAACCCTTTGCTAAAAAGAAAAATTATAATAATTTCTTCGCATGTCCATCTATTTGTAATACTTGCAATTGCATAAGGCATAAATCTTTTGCTTGTCCATTGAACTTGAATGTTAATTTGAAATCAAATTTAAATTCTAAATTTATGTGGGTTTCTAAAGGAACCAAACATATAACTAATGGATCCAAAAAGATTTGGATACTAAAGGAACCTGTTTGATTGGTTGTAAGTTGGAGGTTCTCCCAAGAAGCTTAAAGAAGATGGATAATTGAATATCCAAAACATAAAGGGAGAAATCTCAAGGGTGTGCCTCCAATACAATAAAGATGAAAATGCACTTATTGATGTACACAATAAGATTTTTTTTCATACTTGTGTATAGGTTTAAATTTTCATATACTCTTGATTTTGAATTTTATTACTTGCATATTTTTTTATGATTGGTTTGAATTTATTTTAATTCTTCAATTGGTATCTTGGTTTTAACTTTTATTAATCCAACAAGTGGTATAATAAATTGCATTTATTGATGAATTGTTGGTATTTGATTTTGATACTTTGGATATCCCCATTGATTTGAAATTGTTTATTAATATAGGGGAAGAATATAATTTTTAATTTGAATTTTTTTTTCAAAAGCTTAAAATATTTTGATATTTCAATTGGTTTATTTGAGCTTGCAAATTTTATCAATCCAACAAGTGGTGTTATAAATTGCTTATATTGAAATACTGTTGGAATTTATTTGCACTGTCTATTGGTCGCTTCCCATTGGTTTGAATTTGTTTAGTGAAATAGGGGGAGAATTAAATTCTTGAATTGTTTTGTTTTAATTATTTGGAAATACCCAACTCTTATGTATGCTTAATGATAAAAAGGGGGAGAATAATTTTGAGTGAACTCTTTTGTGTTGATATTTTAGATATCGCCAAACTTTATGTGTATTGTAATTGCCATAGAGGGTAAAAAATTTTGTTTGAAATATTGATTTGTTTATTTGTTTATTGATATCTTTGGTGTTTTGTCTTCTCCGTATATTCTTGTTGATAATCTTATAGAGGGAAAAGAAAATAGATTATATGATTTTGATGAAAATCCCCAATTTTTATGTGTATAGTAAATATTAAAGGGTGAAATGATATTTGTTTGAAATATTGATGTTGAATTGTTTGGTTGATTGATTTCTTCCCCAATAATTTCTTTTTGATTATGACAAAAAGGGGGAGAGGTATGCTTAAGTTGTTAGGAAAGTATGATTTACATGGAATTAAAAGTGAGAAATTGTACGAACTAAGGGAGAGTATCATATATGCAATAAATATCATGATCATGCTTAGGATAATTAAATAAACAACTTAACATGTTTTGTCATCATCAAAAAGGGAGAGATTGTTAGCTTAATTGGTATTATGTTTTTTTTTTTATGATGATGAATTTATTTGGTTAATTAAGTTGTTTATTGTATGTTTGCTTGATTTGATAAATACATTTTATTCTCTATTGGAAATACCTTTAATTAGGGTATTAATGTTGTCTAACATATTTATCTAAGTCATTGTAGCTTATTGTATGAATATTGGGACTTAGAAAAATCAAGAAATGCTAAAACAAGTGAAAGTGGTCGACCAAAATAGTCTGCACGAAGAACTAGTCGACCAGCTGATCGACCGCAAGTCAAAACAGATTGCTTCCTAGTTTTGCAGTTGAGCAGAGGAAAATTGGTCAACTGAAAAATGGCAGAGAACACTGGAATCAAAATTACACAGGGAGCGATCGACTGGTCATGAAGCTTCGGTCTACCGCTGTAGAATATACAAGCGCATTATCGAAGAATATGCTCCAGTGGTTGACCGCCCATGTAGCAAATCCAATGAAAAGATGGTAGAACTTGTAGTTCCTATCAAGGGATCCTTTTATTAATAATTTTAATTTAATACAGGGAAGGAAGGGAAACAAGTCAATCCAGCTAACATCGTCTCTAGTAACTTTTCACCAAGCAATGAAAATTCTATTAGCAAATCTCAAAGGGCAAACAAAACACTTTTACTTCTATTCATCATCGAAACAGGAAGCAGAGACAAATTCTAATGCACAATAATAGGAAGCAAACAAGTTCTATGATTCCTTAATAGGAGGCATATAACATAAGCAGATAAGCAGTTCATCAAAGCAGAAAACATTTTCAATAACAAACAACACAAAACCTAAACCTATGATGTAGGCTTTTCCAGGCAAAACGCATGCAAATCTCATACCTCCCTCCTTGCTAAACCTTAACTATTGAAAAGCTCTTCTTCTTCAACACACCAAAATCTAGACTCCATAAGAAGAAAAGTCGAGAATATCCAGAGAGAAAACTCCAGAAGACTAGAAGAACGATTCTCTCTGATTCATGCCTAAACTCCCTCCTTATGCATTTTATAACTCTTAGAGAAAGTTGAGAAGATGCTACCAATCGATTTCCAGGTGTCTCCTCAAGTTTCCAGACGTCGGTTATGTGTTATTCTGGCCGACTATCTGCGTTCCGGTCGATCATGTCCTTACCATGATCAACCGTGAATCCTTCAGATTACTATTTTTCATGGCCATGATCAACTATTGTTCTCGTATGATCAACCACAAATCCGAATTTTTAGAATTATTGGTCGATTACCTTCTTAGTGAACGAATTACCACTACCAATTTTGACACAATCTGTAATATTTATTCTTTAGGACCGGTCGATCACAATCCTTAAGCCAATCGACCGCTGCAAATTTTGCTAGCCACTATAATATTTCGACAATAGGGTGATCAACCGCTTGCTTTCATGATCAACCACCACTACTCTTTATCACCTTTATTCTTTATTTAATTGCACATTTTTCTTATTTATCATCTAATATATAACCAAATTACACCTCTTATAAAAACTAATACTATATAATTCTAATATTCCTCCAAATATTAGCAACATCAATATTTTCAATGATATTCACAATGTTCAAGTATCTTATTGATGGAGTACTATAAATTGGAATTAAGAAATTAAAATATTGAAAGAATTTTTGTGAAAAAAAAAATAATGAGAAATGTTGTATTTATAGAAAAAAGAAAGAGAATGAAAGAAAAAGAGAAAGAAAAAAGAAAAATGGAGGAAAGTAAGAGGTGGCAGGGGAATAGAGCAACACTCATATGGAAATATTTTTCTCATTAGCACTTTAATTGCATGGATCTTGTAATATTTCTTGATTTTTCATTAAACACTACACATCCAACAGACATACATGACGTAATTATGTTAATGTTTCCAACTATGCTTAAGAAACCGTTTACTAAAAAAAGATATGTAAATTTCATATCTTGTTGAATTTATATTTTAATGATCAATTTCGATTTAATTAGTTTAATTAACAATGAGATTTATCTAAAATAATTAGGTAGAGAATAAAAAAAACTCACAAAGAATTATGAGTGTTAGTTAAGCAACTTATTTTTATAGATGAAATTTTTTTCTTAACATTTATACAAACAAATAAAATGCATTTAAAGATATCTGTAACAAGTCAACCGAGCCGAGTTTGAAAAAGTTTGGCTCACCGAACCTGTGAGTTAAATGGATCGAGCCTAACGAGCCAAGCCCAACGAGCCGAGCCCAACGAGCCGAGCCCAATGAACTCGTCCAAAAATAATTTCAACCTAAGCCAACTCATAAGCCATGAGTTAAACAAATTTAATCAGGCTCGACCGAGCCGACCAACCCACTCATTTAACATGTTTATCCAGTGCTCCTTCAATTACAAATTATCAAGTAAACGCACAAATTACAAATTGCAATATTTGAATACAATTTAATGACGCGAGACAATCTTTTCTGCAAATCCTTTTTCCACCTTCCCTGTGAATCTAGTTGGACATTTAATAGTTGCATATCAAATAATCCATTTCACTGCAAATCTCGAGGTACAAGGACAAGTATTCATATGTGCACTTTTCTATCATCGTTTATGGAAGGAAAAAAAAAGGCCGCGGCAATACTCAACAGAGCAAAGAGAATAACTTCACATTGGCTGGAGTTCTTGCTCAGGAATTGCTGCTTCAACAGGCTTGTATGAGTTGATTGATTCTTGCCTACGTCTCCAAACAAACCACATTCCCCAAGCTGTTAATCCAATGATCGATATAACAACCGCGAAGACAATTATTGCATATTGTTGCTGTCGTGTCCTGCATCAGCGTCATTCAATAGGTAAGAAAGAGAATTAAAATACAACAATATGTCGGCTAGAATAACATTTTTAGCATCTCTTGTTGAAAATTCTAGCCTCTTTCGTATTTGGATACACTATAGGTACATTTATATTATGGAATTTGAATGAACAAGAAACGAAGCTTTCAGGAAAGCTGGACCAAAAGATGTTCGTGATATACCTTCTGGTAAAAGGACCAACTTTCCATCCAATTAACTGATAAGTTGCGAAAGCAGGAGGTAGGTGTACGCGTTTTTCAGCAAGCTGAGTAATTATCATCTGCAGAAGGAATAAAATCCATAAAGAGAGCAAATAATCATCCGTTCATTTGACAGGTGAATCTAAAGACGGTTCCTTACTATGGCAGATGTGTTAGAAATGTATTCAGCAGATCCAAGAGGAAAGAGCACCAATGTAATGAGGGCATTGTTTCCACTCGGTGTAGCATTTAATAAATGTACCTGAAATGATCATTTAAAGTTAATTCTCACAGTGAAGAAGACCAAGTCTTACAGTTAAATATGGATCATACGCTATTACTAGGATGGTTCTCCAACCTGTGAAATGTTAACATTTAACTGAGGGGCAATATGTTCAGCGAGTTCTGTGAAGTGAGTCTTCAGGTCCTCGTAGCTATCATTAAATAACAATTCAAGTGTCAATTGCCCAATGGGAACTCCCTCTGTGCATAAACAAGAGAAAATATAAATCAGTGAACTTGCAATTCTGTAATCTTTAAGACTACGACTAACTATTTTTTCCACCAAAAGAAAGCTATACATCATCTTTCCACCCATGACAAAAAAAGGGGCAAATATCTAGACATAAATCATATTTTCATTGTCGAAGAAGGTTTCTCAATTACTATTACTCACTCCGACACCGGATTTTACCTCATCTTCTCCCTTCCATCCAAGCCTTCCTGACTCCATGGCACATTTAACATAAAGTAATTTCAAACTCTAAAAAAAATTATCCTAACAAAAAAGGGTGTCCTTTTGAAAATTTTACAATAAACTATGCCCTTAAATTTGATATTTTTCATCAGATAAATATTTCACAAGAAACAAAAAAATTATGCAATACCAATGATCTACAACAGCAAAAATCAAATAAAGATCTGCAGTAGCCAACCTGGGAGTATAAACTGTGGAGCTCCTGTTGGTGCCACCATAGGGGCCATGGCAGTTGACTTATTTGCATTAGGAATTGAAGTCGCTGGTGGAGGAGCACCAGAAATATGAAGCTTTTCCCATAACTCTAAACAATTTGTTTTCCAGAAGCCAATCTTTTCATGCTCTCGATCATACATTACAAGAGTATTGCGCACAACAATTCCTATCATGGAAAAGAACCACATTAAAATGAACACATCAATCATATTCAGGACAAGGCAGTTTACAAAGAGTTTAATCCAGTAAAAGATTCATGGAGACCAACATTTAGTCTGACAGAAAATATACCTCCCAGAAGAGTAGATGAATCCTTCTCATTTAGGAAAATCCCCAGGCAATATGCACCAGGAACTTTCGAATGCTACAAGCATATTCAGAAAAAAATGTCATAGTAAGCCACAAAGATTTATCACCTAAACCTTAGCAAAGCAACAAACATCCATCCCCCAGAACCCTAAAAAATACGAAGAAACAAGAGCTGTCGTGTTTAGGCAGTCACATCCAGCATAGTGTTTTGACATGCAATTTACATTCTTCTTGGGATAACAGGTAGTAAATTTCAAAACAAGCAGTTTCCGATGGTCAGTGCAGTGAGATCTGTGGAGCTAATCATGCGTCTAGGTGTTCACCTAAGATATGAATGAAGAACATCTAATGAATTGAGTGCCTTATCCTATTCGATTGGAGCACCTTGATATCACCTTCCCTTCCTCTCTAATGTAAAGAAACAAAAAATAACAAATTATCCCAAATGAGAACAAAAGGGAAGAAAAGAAAAAAAGGAAAGATAGTCACTTCTTACCCTAAACAAGTAATTTTCAGGTGAGAGAGAGAACTTTTTCCCATTACCAAATACCAAGTAGACCACCGGAAAGGTATTAGATAATTCTGAAACATCACTAAAAAGAAAGTAAATTACTCATCAGACCAACCAAGTGCAGATTAATAACCCATATCATCAATTAACCGATTTGCTTAATATGGTACCTTCCAGCACCCGAAAAACATATATCGTTAAAGCTTGGATCAGGTCCACGGATCTTCTCTAACCCCTGGAGTTCATTCACTATCTGCAAGTACACAAACATAATAACATTATATGAAAGCCAAAAGCTCACAAAAGTTTTCAACCACAACAAAAATCACACGACTAACTTCAGCTATCAGTGTTGATAAAATAAAGTAGAAAAGTGCCTATATCTATGTAGATGTATCGAGTAAATATTTTTGGAGTTTTTTTATTGTAAATGAATGCACACCAGCCCACACCGAAATGAGGACAGATAGGGAAAGATGAAGATGTAGAGGAAACAAGAGAATTTGTTCTATTAAAATTAATCAGCAAAGGCATGCTCTTTAGTAGTTATCAAATTTAAATTACAACAGAAGCAAAATTAAACTACTACCACAACTATATGATCTGTTATAAGTATATTTGTTTTTTTCCTATGTACAGCAGTTTCTTCAAATTGTCCACTAAATCAAAATGACAGACCATAGTTGGACCTTATTCACATATTCAAAAACTAAGGAAATGAAACTAGGCCATTGAGCTAAATATCCACTGAAGGCGAATTAGAAATGTCAAACAAGAATACACTAAGAATGCCTAAAAAATTTAAACCTATCGCCAGGTAATGTAGGAAGTAAAGGACGACACTCAAAGAAAATTGAGTCTTACAGCATTCTTAAAAGCTTCAAACGCTGCCTTTGGGAAGTAAGCATATGTTGTACCGCTATCCAGAATAGTACCATGTTTTCCATCAAAGACACTTGGGTTCAAATGCAATTTTTTCCCCGCAACTTCTATTTCCTTTAGGTCAACATTGTAATATGGACTGTTTCCATCCCGAAACTAGAGTAAATGTATGAGATGTATCAATTGTAACTGTTATAAAAATGCAAGAGATACTTTTTTATTAGTTTGGGTGACTGCTTTACGCACCTTCTGACGGGATCAGAATGGCTAAAGATCATGCCTTCCGGAGGAGAAATACCACCAAGAATCATTGCACCTCCTCCAACATTCATCCCACCATAGCATAATGAGAAAGAATCACTAATCACGCCTTTTTCAACAAGTTGGTCCACAACACTAAGATCACCGCTCCCCAAACCCATGATGCCATCAGCGTGTTGACTATAAATATCACCAGTTTCCATATTCTCGCAACCAAATACAGCACGCTGGGGCAGAAGTTCACTCTGATTTCCAAAGGATATGATGTCCTCACCAAGGACACCACTGCTCGAACTCATTTCAGCATACTGCCTGTCATAGACACACACCTCCCTTTCCTCGTCACAGTCGCAATCCAAATTGCACTTCAAAGGTTGATAGGTGCTTGACAAGTCTGGTTGAAACTTTGGATCCTGATGACAGCAGAAACTTGAGTATCAATAAAATATACAAAAGACTACTGTAGGTACAACTACTGTCCAATTTATCTGCCAAACAAAATGTATAGATTCCAAAAGAGGGTCAATTAAAAGACTAAACATTGCAAATCCTTATAATGGCATGAAATATCACTCAATTTACCCAAAATGTTTCATCTCACATGATTTTGTCATGTTCAATTTTCACTGCAAGGAGAGAAATAAATCAAGAAAACTAGAATAAGCATCACATTTCAAACTAAAACTGGGCAAACATTAATTGACAACCCCCATCAAATTGACAAAACTCCTTTTTTAGCCATAACCGCTTTGTAAATGATTACGTATCATCCCATTGATGAAAAAGACAAAAGAGAAAAGAAAGCATGGAAATTTTAAATCAGCTCAAGTAAAATTCAACTTCAATTAGAACCCAAGTATTAAAGTTCTTTTTGATAATCCTATGATAAGGGTACACGTCAAAAGAAGATAGACAAAAACATATGAATTAGTTATTGATTTATTTCTTTATTTCGTGGAAATAGTTGAACACTGACAAGGCAATCGATTCAATAGGTAATTCAATCATATATGCGATCGAATATGAAGGAAACATTTTAATTATATAACCTGGTGCTTTCCACACTGCTCACAGGTAGAGCAGGGCACATAGGTTACCGTACTCCCTGTATCAACTATAAGCGCAAATTGCTGCGGCGGCGTTCCGATCCAAAGCCGCGTTGTATAGTACCTTCAGAAAACCAATTTTACAGAAAAAAAAATCCACATCACACCTCAATAAAATAGTATAAAAATGCAACGAGAAAGAAAATGGGCAACTCACCCATTGAGAAGCAGATCATCATAAAGCCCCATTCGAGCATTGGGGAGGGAATTTGATCCGGATCTCTGGAGGCGGCGACGAAAACTTGCAACGGACGTGTTAGGAGTAGAGAGAAAAAGGGGTAGAACCAGGGTGTTTCCAGGGTTTCTAAGGAGAAGATCGGCGGTTAACGGATCAGCGAAGAAAACCAAAATGATGAGTAAAACGACGAGAAACATAATCGGAAAGAGAACGTTCGCCACCGTCACGATTGAGAGTCTTTAGGTCGATGAAGGAAGAGAATGCAGAGCAGAGAAGGAGGAGGAAGAAAATGCAAAGCCTGTGAACGAAGAAAAGAAATTAGGAGAGAAGTCAACTTCTGCAGAATATATATATATATATAATGGAGCTTGAGGAGGAAGAAGGAAGCATGCCAACTAAATGCTTTCCACGAGACAGACACTGTTTTGAACGTAGGAAGTTAATGTTGGAAAGAATAAAACCTCAATTCTCTTGAAAAACAAAAAAAAAACAAAAATCTAGACTCACCGTTGATCAGACAAAAAATTGACGGACGATCCTCCATTTTGGAGTGTGTTTCAGTAATTAAACATAAATTAGTTATCGGCTGATACAATTTTACCGAACATGGGCTGGATTGAAATGCAATGTCTATTTTTGATTTTATTTGTAAATGATGTTAAATGCAAATTATAATTACACGCTCTAATGCCTACTTTAATCAATGAGTAGAATAACGCTAAAATTCATGATTGTAGTCTCGAAAATGCATTAGTTAACGGGGATTATTATGGCGGTGTTCGTCCACCAGTCAAATCCAGTCCTATAATTATCCACTTCACTGATAAAATGCCGCACCTCCTCCATGAAAAACAGACATAAGCTTAAACACAAGTTAGAACCTTTTCATGGGAAAGGAAAACCCAGTTTGCCTAAAAGCTATATTTGCAGGCAGTGAATTAATTACATGTATGGCTGATGTGAAGGCTGCAAACTGCTGCCCCCGTAATTCGATGGTGGAGCTGTAGGATATGAAGTTGGAGGAGCTCCTTCCTCTTGTGGATTTATATAGTACATTCTTTGGTCAATAGAGGACTGACCATATGCAGGCTGGTTAGGCACTTGATAGTCGTAAGTGTTTGGACCCATATACGCATACCTCTCCTCCATTCCCAGGTACGAAGCTCGATCACTGAACACTGGTGGAGGTTTTCTACCGGAAGCGGCTCCAGTAGGACGGAATCCCCCATTGCCTCTCCGCTTCTTTGGTTGGTGGCGTCTGACAAATTCCCCGCCCCTTCTCTTATCAGATCTAACCTTCTCTAATTGAGTAACCCTTTTCTGAAGTGGATCTAGTGGGTAGTCCCTTTCAAGATTATGCTCTTTAATGCATTTGATTACAGCTTTCAGGGCGGAAAGTTCTTGAGCATTTCCATCATTCTGCCAGAAAAAAAATGACACTATTAATTTAATTACAAATTATGGACAAAAATTTCAGGGTTGCAAACATTATTGATAATTTCTCTTAGATTCGAACCCAAAGCTGATTTATATATATATAATATGTAAGTCTGGTTGATCCATGACTCCACCTTCTCACAAAAAACAAGCATACCTGTACACCAGGAGCACTGCCCAAAGTTCCACTCTTCACCTGTAAGTTCCGTCTCAAAGTCTTCAGGTAGTCCTTAAGCAAAGGCACAAGTGGGAAGTGTTCGGTAAGCTCAAAGGCACGAATATAGTCTATGGCGTCAAATTGCCTACCGCTGCTGATCAGGGACTCGACTATACCTATAAAAAAATGGAGATTTAACAAAAAGTGTATTCACTGAGTTACTAAAAATGTTGTGACAAGAAATCTAGATTGGATGGTTCTATTATTTCTCAAATGATGCACGATAAAATTATGCCCAAAATGATTGTGATCAAGGGGCAGTCTCCAGACCACATCAGGTCAGGCAGTTAAAAGAACACCAACCTGGCATTTTGTGTGTTAAGCCAAGACATTGGCAGAGCTCAGGAGCCTGGCTATGGTGAGCAACTGCAAGAAATAGGTTGCAGAGTTCTTCTTCATCAAACTCAGAAGCAATCCTAAAAGTTGCAAGGAGCTGCAAAAATGCTTCTGCTTCCAATGAATATCCATTGGCAGCATCAGGGCCTGCATTAGGCAACATAGGCCTCCACTCATCAGCAATTGCCTTGGCTTTCTGCTTGGTCTCATGGTTTAGAAAGTGTTCAATATCTGGGTCAGACCTTGCCAATAAGGCAACCATCGATTCCATTAACACAATACAGGATTTTCGCATGCCCTGCTGGGCAGCATCCCTCTCATCTCCTGGTTGGATAGTTTCAACAGGAAGGTAAAATCCCTCCAGTGAATCCAGCACCAAACCAGCCGGATCGGTTGCACTTTCCAGTGCAATAGAAAGTTCCTCACGAATGGAGTAAAATTTCTTTTGATTGTTTATCATGTAATCCAGAAGCCCTCTTGCATCCATTTGCTTGCAAAATTGCATCAGCTCTGGATGTGGCTTAATCCCAAGAACCGTAACTTCACCGTTTTCAACTGTTTTTCGAGGAAAATCTTCCCCGAATAAATTTTTATCAGCTAGAGAGCTACTTACCTTATTATCTTTGTGATCCTCATCATCTGTAGGTGCTGAGGATGCCGAGAGGTAAATTTCTCGTACCTCTGCAATGGCAGCAACAGCAATATCTTTTAGCCCTTGCACTCGATCCAAAAGAGCTTCCTCTTTAGCAGCAACAACTGCCTCTCTCTCAGCGAGCAGGACTTTAGTGTCAGTTTCTTTCTTCTCAAATTCTTTCTCTCTAAGTTCAAACTCCTTGAATTTCTTCTTCAGCTCTCTCCCGAGGCTGCAGAAGTGCTCCTCAATTTCTAACCAGCTAACCCTGCCCTCAGATGTGCTCCTAAAAGCCTCAAATTCATGAATAGCTTTACCGAGCTGCTCTATAAGTGAAGAGGTAGCATCCAGTCCCACAACTTGCCCCAAATTTGTCATTGTTGAAGCAAAAGCCAGATCCACTCTATGTTTCAAATTTCGACAAAATTTGACGTAGCTTCTATGGATTAAAGATCAGAAAATCGTACGCAATCATAAGCAGCAAAATGAGATCAATATGGATAATAATTCAAGTAAACAACCAATCGAACAGTTTAATTTCAGGAACAAATAAAATATTGAATGTCCTTTGTTTTAATTTCTTAGAACACTAATCAAAGATGAAGATTCTATTTCTGGCATTTTTTCAATATACATACCATCAGCAATTTAAAACAGTCATTGAAGAATAATGCAATTTTAAAGCTGAGCAACGACTAGAGAGGGAAATATTCCAACACAAAAAGGAAGTCCAGAAAAGAAACAATTTGATTCGGGTTAAATGTGCATCTTCTCACTTACATTATACCAATAATACTATCTTAGCCCAATATCTTCATGAAAATATTATAGTTTGTAACTAGTAATATATGTATCCATTTTTCTAAAAACTAGTTCGTCAGGAGGAAAACAAGTTACTCAACACAGAAGATTGGGGGTTGACAGAGTTAAGCATGACAATGTACTCGTACATCATAATTGGGAAGTAAAGAAAATTTTAAAGCATATCTCATACAAGGTTGGCGGAGTTCGACCAAAGGAGAAAAATAAAAGAAGGCAAAATGAAAGCTAAACACTTCCTAAAGGAGCATGAAAAAGAACACTGATTACATCCCTCCATTTTCTCCAACCTTTCCCATAAAAGAAGCAAACAAATAATTTTACAACCGTCTCTACATTTCAACCGCCTTCATCGTATTCCTTGCCAAACCCAAACATTAAATCTTACGCTGCAAATTAACATGATTTGAAAAAATCCCATAACCTCTTTCAAAAGGAAAAGACGAAACTTTCCCCAGACATAGACGAACAATAACCCAGGACTCAAAAACTCGTTCGCATGTCTAAACCCATATAGAGAGTATAAGAACAAATTATACCAATAAGAGAGAGAGAGAGACAGAGAGAGATGGCGAACCTTTTCGAGCGCAGGGGAATAGAAACCCTAGACTACTAGAGAGTATTGAAGAGAAGCAGGGATCTCTTTCTGCCAGGCCAGTGTCCTTCAAGCTGCTGCCCCACTTGTTTCTTTCTATTGCTCCTCTTTTTGAATGGTAACAAAAAAAAGATAATAAAAAAATCCTCAACTATATAATGACAAACTTTAAAATAATTTTCCTACCAATTAAAATCCTAAATAATAAAAAATAATGAAGCAAATATCACAATTACATTTTTTATTAAAAGACATTTCTTGAACATCTACACCACCCACAAACATCTTATTATACCCCTTTACATAAAGGCAGACGATCGTACTTATATGATGGACGTCTGTGTATACTCATTTACATAGAAGTAAACGTTCTCCTATCCGCAGACACATTTCTTTCCATTGCGGATATCTGATTCACTATTCATGGATATCAGTTTATTTATTAATTAACATGAGTCGCCCACGTGTTCATCATTCTCTCCATAGACGCTCCTTTCTCAATTTGTTTTTGTTTTCTCATTAAATTGTGTGCATCATGCACGTGATTCCTCCTATCCATGAACGCATTCATTTTTGCTGCAGTTATCTGCTCCCTCTAAAATTAACGTGATATGCTCACGTGTTAATCCTTCTCTCAATGATCGCCCCTTTTCCATTCATTTATGCTTCTTCATTAAATTGTATGTGTCGTGTACGTGATTCCTCCTACCCACGAACGTGTTCATTTCCATTGTGGATATTTGCTCCCTCTCTAACAGTTGAGTCTGAAGAGGAAGAAGATGTAGCAGAGAAAGCGTGAGACAGAAAGAGAGATGGTAAGCAAAAGGAATAATGTGTGTGTCTTTGATTTGTTAGTTTGTTTACAATTTATACACAAATGTACAACTAATCTACATGTGTGGAAGCTTCTACACATTCCATAACGACACCATATCATTTCCTGACATCCCCCTGCAAGTTGATGGTAGTAGAACAGAGAGCTTGGAGCAAAGCATTTGAAAACTTGATGTTGAAAGTGGCTTGATCAAATAGTCTGCCAACTAGTGAGCTGAAGGAATAAATTTAACAAATAACAATTGTTGAATAACTTTTTCTCAGACGAAATGAAAGTTGATTTCCACATGCTTGGATTTTGAGTGGAGCACAGGATTGGAGGATAGATATGAGGCACTAACGTTATGTGGCAGCCTGCCTTGTGAAGTCTAGGAAAGGCTTAGGTGTGGGTCCGGCTTATATCAGTCGGGGTTCCCACATTGCTTGGGAGAGTAGAAAATGCATGGTTTATTAGTATGGTTCCCATCCCTACCTAGTACCGCATTTTGGGCTAACCCTAAGAATAAAATCATGCGGACTTTGGCCCAAAGCGATTAATATTGTATTGGGAACATTGAGGGACGTTATAAATGGTATTAGAGCGAAATCCCAATTGGAAGTGTGGCCGACGAGGACGTCGGGTCCCCAAGAGGGGAGATTGTGACAGGCCACCCTGTGAAGTCCAAGAAAGGCCTAGGTGCAGGTCCGCCCATATTAGTGGGGGTGCATAATTTCACATCACTTGGGAGAGCAGAAAATACATGATTTATAAGTGAGGTTCCCCTCCCTACCTAGTACAACGCGTTTTGTGCTAACCCTAAGAATAAAACCTGTGCGTTTTGGCCCAAAACGGATAACATTGTATTGGGAGCTTTGATGGACGCCACACATTATCAGTGAAGACCGTCAAAACAAAAACTGGAATACCCAATTCACAAGCTAAAGGAACCAACCAAGAAATTTCAGCAGCAACATTAGCGATGGCTATGTATTGGGCCTCAGTGCTCTGTCGATCATCAGGGCAGGAGGTCCAGTCATCGTCTGTAAAATCAATCAATGCGGAATTTGGACATTTTAAGAATGCCAAAGAAAAATCTGATGTACCTTTTAAATAGCGCAAGATGCCCTTGATGGCTTGCCAATGAGTGTCGATTGGAGAATGCATAAATTGACACACTTTATTAACAACAAAACTAATATCCGCTCTGGTTAATGTACTATACTGTAGAGCCTCTACAATACTTCCATAGCGAGAACCATCCTGTAATAGAACTCCATAATTAATGGATAAAGTCTGAGACAGCCATTGGTGTTGGAACTGATTTAGAATCCAACATGGATGTACGAGAAAGAAGATCAATAATATATTATTTTGAGATAATTTGAGAGTAGAATCATCATACTCCACTAATATCCCAAGAAAATGGTGCAGGGGACCTAAATTCTTCACGGCAAAGAGAGAAATTAGATACTTCAGCAAATCTACTATAAATGCATAATCATTTGCTGTTAAAATTATCTCATCAACGAATAAGAAAAGGTATAATTGAGCCAAACCAAAAATGAACAATGAAAAGTCAGAACAATATGCTACCAAACCATGATTCAAAAAGCAAGTTGTAACTTCAAATACCAAGCACGTGGAGATTGCTTTAAGACATATATGGATTTATGCAAAAGGCAGACTTGAGAAGCATCTTGGATGTAGTCCAATGGTTGAGACATATAACAGTCTCATTTAAATCTCCATGCAAGAAAGCATTGGAGATATCCAGCTACCTAACTGGCCCAGTTTGCAAGAAAAAGTGAGCTAGAACAATTCTTATTGTTGCTTATTTAACCACAGGACTAGAAGTCTCAAAATAGTCAACTCCCTCAGTTTGAGAAAACCCTTTGGCCACAAGTTTCCCTTTGTGATGAGCAACAGAACCATCTAGATTAAGTTTAAGCTTGCAACCTACTATTTGAGCGTTTGGTGGAAGATCAACTAAATCTCACGTTCGATTTTGGTAAAGATCATCCATTTCAAAATGCATAGCTTGAGTCCAATGAGAACATTTTGAAGCCTGTGAGTACGTAGTAAACTTAAATAATATGGGCGGCACATGTTAAAATAAAAACTTTAGGTTTGTGAATGCATGACTTGGCATGAGTATTCATCAAATGAGCATTAGTAAAATAAGGAATAGGTTGTAATGAAGAAAGAAGAGGAGGTGATGAGGGTGAAGAAGAACATGGAGAAGGTGAAGAAGTAGGAACATTCACTGGAGTTGGAGATAATTGGAGAAAAGAAGAAATAGGTAATGAAAATGAAATTGGAGGAGGAGCAGATGTAGAATGTGAGATATCAAAAGGAAAGAAGTCTTCATTGAAGACAACATGGTGAGATATATACCAACGATCATTATCCATAGATGAACACAAATAGCCTTTGTGATTTGGGTTGTAACCAAGAAACACACACTATTTAGAACGAGATTCTAATTTTTGTAGATTGATAGAACATAGCGCTGGAAAATAAACACAACCGAACACACAAGTTTGATCATAATTGGGTAACCTGTTGTACAAACACTAATATATGAGAAATATTATTATGGATACCAGTAGGAAGGTTATTAATAAGAAATACAGGAGATTGGAAGGCATATGGCTAGAATTGAAGGGGAACATTGGCTTGTGAAAGAATTGACAACCCCATTTCAACTATATGTCTATTCTTTCTTCCAGAACGATCATTTTGTGCTGGTTTATATGGGCATGAAATTTGATGATAGATGCCAAGATTAGAAGAAAGTGAAGTTAGAGAGCAAAACTCACCTCCCCAATATGATTGAAACTCTTTAATTTGGAGGCCAAATTGATTTTGAACCAGAGAATGAAATTTAAGAAAAAAATTATAAACCTCATCTTTGGTAAGCAAAAAATAAATTCAACAAAAGCGAGAATAATTATCAATTAAAGCAAAAAATATCATGTAGATGTAATTGAAGTTATAGAAGTTAGGCCCTAAATATCTGAGTGAACAAGAGCAAAAAGGTGAGAAGCTTGAGGAACAGAAGGAGAAAAAGGTAGACAATGCCATTTACCAAACTGATATGCATTACAAAAAGAAGTAGAATGAGAAGAAGGAAGAGATAAAAGTTGAAAAACTTGAGATAGAACTTTTGCAGAGAGATGATGATATGAACTTTACCAAGGATAGTTGTAACATCCCATTTCCGTTTAACTTTCCAAAAAAATTTTTCTTTTTAAAACGCTTGAAGGAAAATAAGCACGAAATATTAAAGCATGAAATTGTACTTTTGAAACAAAATAACATTGTCAACATATCTTAAAATCAAACTATTCAATTACTTAAAATGATTATTAAAAAGTCTTGAACTTATTTAAACACTTTTATCACAACTGTGAGCCATAACTCTCAGGTCATCACGTGCCAAGTAACACAAGCCCTCATCACATCATACCTCCTCCATGTACGCATCATTTGGATCACAATCGTTACCTACATCACATAAGAGATAATGAGTCTAATGCCCAGTAAGAGATATAAATGAAATACAAAATGCTTATGCTGACTTTATGCACATGTTTGTTGTGTCAAAAGAGAACCTATCCATTCTGTTTTACTTAACGTCTCACTTTCAATTAGAACATTGGAGATATTTCCAACAAAGAGATAGATACATCATTGGGATCTAGCCTGAGCAAAACAGGTCACTCAATCCCAACGTGGGAAGAGATACATCATATCACAGTTCTCCCAAGTATCACCATCACTATACTCCCCAACCTTCAACGTCTATTTACATACATTAAATTTATTATTATCTCATGCAATGCATGATATGGAACCCTAACTGACATGCCTATATGATGTCACACAGTAGTTCATATAATACTAGAAGTTAATAAAATTCAATCAGCAGATCGTTGAAGCATGAATAATGAAGCAACTATAAATCGATCCTATGCATACTGTCACTAATATATCATTTAAGAAGGAAATTAACCTGTTCCACAAAAAACCAGTATAGCATGAATTATGAATCGACTTTAAATAAATCTTATATATGCTATAATTAAAACTTCAGTAAGGTGAAAAACAACCCTATGCTATAACTAAAATGTCTGTATGGTGGAAACCGTCATAACACTCTCTATAGCCAACCGATTTTATCAATATTTACCAATCTTTTGTCTTTTACAGGTTATCATCAACAGTTTATTCAAAGTTTCATCTCCAAAACAGGGCAACCCCTTTCAACCATATTTATCCACCAATAAAGGTACTAACATAGAGCAACTATATTCAAAGTTTCATCTCCAAAACAGGGCAACCCCTTTCAACCATATTTATCCACCAATAAAGGTACTAACATAGAGTAACTATATTTTCTTAACACACAATCAAACTTACTATGCAATAAGAACACATTATATTTCCTACATGCTAAGGGGAACATGTTGTAATTAATAATTTAATAAGGGAATGGTAACACCTAGTATATTTCCTATAATTATAAATTAGTGTTCGTAGAGGACAATTCCTATTCAGTAACATAATTTTCCATTAGAGCATCAACAAATGTTAACCAACATAAATCAATAGATTCTTCCCTAAAAGTCATACAATGGGCATTTCATCCAACAGAAACATCTTCACTCACAAGCTCTATCAACACATAAGCATATATATATATATATATATATATATATATATATATATATTAAGGGATCACACAAAAATCATTCCTTTAAGGCTGAATTATTAGCAAGTTGGTTCTTTTACAGGAAGCAGATTCATTAACGGGATTCGTTTAAAGAAACAAATTCATTAGCGGGGAAGCAATTAACAGAAGCATACTAGTAGTTCATCGAAGCAAAAGACATTTCAAACCACACCAAACACACAAACCTAATCCTATTATGTGGTCCTTTCAGACAAAACATACACAAATCTCTTATCTTCCTTCTTGCTACTCCTTTGATAAAAATAATCCTAATGAAATCCTTCACCTTTAACAAAAGCTCTCAAGAACAGAAGCAGAAGGACAACCCAGAAGAATAAAACAGAGAGAAGGTGTAATATCTTGATTTTCCTAACATAATTAATTAAGGATAATTGAGAGATTTATTTGATGAGAAATTTAATTAAAGAATAGTTGGATAATAATCAATGATTTATTGAATGGAAAATCAATTTAGGAAATAGAATTGCGATATTTAAATTGGACCCATAATAATCGTTAATCGATATATAGAATAAGTCAGGAATTAAATTGGGGTAAAAATAATTAAATGAAGAATTTATTGAGTAAATAGGAAATTTAAATTAAAAAGGAAAAATTAAGTGAAATTAGAAGTAATTAAAATAAAATTTAAAAAGAGAAAAGAGGAAGGGTGAACCGGTTTGGTTCGGTTTGATTGGAGGAGTTATAATGGGTTTTTATTTTAAAATTGAAGAAGAGAAATGAGAGAGAGTGAAAGAGGGATCGAGACAGCGAGAGAAGGAGAAGGAAATCAACGAAGGGAGAGAGAGAGTGAATCGGAGAGAGAGCGCGAGAGCGTCGGCGAGCGGCGAGCGATGGTGATGGAGACTCTGGCTCAGGTGAGCGTTGTTCGGCAGCGACGAATGGCGTGGGTTCGTTCGGTGGAACACTAGGGCATGGCTCGGGATCGGGGGTCCTGCCGGCGATGATTTCTGACTTCAGGTGAGGTAAGTCCAGTTGATCTTCCTCCTCCTTTGTGTTCTATTGTTCGGGTGTTGGCAGGGGGTGTTTACAGGGGACGAATCGGCTGGACAATTGCAGGGGCTCCGGTTCGCTGGAGATTGGGAATGGTCTGTTTCTGTTGGTCCACTGATGAATCGGTCCGTTTTCTTTTGGCTGACAGGATACGCCTTCCACGCAGCTCTTGCTGGTTGGACCTCCCTCCTTGAATTGAGAAATTTTCCAGCCTTCTCTGCCTATATAGGCATGTAGCTATCAAGTGTGGCAGGTGATACTTTGCAAAATTACAGAGTGATGATGAATGCTGGAAATGGAGAGGGCCGTGAAGTGAGGAGAAGTTGGAGTGAGTGACAGTGAAGAAGTGCTTGGGGGAATTGGAGTGATGACCGGGTACTCTGGTGGAAGAATAGAGAAGAAGAATAAGGAGTGAAACTACTAGATTGCCCTCAGCTTTGTTCCTGTCGTCAGGTAATACAGAGTCTTGTAATTGGATTTCTGGATATGTGCACTGAGGATTTGTGTGATTGAAATATGTTGTTTTGTGTTGATGGTCATTGTGAATATTGGTGCTCTGCCGAGTGGGTTGGGTGTTATCTCCATTTTGTTTGCTGAATGATAGAGGTTTTTGTGATTTTGTTCTGTCACTTGTGGTTACATTGTTTGGTTGGGTTTTGCCGAGATGCATTTTGGAGAGATATGTTCTGCTAATAGGAATTCTGTAAACTGTGCTCGGTTTGGTTGGGGATCTGTTCTACGATTTGGGTACTACTATGTACATCACTTGTTGTTTGAAAGTAAAAAAAAAAAAAGTGGATTTATGCTCTATAACCAGGCTTTATTCCCTACCCTTTTATATAGTCTTGTGGATTGTTTGAGGAATTGTGCTATTGGGAATTGGGTTTGTTTTTATACACTTGTTATATATGTTGCTTGGATGGGAATTATAAAGAGATCAATGGTCTGTAAAGAATTAGTTCTCTAATTTTGTTTCGGCTGGATAGACTTTGTTGGGTTCATAATGGTCTTTGTTGGCTATTGTAATTTAATTAGCGACTGTTGAATACCCTGTTATGATTGGCATTGAATGTCAAGTGATCAGATGGAAGTTAGGAGTGTTGATTTCTTAGATATAACCTGTTAGCTAAGTTTAGAAGATTTTAGTAAGTAAACTAAATGTGTAGGGCGTGATTTTGGGTAATAAAGTTAAATAAATGCTTTGTTGCTCCCAAAGGATTTTCATTAAAAGATAATGAATTGTATTGTGAAGTAAATTCTCTTTATTATTAGGGCACATTGATGGAATGAGTAACTATTTTTGCTATCGTTATCTCGTTGCACATGTTAAGATATTGGAAATTATTACTGCGTAGTTGCCAAGTAATTAGGTCAACTAATTAGATTTGCTAAGCGTTAGAAATTACATTATTCATTAAATATCATTAAATTGGATAATTGTGATTTAAAAAGGGAAAAGTATAAATTAAGGTTATTCGTTTATTGACTACAAAAATTAATAAAGACAAATTAATAGAAATTCGTTAAGCGATAATTAAATTATTAAATAATAAACGAGGAATAACTATAGCAAAGTTAAGATTTATGATTGATAAAAATATTAATAAATCAATGGTAATTAGTTTGAAGGTATAAAAGAGAAGAAGGACAACGTTAATTTCTGAACCGCGCTAAGAACGCCAAGTAAGTTGATACTTACTGAGTTTTGGTCTTCGGACCCTACATCGCAAGAATTAGGATTGTATGCCGTGTGTTTACTAGATTTAGGTTCTTTTAATGATTTATTTACTTAGACATTAATATCAACATATAGGGTTGTATGTATTCACGAGCATTATGTATGTCATCCTAATATACGTAAATAGGCATGTGGGGGTTCGGGTGAATTGTGACTTTCCATACGGTAGATTCCTCCCACGTAGGGAGTGGTAGGTTTAGAAGTTAGCTACATGGATTCTAGGGTTTACAACTACCCCGTTCTGAAACCCTCAACGTCTTAACAAAAGTGAGGATACCTACTTGTGGTAACACCCCTGATGGATATATCTCTTCGTCGGAGTGACTGGTTAGGCCACAAGTCTCTAGGGAGTATTCAACCTTAACTTCCAGAAGAAATATGGTTCTCTTCTGTAATGCATCGTATGATCATGCATATCATGTGCATTGTATTTCATTATATCACTTACTGAGCGTTAGACTCATTAGTTTAGGTCTTGTGATGTAGGTACGTACGAGAAACAAGTGAATAGGTCAAAGACAGTTGATGAAGGATTTGCACGGGTGGATCTTGTGGCTGGCCAGGCTAAAGAGTTTTAAAAAGGGAATTATTTGAAAAAGGATTGTAAATTATTTAATATTCTTTAACGTTTTGTTTTTAATTCCACTGCGTTTCATAAAAGGATTTTCATTACTTCTGCTGAAATTGATAAATGTTTTAAGTAAAGAGTTCTAACGATCAGGTTTTATAAAGGAAGAATACTCTGATGTTTTTATGAAACAAAAGTTTTAAATTTACACGATTTTCAAAGTAAATAAAACCGAGTCGTTACAGAAGGCTCCAGAGAATATGCTGAAGACGTTTTTCCTTCTCCTTCTGCCATTTTCCTCCTATTTATACACTTAAAACCCTAGAGGACGTTGAGAAGCGTGATCTTGTTTTTCAAGTGATTTGAAATCCCCAGACGTCGGTTACCATATTTTTTGTAACAGATGGATTGCGTATAGGTCGATCTTGTTATCGACCGCGAACCAATATCTTCATGATTTTCTTTGGTACCGATCGATCTCGTGATCGACCGCGAACCAATATCTTCATGATTTTCTTTGGTACTGGTCTATCTCGTGATCGATCGCAAATCACCAAAGAACAATTTTTCTCAATGTCGGACGATCATTTATCGACCACCACTCAACATCCTCAAGTCTGCTCGTCACTGCCATTTTTGCGGTCAACCATTTCTAACTACTGCTGCACTCCCAATATCTTGTTTCGCCACAGTCATTTTTACGGTCGACCATTTCTAACTATGCTAACTCCTCAACATTTCTCCTTCGACAGTGATCGACCACTCCACTCTTATCACCTTTATTCCCCATTAAATTATTTATTCACTTTATTTATTCTTTAATATATAACAAAATTACACCCTTTACAAAAACTAATACAATATAATTACACTATTCTTCCAATTATTAGCAACGTCAATAATATTAAAGATTCAGAATTACAATATAACAATGCCTAAGTATTGAATCACACATAATCAAAGTTTTACATGTAGACACATTTTCTAGATATTACAATAGTAAGATCCAAATAAAACAATAAAGATAATTCTAAATAAGTTTTGAAAACAAACAAGATAAGCAAACCTTGACCCTTTAGCAATGAAGAGATAAGTACCAAATATATAATATTGGTGGAAAATAGAAAACTTTGACATGTTATCTATAAAGAGATAAGAACTAAAGGTATAAGAAAGATTGCAGATACCACACTCAAGAAAGAAGAGAAAATTGTGAGTGATAAGTTTAGATTGAATGCAACAAGAAACTCTGAATGAATTCACAAAGTTCTTTAAAGAACTAAAGAGAAAACTCTCACAATAATATTATTAATCAATTATCTCTAAACGAAAAAGTATGCCTATTATTTATAGGCTACAAAAGACACTTAAGCTTCCTAAACAAATCCTAAACAATAAGGAAAGCAAAGCTAATGGCAAATCAATGCCTTACACATTTTTCAAATATAAGGAAACTAACTAGGTAGATTTTATGTCTTACACACAAAAACAACTAATATAGATGACTAACAATGTCATACATAAATAAAAGAAAACAATCTAATGAAAATCTAGAAGGAAAGTTACTGTAAATCAATTATGGAAAGTTACCATAAATAATTTTAGAAACTTACCGTAAATTGATTTTGGAAACTCACCAAAAATTCATTTGTCAATAAATCCATTTGGAAAGTTACCATGAATCAATTTGGAAAGGTACCAAAAATTTATTTTTGAAAATTTTCCATAAGTCAATTTTCGCGCACACAATACCTAAAGTCTCTAATAAACTCTTTCAATTGTTTTGATGACATTGACTAGTTCTTTGTCGCTTTCTGGATTGATATGGGAGTCTATAGCCAAAGCCAAACTTGTCGTATTAATCCCCTAAATGCTTCTTTGACTTCTTTAGTTTTTACCCTTCTAACTAGCCCATTTGGAATAAGCGATGAATGCTTCATAATAGCTTCTTTATTCGCATCATTCTCTCTCTCTTGAAAAGGATTTGTTCTCAAATCTTTATTTAGATTATCTAACTTATAGGCATTGTAATTGATCTGCTCAAGCTCTTGGGATGGTCTGACTCTTCTTTGTTGTAATTTAGTACGTATTTGGAATAGAAACTACCTTTTATGCATATGCGTATAAACTAGACCTCTAGAGTCAAATACAACTAGTAAGGAAGAAATTGTTTGTTGTCTGATGATTTTATCAATACCAAGACCTTCAATGCATGTCTGTCACAACCTATCCATCTTATTAACAAGGAAATACAAAACCATTGATGAAATTCCTTCTCTCACATATCCCTTCATTATGAACTTTTCAATATTCTTTTGATGTTCATTTGTTTCATCGAGATTTCTTTCATGAGCTTGTCGGTTTGGAATTAATGCTATAATGATAAAATAATCTTGATGTTTATTCCTCTTCTAGGAAAAAATCCATCATGAACATCTCCATTTTCCTTCAAAAGATAACATGGAGAACTAGACAAAATGACTTTAAGTTCATTAGTGCTAAAATCAATCTCTATTATGAGGAACACTTTGATTTTCTCTCTTTTGTTACACCATCATCAAAGTTTTTTTTTTTTTTTTTCTCATCTAGAGTGAGTTTTGTTTTAGCATTATCATTTTGTTTTTCTTCGTTTTCTCTCTCTTTTGCTTCTCTTTCACTTTCTTGATATCCCATTTTACTATCTTCTTTCAACTCATCTTCTTTCTCTTTTGTTTCTCTATCATGTTGTTGCTGGCTCTTTACACTCTCTTCTTCTCTCTCTTTTGTTTCTTTGTCATGTTGTTGCTGCCCCTTTTCACACTCTTCTTTCAACACTTCTTCTTTCTCTTTTGTTTCTTTGTCATGTTGTTGTTGTTCCTCTTCACTCTCTTCTTTCAACTCAACTTCTTTCACATTTGTTTCTTTGTCATGTTGTTGGTGCTCTTCTTCACTCTCTTCTTTTAACTCTTCTTCTTTCTTTAAATAACTCTCTTGATTTACTCTATTCTGATAATCATATATCTCTTTAGAACTCGATGTTACAGTGGTGATTAGTTTCTCCTTTGAGCAAGATTTATAAAGTTTCCAAAAATCATTTTGCGCCATCTTATGCTCCTTTTTGTCAAAAGCTGATTTCCAAGTTGATGAAGAAAGTAAATTCTCCCCATATATAATGTTTACTCCTTTTTGCTTAAATTGTCTTTCAACCTTGATTGTCATACGCACCATATCCTCTAACTCGATGTATTGTTGCATCTTTATCATGTTAGCTATCTCACAATTCAAACCTAATAAAAATCGTTTCATGGTAGCCTCTAGATTCACTTTAACATTAGCCCTTGTCATGCAAATTTTGAACTTCATATGGTAATCCTCCACACTCCTAAACCCTTGAGTAAGGCCTTGCAACTGTTGGTAAATGCCATGATAATAATGCTTAGGTACAAATCTTTTTCTCATCGCAACCTTCAAATCATCCCAAGAATCAATGGGCCTTTCTCCATATCTTCTCCTACTTAAAAAAAATTAATCCCACCAAATAATACCATAGTCAATAAATTCACCAGTAGCTAACTTTCTCTTTTTCAACTTAGAATAGTGATGATAATCAAATATCAACTCCATATTTTCCTCCCACTCCAAATATGCTTCAGAATCATTTTTACCTCGGAAAGATGGAACCTTTAACTTAATGTTTTCCAAATTGTTATCCATCTTATCAACATATCTAGCTCTTCTATCTCCATTCCCCCACCCCATGCATCATAGATTATCATTGGAAGAATGATCATCATCATCATATTGTTCATTTCCATAATAATCCTCATACTTATACCTTGGTGGATTTCTTACCTATTGTTGAAAAATGGGAACTTTAGGTAGGTGTCTCCTTTGTGGACTAACTACAACTTTGTATAGTCTTTCATTCACCTCATCAAACCTTATCTTCCATTTGGTTAAAGTTTTTCTCGAAGGACTTAATGAAGAATTTGAAATCCATCCTTTCTTGAGGATTCTCAGTTGAGCTTCTAGATCTTTCTTTAAACATGTTTATAAAACCTTAAAAAAAGAGCAAAAAATTAGAAGACCTCCTAAAACACGCCCTCCCATGTTTCTCTCTACATTGATGGCACTCTCACTTGTCTTATTCAAATTTTGACTTTTACCTTCTTATGAGCTCACACTCTCTTGCTTTTTTACACTTTATAGTTTCCTCTTTTAATTCTTTATGAACTCAACAAAACTTGATCCTTGCAACAATTCCAACTAAACAAAATCAAATCACAAAGAATGAGAACAATAAAAAGAAAGAATAAAGGGTTGTAGAATTTAGGAAATAAAATAATCAAAGATAAAAAGAAGAAAAAAAACAAGATGAATGCAAGGAGTACAAATTTGAAGAACTTGCAATGTAAGAAGCAACAATATAATAAAGATAAGAATTGAAGAGAAGAGTACAACCACGATTTTATTTTTTAAATAAGAGCAAAGATACTTAGAAGAAAAAATTTGATAAGTTTTTTTTTCCTCCTTTTTTTTCTTCAAGTAAATCAATAATAAACTTAGAAAAGAAAAACAATAATCAAACAAAAGGAAACAACAATAGAAGAATAAAAGATAGATGGAATTTGATTTAGAGCTATGCTCTAATGCCAAATGATATGAACCTCACCAAGAATAGTGCGATCCAAAAATAACAATAAAGATTGTTCTAAATCAGTTTCAAAACACAAACGAGATAAGTAGACCTTGACTGTAATGACGTGGATTTTTCTTACCTTTAAAAAAATTGCATAAAATTTAAAAAATTTTCTTTTCTCTTATAAAAACAATGGAAGACTTCAATGACGATAATTCAAATTATTTTCTTAAAACCTTTGCAATTTGTAAAGCCTCTATTATAAAGCACAACGTAAACTTTAAAAAATAAAACACATAACAAATACAATGATTTTTTTTTACAATTTAAATACAAAACTCTTTGCAAAATCTTTTTCTCTTTCTTACATCATTTAGCCTAGCTAGCCACAAGATCCACCCGTACAAATCTTTTATCAACTATATTTGACATGTTCTCCTATTTCTCATATATACCTACATCAACAAGACTTAACTAATGAGCTTAAGGCTCAATAAGTGATAGGATGAAATGTAATGCTAATGATCATGCATAATCATACGATGAATTACAGAAAAGAACCTTATCTTTTCTGTTAAATCGAGAGTCGGATACGTCCCATGGCCATGTGGCTTAACCGTAACTCCGACGATGAGCTACACCAAGAGGGGTGTCACCATATGTCATCACCGCACTCTTTTGTTAAAGACATTGGGGATTTTTGTACAAGAGAAGAGGTAAACTCAGGGTCCATGTGGCTTAATCGTAACTCCACTCCCTACGTGGGAGTAGTTACCCCATTAGGGGTGTCACCACCGATGGACCGTCACCAATTCTCCTGAACCCCCACATGCCTATTTACATATATTAGGCATGTCATACAATATACTCACAATTTCATAAGTCCTAATCATGATGCTTGAATGTTATGCAATATATAGTTCACATCATATCTCTATATAACCTCAAACAATGCTCATATATTAAACATATCATTAAAAGATTCTAATTCTAATAAACATCTAACAAACATCATTACAATTCACGGAACATGCTCAATATCTAGTAAAGCAGTAAACAACCTAAATATTCTATTAAAACAGTAAACAATTAGCAAACAAAGTCCTAACTCTTGTGATGTAGGGTCTGAAGACCAAAACACAAACAGTATCACTTACTTGGCAATATTCAATGCAATATAATACGAATACTTATCTTTCTGAGTATTCTCGTACACCTTCAAAATTAATAAAACTTTCATCAACAACTACTTCCTATCATCCATTCCTTAATATTGTTAATGAATTAGAAAAAAAGCTTGATTAACATAGCATAGTCTCTACCAATCATTTTTAGCAGAAAGCAACCCACTAAATCCTATTCTCAACAATTCTTCTTCACTTCACTGTTTATCATTTTCGATACCATTGTCAGCATAAATCACACGAGTATGTAACAAATACTGTAACCTAACATAACCCCCTACCAAGCGTAAGGACCTCACCAACAACAATCCTAGAATAGCAATTCATAACATGACAGATACTTAACAAGGACGATCCAAACAATAATGAAACAGAGACTCCCGAAATCAACATATTATCAACCCCAACAAAATCCAATGATTCTTGACAATGTCCATTAAACCCTAAGTAAAATAAAAAACCCAAACTTATCAACAATTCATTATCAACAGTAAGTGAAATAGAAGACAAACTCCAATCAACAAGCATTATTATCCGCCACATCCATCAAGGCAGTACAAGCAACAGAGCATTAAGCACATTCAACCGAGCATAAGACTTTCTAAAATATCCATCAAGCAGTAAGAAAGCTACAGAGAAACACCCAACACTCGAGCAACAAAGCATAAATTCAATCCATATAATAGAAATCTCCAACAATCCCACACGTAATTCATAAAAGCAAGAAGAACTTCCTTACCTCCAGTACACCCAAAGCTAATTCCTTTCCTTCTCTCCTTTCATAGAATGCTCTTGGTCCATTCATAGAGAGCATTCTCCTGCCTCGACCATTCCATCTCCCAAACATCGGCTGTCACTCCTAAATAGGCAGGGAAGATGCAGGTATGCAAGGAAGTCACACACTTCAAAGGAAGGTGATGCATTGCTCAATCTCCATGTGGAAAGCTTGCCAGAGGAGTTGCTGAAGAAAAACTCGTTTTGGTCCGATTCAACGTGAAACGTACAGGCCGCACACAAGCAAACTGTAGCCCAGCCGCAATCCGCCCGAAATCCCCAACGCAATCCAAACAACATTTCGTTCCTGCCATTTTCCATCACAGTCAATCGTTCTCTTTGCCAAATCAGACTGCCAAATCGCTAACAACAGAACGCCATGGAGGAGAAAGACACAGGATAGGAACAAAAGATTTACCTCAATCTGGAATTCTCATCACCACAGGGCTCAGTCCAACATGTCCCACAACATAGGCATTTCGCTGACGCCATGACGCAAGCTCGAGATCGGAGAACCCGCTTCGTAGAGGAGAATTGGCCGCGTTTCGTTTGAAATCACCCGCGACCCCCTGCGCTCTCTCTCTCTCTCTCTCTCTCTCTCTCTCGCCTGCGACCCCTGTCCCTTTTTCTCTTAAAACTGAACCGGTTCACAAGGGAGAACTGGTCTACTCCATTAAATTTCTTCTTTTCCATTATTTCTCCCATTTTAATTATCAATTCCAATCACCTTAATGCTCATTTTAACAACTATTTTAATTCCATTTTATTTCATTTTAATCCTTTTATTCATACACAATTTATTTCCTCTTCTTTGTCTTCAAACCAAACTGTTTCAAGACAGACCTGCTCAACCCCTTTATTTTTTGGTTTTCGCTTCATCTCCATTTTTCAGTTGAGGATGGTGTCTGAACCCTCGACCGCGTGTCAACCAAATGTCCAAAAATACAAACAAATTCAAATGCTCCTCGTCCACACTCGACTGCCTGTCGACCACAGTTCAACCGAAAAGTCACTTAACTCGACAGATTCAAACGCTTCTCCTCCGCACTCGACCCAAACTTACAAGTTGTCATCCGAAAACAAATTTGGTCGAGGCACTCGACTCAGCCTCGACCGCGAGTCGTCCGAAAACCCCAAAATACATTTTTACACATTTTCATCTTTAATCTAACATTCCTTAACAATTCCCTTTCCAAATCAATCCCAATTATTATCCAATAAATTCCTTATATAATGATTTATCAGTTACGTCCTTGGTAATACCTAGATAATTATCCAATTAATCTAAATACCCATAATTACTTTTCAATTATCCTTATTAAATTATATTACAGAAAATCAGGGTATTATATTGACCTTTTATCTATGAAGAGATAAGAACAAAAAACATAATATTGGTGGAAGATAAAAAACCTTGACCCGTTATCTATAAAGAGATAAAAACCAAAGTTATAAAAAAGATTGTAGACGCCACACTCAAGAAAGAAGGGAAGATTGTGAGTGATAAGTCTAGATTTAATGCAACAAGAAACTCTTGATGAATTCACAAAGTTCTTTAAAGATCCAAAGAAAAAACTCGCACAATAATATGATTAATCAACTATCTCTAAAAGGATAAGTATGTCTATTATTTATAAGCTACAAAAGACACTTAAAGCTTCCTAAACACATCCTAAACAATAAGGAAAACAAATCTAATTGCAAATTAATACCTTACACATTTTTCAAAGATAAGGAAACTAACTAGGTGGCTTTTTATGCTTCACACACGAAAACAACTTATATAGATGGCTAATAATATCATACATAAAGAAAAGAAAACAATTTAATAAAACGTTAGAAGGAAAGTTACTATAAATCAATTATGGAAAGTTACCATAAATAATTTTGGAAACTTACCACAAATTGATTTTGGAAACTCATCATAAATCCATTTGCAAAGTTACCATGAATCAATTTGGAAAGTTACCAAAAATCGATTTTTGGAAATTTTCCATGAATCAATTTTTTTGTATACAATGCCCAAATCCTTTAATAAACTTCTTCAATTGCTTTGATAATATTGATTAATCCTTTATCTCTTTTTTAATTGAATCTGGGAGTCTATAGTCTCAGAATTAAGTCAAATTTGTCATATTAATTCGCCATATGTTTCTTTGACTTCTTTAACTTTTGCCCTTCTAACTTGCCCATTTAGAATAAGTGATGAATGCTTCATAATAAATTTTTTATTCACATCAGATGACCAAGCCACTAATGCCAGAGATAGGGGAAACATCAGATTGAATAGCGGTAGCAAGCATGGATGGAGCAGGACGAGACATTAGAGATAGCATGTAAAGACCACCAATGAGTCATCCTTGAAGTAGAATGGCCTGGATATGTGATCCTTGACAAAAAAAAAGAGAGGAATAGCTTAATTAACTATTACATTATTATCACGACATAGCTTAGCCACACTGACTAAGTTATGAGAAAGAAAAGGAGATTGTAAGACATTATGCAGAAGAATAAGTTTGAAAGAAGTAGAAAGTATATTGTTACCTAAGTTAGATATTGGTATAGTTTCACGATTGCCCATCATAATTTTCTCATTTCAGATACGATGTAGCATCCATAAGTTGAGAGACTGAGGATGTAAAATGGTGAGTAGCTCCTGAGTCTAAGAACCAAGGCGCCAAGACATCTGCAGTCGGTAGTGAAAAATAAGATGTAAAGGTAGATGGCATAGCTTAAGAATTCAATTTTTTTCGTGGAGATTTACAAGTAGTGTTTGTGTGATGGTAGCACACTGCACCTGTGTGACCTAGCTTAAAATAGATCTGACACTTAGTGATGTGCCCCAAAATTGCAAGAAGACAACACTAGGGCAATCTACGATCGACAATGCTTAAATCTATCCACTCTCAATGCAATAATGATAACTCCTAATGTCTACAGCCAATAAGTCCCAAATTTGGAGGAGAATGAAATAACCAAAGAAGGAAGGGGACCTCCAAATTTCATGCTCAAAAGCGTTGTGAAACGAAAGTTATGGATGAAATATGTATTTGCCCTAAAACAGATTTTGTAGAGACAATTCTGGCAACCTCAAATGAAACGTCCATAAAATTACGAATTTAAATCCAAATGGCGTCAAAATTGTACCAATATCTTCGTATTCCATAGGGGTTTACACCCTTAAAAGTTCAGAACCAAATTCATAAAAATAACAGACTTATAAACGAAAAAAATCCTTGCTCGGAAATAGGACTGCAGAAAAACAGATTGCAAACTTTCAACAAATTGAGCACATGTCCAATATTTTGATTCCAAACATAACAAAATCCATCCAATACTTCAAAGGTCAATCAAGAACAACCAAATCCAAAGAGTTATTCAATAAATATCTCAATAAACAAGAAAACAAAAACAACAAACCAACAAGGTCCGCAACACCCCAAACTTCCGAGATGCGCGACTAGTTCGGACCTCTCAAAGAAATGCCACTCCTTCTTGGCTTTAGCTCGGTCTTCTAGCTCCACACGCCACTGATATTCCCCTAAAGAAATGCTAGAAGAACTAGCTAGAACCTCCTCTCCAAGATCGAGCAAGAAACGGAGAGAGGAGGAGCTTTGGTGTTGGAATTGCGATGAAACAAGAACCGAGCACCGGGTTGGTTTGGAGAGAACTCCTCACACTATTTTTCAGCAACAAGCTTAGGGTTTCAAATCTAATTAGGGCTTCCAATAAGGGAGACGAAATACTCTCTTAAAGACCAAAAGAGTTAATTACAAAAATACCCCTTATGTAAGAAAAAATTGGACATGAAGGCTAAGATTATATGCCACCTGAGCACCTCATTCTACAATCCAAAATACACACAAAATAATCCTAAAATAGTTATAATCCAACCAATCTAAATAAGTACTAACATGTGGAAATCAAACTGGACCATATTTAGGGAGAGTTGTTGTTCTTGATCAAAGCAAGCTCACCAAAATCGTGACAAACATCCTATAGCCGATTTGGAGTAACTCTCCCATGAGAGGACATGCCAAGGAGTTTCTTTATCATTGAGTGAAGGCTCCTCTTCTAGCTCTATTAGTTTAGGGTTACCTGCAAAATAGTAGCTTATTAGATAAACAATGATCTTCTTTGCCCTAGAGCGGGTGATGGGGCCTTCGGGTGCATCACTTACGCTTGAATCCATTATTCTTGTTGAATTTTGAGAACTATTGTTGCCAATAGGATGACCAAGGATGCTTTGAGATGAAGGTAGATGTTGATTTTGAGAAGAATTGTTATATGTAGGCCGAGTAGAATGAAGGTTCACTTGAGGCATATGTGTGTTAACTAGAGTTATAGAATTTTATCTTTCCAAACGAAACTCATAATTTAACAATAAACTCGATGCTTCTTCTATAGAAGACTCACCGCCCCTGCTAGTATTAGCCGCAACAAATGGATTGTATTCACTTCCTAATCTAATAACCAAATATATAAGCTGATCTTTCTGACTGACTTTTTCCCCAATAGCAGAAAGTTGATTATAAATCTCTATGAGCTTTTGAACATACAGTGTTGTAAACATACCATCCTTTGATAAATTCTGAAGTTGGCTTCAGAGTTTAGTAATGCAGGCAAGCAAGCTTACTAAATAATTTTTTTTCCAAAGCTATCCAAATCTCCCCAGCAGTGGTATAAGAAACAATTTGAGGAAAAAGTCAGTCAGACAATGAAGCGTAAATCCAACATATTAGTAATTGATTGTAGTGTTCCCAAGGAATGAAGTATGGGTTTGGTTCTATATTAGTCAGAAAGGGAGAAAGAGTGTAACATCCGTAACTTTTTCCATGCAAAAATTTTCTTTTCTTTTAAACTATTGCGTGATAGAAAAACCAGAGTAACATACAGTGGAAGTCTCAATCGTAAAAAACACAGAATAAATAAACACCGGAAGTATTTTACAATTTAATACCACAAACCAACAGTTTTAAAAATTATTTGAACAAGTATCGTTAAAACATTTATTTAAATTCCATTTAAAGCTAATAGCACTTAAAACACTTAAACTATTTAAACATATTTATTCTATTTATTTCATTTTCGTGAGCCATAACTACAACATCAATGTCGTTAACAGCACAAATGCCCACATAGCAATACTCCATCAGCTACGTCCATTAACAGTTTTATTTAATCATCAGCTCCTTACCTATATCAATGGAAACTAACTATGATCCTAAATTTCTGTCATGACCCAGAGGCGGGCCGAACAAAACCACTGGGCCAGGCGACCCGATTCTCGAAGAGAACCCGGTTACCCAGCCCAAGGCGTGAGTTTTTTTATGCGGAAGACTTAATGAGATTAATACCAAGTCCAAGCCCAAACAACATGGGTTGGAGTCCACAGAGTGATCAACTAGAGACATGATAACATAATATAAGAAAATACTGTGCAGGAATTAAATCAAACAACAACAAAAACTAAAATCCCAACGTAACAGGAATAGAGGGATTGGACCGACGAAGCTCTACCCATCCACGGGGAGATCGAAACACCCATCTAGGATCAATAGTATCGCCCAGTTGCCGCACTCACAAGCTCAGTACTCTGAACCTACACCCTAACCTGGGAAAAAATATAGTCTAAGGGGTGAGTGACTAACTCAGTAGGGAAATTTATACTAAATGCAATGCATGTTAAAACCATTTTCTTCCTCTTTTGAAAACCATTTTATGCTTCTCATTTTACTGTACATGAATTTTAAATAATTTTAAACCTTTTTATCAGTTTCTAAACACGGCTCATGGCCCTCGATGTGGCTTTATCAAAATCCGCTATATACATAAACATCTATACTTGTAAATATGTCAACATCGTTTTCTGTGTGAAAATGTCACCAGTGAAAATGGATGGTCACTCATAGACCCATCCACCACTCATCATCAAAGGTGGTATGATCTCTCAGATGTGCCGACGGGCCGTAGCTACCGTTGATACGATTCGAAGATCCAGTGCATTACCCGAGTTGCCGGCAAACCAGTCAGCCATGACACAACTCGCACAACCACCTCGCACAGTCACAAAAAGGTGGCTATCTGTCAATAACAACACCTCATGAGGCAAGAAAGAATACCAATAACGGCTATCCACAGATCTAGCGCGTCACCTGAGTTGTCGACAAGAACTTAGCGAAGACACAACTTGTGTAACCGAATTCATGACGAGAACTCTGCGTCGATCCTACTCGTATAATCGTAGTAACGGATGGGGTTGCCCCACGATAGACCCCTACTCACTAGGACCTTGGTGTCCCAAATTGACGAGGGTTGCCGATGAGCAAGCTCAAGTCGTCCAGCCAACCCGTCAAATGGAACGATACTGTGGTATTCAATCTTCGTGACTGACAACACTGCCAACTCCGTGTGACAATACCCTGACCAGGTTTAGGGGCTTGCAACCCAAGGAGGCATTATCACCCTCCTATCCAAATTTACAATTTTCAGGAGTTTCAACCTGAGAACACGTCACCAATGCCCCACCTATATTTTTCCACTTTCAGAATTTTCAACCTAAGAACATGTCATGACTGCCCCATCGTATTTCGCACGTAACGACCAATCTTCACGCAGCAGAAGATTGCATGAGATAGCCTCGTGATACTTTAGCGCTAGAGTGCCTAAAGCATTAAGATGATTCATCCCCCCAATGTACATAACCGATGTCAAACCTTCTCGTAGTCGAAGGTTGACGGGATAGCCTCGTGATGCTTTAGGGCGAGAATGCCTAAAGCATCAAGAGGATTCATCCCCAAATACAAGCACAGAATCACATCATCAACATATATGTGAATATCAGCAGTAAATCATGTACGGAATGTATGAGAAAACATACTACTAATAAAAACTGACGTGTTGTCGAATAGTCCCCATTGGGTTTTCAGGTGGGGTAGTCCCCAAAATAGTAGTTTTGAAAACCATGATGCAATGCAGTGTAGAAAGTATAAAGTTCTCTACCTCGATGGCGACCATGACGCGCTTATTGACAATCCTGTTCCACGCGCTGTCGTAAAAGAAGGGTCAAAGCACCTAACACTTCCAGAACCTACAACAAGGCTGGTGTCAACATCCCATCAATCATACAGGAGATAACATAAAAGTCTTAAACAAGACTAGAATTAATGACAATTTCTAGGGCTAACTCTAAATCCCAACCCGAAAGAAATTCTAGGAACCCTTGCAGAATCTCCAATCTTAACACTCAACATCAATTAATTGGACCATCTAGTATCGACAAGACACGTCGACGGTCAACCGCACACTCGCAACCACCTAGACTCAATAGCCAACAAAATAGGAATCCAATAATATCCGGAACAGTAAACAACCCCTAATCCATGAGCATAAACAAACTCATACTCCTCAGTTATCACTTTAAACAAGGAGCTCAAATCATGCACAACAGATATCGCAACATAGAAACAATTTCAACTATATCCCTCAGGTTTCATTACCTCACTCTATCATAATAAGACAGAGTAGATCCAATCAATATAGCATTTGACCTCAGCATTGTCGATAAAGTAATTAAGTAAATCAGGGACCAACTAGCATAACATAAATTTTCAAGGCATCAAAATTCACAAGAAACTAAATCTCTAACCGTAACCAAACTTACAAGCCCTCAATTATGCAGCAACTAAACTACAGATTTGAATCCATCAACAACCACAAAATAGCACCAAAGCAGAACCAATTTCCGAACCGAACTCAACCCAAAGACAGAACCTAACCCAATTTTGATTTCAACTTTCATCCATCAACAGGGTATCCTAAAACTACAGCCAACATCATTAACCAGGAACCCAAATTTATCATGACATAACCCCTCGGGTTATCAACAACACACCCGAGAGGACTTCAACAACACAGCAGCAATTTGACACAGACTTCATACTAAATTCAGAATGGAAACATAACCAAAATCAGCAGTTTCAGAAACTTACTCCTCACGGCCGAACCCAACAGAACCTAATGGGAGAACAATTTCAGTTCACGGCATTAACAAAAAATAAATAAACGGATCGGCCAAGAGAAAAACTATCACAACTTCAGAAATCTAAATTTCCCCCAACCCTTACTCTGTAAGCAGCAACCAACACAAACAGACTTGAGAGTTAGTCGAAAAAAAATACGCAGGGAGAACAGGACATGTAACCAACGTTCATCAAAACAGCAAATGGAGAGAAAGGATTTAACGCTCAGCATTGCTCACCTTAAATCGGAGGAAATAATATTAGCCCGTGCTCGGAAAGCCGTCCGACGAAATCCCCCAAATTGTCGGAATCCCGATCTCCCCTCTCGGCCAAACTTACCGCACGGAACGCTCTCGGACGATGGCACAATCTACCGCCCTCGACAACCCTTCACTATCCGCGACCCCCACTGGCCAGAACCGAGCCCTCCCTCATCGTCTCCTCTCTCTCTCGCCGTGACTCGTCTCCCGCGATCTCCAGCAGAAGAATAAAAATTGGGAGAAGAGTATTGAAGAAGACGAGTTTTCTGGTATTTTTGTTTTCTTTAAAAAAAAAAGGACTTTCCGAAAAATATAAAAATAAAAATAAATGAAATGATAAAATATTATATAATCCAACTCAAATCCCGCTTTAAAATTCAATTCATTTAAAATACCAACCGAAAGTATTTCTTTAACCAAAATAATTTGTCAAACCCTTCCATAGAAAAAATTAAGCTTAGAAAATCCAATATAGTCATTTTACAGAAAAACGCACACGTCGTCGTTACGCGACAAAACAGATTAACTTTGTCATATTTGACTAAAAATCTGCAAAAAATTTACACGTAACATTTTTAAATCATTTAAAAAAAATCTTAGATCTTACAAGCTCAGTACATGGTATAAACGTAAAGTACATATAATTTCTATAACATCGTAAACAATTTTTCTGTTTTGTTTTTCTGTTATTGTTCATGTCTTTTGCTATTATTTAATTTGTTTATATGACTAGCGTATCCAACCGGATCACATAAATATCTGTTTACTGTTCCTGTCTTTTACTGTTTATGTGCCGGGCGTATCTAACCGGACCACACAAACATTTGTCACTATTTATGTCTTTTACTGTTTATATATCGGGCGTATCTAACCGGACCACACAAATATCTGTAACTATTCATATCTTTTACTGTTTATGTGCCTAGTGTATTTAACAGGACCACACAAACATCTGTGCCAGACGTATCCAATCGGACGATAGTTATTTACTTATCTTTGATTTTTTGTGTCGGGCATACCCAAACGAACTAAGTTATTTACTTATTTTGGTTTCTATGCCGGCGTAACCAACTGGTCCATAAAAACAACTAATTACATTTATTTCATTTTCGTATACTTTAATTTTAATTCTTAACATTGTTATTGTGCACATGTAATCCTATCTAATGTGGTGATCGATCGTATCCTCAAAACGTGATTCATTCGTAACTAAGGAACTAAACTTAAATCTATTAAACATACAAGAAAACAACATACGTCTCCAAATAATAACATAACCTATGCATCTAGTAAACAAGCATCAAACAAAACCCTAATTTCCTATGATGTAGGTCCTTTCGGACAAAACACATACAGTACCACGTACCTAAAGTCCTTAGCAAGTTTTAGCGATCACAGTTGTCTTTCATAAAACTTATCCATAATTTGACATATGAAATCATCAATAAAAGTTTCCCTAATAATCAACTCTAACTACTAACAGTTCATTACCTAATATATCTCCTCAATTCAACTTAACAATTTACTCCAACAATGTATAGCTTCACAATATGTCCAACAATGACAACCCTTAATCTAATAATTACCTTCTCTAAAATCCCACATAATAAAACTCATTACTCATTTATGCCACAGTCTAATAATTCCTCATGGTTAACCCTAACTCCAAACAAATCATTGCATCTTCTTAATAATTTATCCCACAACCACAATTCCAATCTAACAATGTAATCCAACTTTATTAGCATAAACGCATGTATATGCGGTACACTCATTTGCATGCAATAACATATATTAATTCCAACCTTATCCTAGCATATACCAATTATAGTTTTGTTAAGACATGGATATTATACTCTTCGATAATACGCAATAGGAAACCAACAGTGCTTTAATAACTTTACATTTCATATAGAGTCTCCTAATTAAACACAGAGTCTATTATGAAACAACTTCCAACATATTCTAACTCAACAACCAATCATATATACATAATATCCTCCGAATGACATAACAGTAAAGGAGGAAAATACTCAGCTTACCATGACACCAAGAATATGAAGAACTCGAGAGACCACAGAACAACAACCCTTATACGCGGTTCTCCTTTCTTCCAAAAATTCACTCGGATTTCCTTTCGTCCAAACACTCCCAGTTCATCAAACCTCAGCCATCAACAACAACACCTCACAGTTTCTGTTTCACTCAACAAAGCAACACCACTTCATAGATTATCCTCACTGTCTCCTTCGTTCTCTCAATGGTTTCACCTTTCATAAACCTGCAAGATTTCTTTCGCTCAAGACTACAGAACATCAAAGAACTCCTCAAACATTAGCAACTTCACATGCCAGCTCACTCCACATTTTGGCAGAGTAACGCCTTAGATATTCCTCTCTGTGAACCTCACTTCCATCATCTCTATTTATAGGCTACCACAGATGACTCTTCAACGTTCGTCCGCGTGAAGATAGAAGGCCATGGGACCCAACCCATCAATGTCCAAACGCGTATAACGTCTTTCCACATCAACTTCAGACGCATTTAATGACGTCTCCTATGATTCCAGGCGTTGGTTAAACCTTCTAGATGACGTTCAATAAATGGTGGATGATCGAGGTGGATCCCGTCACAAACGACCACCACATTTCCTTCAGAAACTCTTTATCATCACGTCGGTCGATCGAAACCCCGTCGATCGACCACCCCGAACGACCGCTGTTGCCTAAACAATTGCTGTCGATTAATTTTCTAGATTACTTCCTTAGTGTGACAACTATATATGTATATACCCCATATATATATATATATATATATATACACCCTTAATCAACCATAATTCACTCTTCCAAATTTCCAAACCTCAACATACACCATATGTTTCACCATTGCTCCTTCACATTATTCCTCACTAAATCCAATATGCCCTAAAATATAACAAATTCTATACTTTCAACCTTATTATTAGCTAGCAATCAATCTTTACAATATCTATACAATATCCAAATACATCCAAATATGTTTTCTCTTACTATTTTCACTGACTATCAATCTAATTGATATCGTCCAATCTAACTCCAAATATAACCAAATAATTCTCTAATTGACTTCAATTCTTCCCATAATCTAACTATGAACATAACAAGGTATCATAATTCACTTTTTCCAATTTCATTTCTCTTGACCAATATCTTTACTTGTCCAATTCAACTTCTATCATCCCCAAAATTATCACTTGAGCTATGCCTTTAGCACAACGAAAATTCAGGATATTACAAAGAGCATTAGTTGACCCATACAGAAAAGATTATAAACCATTTGCAGTCACAATATTAGAAGTTGATTTTTCCATACCAAATAGTTATGAGCATCAAGCTTGATGATGAGCTTTTGATTCATAGTAGAAAAGGGAGGAAGAGTAGAAAACGAAGCAAGAAAAATGTTGCTGGTCAAAGACGCCATCACTAGCTTTGAAACCAAGTTGAGTTTCGACAGGAGGAAGACGTAGCAGAGAAAGCATGAGAGAGAAAGAGAGATAGTGAACAAAAGGAATAATTAGTGTCTTTTATTTGTTAGTTTGATTACAATTTATACACAAATGTAAAACTAATCTGCACGTGTGGAAGCTTCTACACATTTCATAACAACACAATATCATTTCCTAACACTAATTAACATGAATCGCTCACATGTCGATGCTTCTCTCCATGGATGCCTTGGCTCCATTCGTTTATATTTCCTCATTAAATTGTATGTGTTGTGCATGTGACTCCTTCTATCTGTAGACGTGTTTCTTTCTGCTATGGATATTTGTTTTATTGTTCACGGATATCTGCTTCCTCCGTAATTAACATGAGTTACCCATCTGTCCATTCTTCTCTCCCTCGATGATAGAGGACATCCAAGGCTGATCCTTGGATGTCTCTCAAATTACAACGGACTCCTTCAATGCCTTGGACGTCCCTTAGCCTTACGATGGATATCCCTTAAGGTCTTGGACGTTCCTCAATGCCTTGGATGTCTCTTAGTGTGATATTTTGCATCGACATTTTTTAACATAAAACATAACTGCGAGATTTGCCTTATTCATTTTTCATAGTTCAAGATTTTAATTGTTAACAAAATTAGTTTAAGGTTTGGTATGTTGCTTATTTCATAGTTCAAGGTTTTTCTAGTTAATTTCCTTTAAAAAAAAATAGAGGGTGCAATATTTACCCTATAAACACGGTAATGAACAATGAATATTTTGAATAGATAAGACCATCAATTTTTTAATAAATAAGAGCCCAAATTGTGAGCATTTATCTCGTACGTATGGTTAGTTTTGGTATTAAGTCATTCATTTGCAATCCAAGTACACTATAGTTTTTTTTTTTTTTTGTCAGAAAAGCTCCTCTCCCTCTGTGCAAAACTGGTCGGGTGCATTGTCTCTTAAATGTCTTTGTGTAGAGAGGCTAGTCGTCCAGATTATTTTAAAACAGATTGTTCCCCTCGCTCTGGGCAAGTTGCGCGATGCAAGTAACACTTGTGGGGGTAGTGGTTTATGCTCGCCTGAGGATGAGCTTAATACCATTATATGTATTTTCGAGCATTGCAAAATTAATTTGTCACTTAATGTATTGACATTTGCTCAACCCCTCTGTTTTGGTGACACATTTAGAGTTTGAAGTATGCATACAACACGACAGGGTTTCCATTAACCGAGGAAAAGCAAATTCTTAGAGAAATCAAGCAGCTTGAAGAAGGGATAAAGGAGAAAGTCATCACTAATGCTGTCGTTAGAGCGGAGATCCAGGATTCGTTGGTTCATAAAGGAGCTCTCAAAGAACACGTTAAAGTATAGATAAAGGGATTTTTCATTGGGGTTTTCAACTGTAAGAAGTTTTCAACAATAAAGTAATTTTTTTTGTCTTGCTTATAATTAAGTTGAGAATGACAAATTAGAGCAAGATCCATGAAGTGTATATTACGTGGATACAAAGATGGAGTCAAGAGATGTAAATTATGCTCTCTAGAATCTAGGATATTCATAATCAATAGAAATGTTATGTTGGATGAAGCTACTGTACTTGTTAACTTACATTCTAAAGGTTTGTCTTAGAAGTTTCAGCAAAAATCAAATGCCTCTATGGCATTTGAGATTGGATCAAGATCTATATTAGAATCTATATTTCATTCAACCTCAACTATTCAGTGCGTGCATCATCACAAATTTCAGTTTTACTATTGTACTCTATTGCTAAAAACAGACCTAGAAAGAAGAATAAACCTCCACATTGATGTATGAAGCTGATTTAATTACTTACTCTTTAAATGAGAACAAAGTTATTGATTACAGTTAAAAAATATTTTACATATTTAGAAACAGTTTGTTGTGACGAATTTTTTTCTCGTATGAATGGCATGTTAGATTTAGTGAAATTGTAACACCCGAATTTTTTATTCAATGATTAATTATGTAACGTAACATTTGAAATTTAATAGATGCATTTTGTGTCAATTGGGAAAATTCTATACTTATAGTGTATTTAAGATTTTATTATAAATTATAATAAAGTAAATTAATAATTAAGTAAGCAAATTAAAAAATTGATAATCATATTTTTTTGGCTAAGGATAGAAACTTGACAATTGTTTTAGAGAAAATGTCATCATATATAGAAGGATTTCATGTTGTGAGTGGAAGGTGGATGAGTCAGGAGTCGTTGGATTAAGTCATTGGACTTTGACGACTGTGATCAAGCAGGATTGGAGAGGATGCTTCCGCGGAAGTGTTGGGAGCCGAAGGAATGCAAATGAATGTGAAACCGTTAGATTATATTAAAGGAAGGAAGACGAAGCATTGGATCTAGAAAAAATGCTCTTGCAGAAAGAAAAGATTCATTTCGGGAGAGTTGTTGACCATAGATTAAAAGGGAAAAAGGTGAAGCATCGACTGTCGTTTAGAAGCCAGAAGAAAAAGATTCTTCTGCGGATAGAAATGATGTCATGTGGAACGCGTTTCTGTTGTAGGGTTCGTATCCGCAGTAGCGAAATTAAACTGATGGAACAATGTCGTTTGGAAGCAAGATTTAGTGGAGACGTTGGGATTCCGTGGCAATGTTGGCTTCCGCGAAAGGTTTTGCATTCATGGTACCGTTGGTGATCGCAAACTTAAGAGTATGATCTAACGCTGCTCGTTGCCATTGGACGAATCGATGAAGCAAACATCCCCTGTGGCAGCCTACACTTCCGCTGCTCGGCAAAATAGATTTCATAACGAAGAATTCCAAAATTCATGAAAGCTGGGTTTTGCCTATACAGATTAACCAATCATGATTTTCACAGGATTTCCATCTTACGAGACCTCGCGTTTGGCTGTCTATTTATACAGCATTATAGGGAATGAAACCATATTTTTCCACGGCTGCTCGGATGAAGGGAACTGTTCTCTCCTCAATTTTCTTCAAGTTTTCTATAGGTAAGTTTTACATTTAAAAACTCAAATTTTTGGTAGAGCTACATGATGAAAACTGTGAGATAAATTTTCAATAGAGTAACCGTGTCCTTGGCCACCGTCTATTCTAACCCACTCCCTATTTTCTATTGATGTTAAGGATAATACGGGTTTTTGGAAGAAGGGAGTTACGAGTTCCACTAAGTAAGCACATGTAATAGATATTTAGGATTTTGTGGTCTTTTGGTCTACATCACAAAGTGTAGGGTAAGGTAGAAAGTTTGTGTTTCCAATGTGATATTGATTTAACTACTCTTTGAAGAATTACGCTAAGGTATTGGTGGGTAGTTAAGTTAAACCGTAAGCTACTATAATGATGAATGACCACCATGTTTAATGTTTATTTTATATTTAGTATTTAATGATGATTGCTTGAGGATTTGTTCTTCGTTTACTACTTTCTTCATTGTTAATTTTTATGCATATTATATTGATGCTCATGCTACATGTAGGTTCACACATTTATTTAAGAAAGATAAGAAATAAATTTAATAAATGTAAATGATCATTGTGGGAATTGACTCAAGTTGACTGTCCCGCATAAGGTGGACCAAATGGTGTCACTCTCTCCTTTGGACTGAATGGCCACAACGATCAGACTGTAAAGTGAGAGAAAAAGAAAAACTAAAAATTGAACATGACATGATTTCCTTGAAATTGCATTATATATATATATAAAATATAATATAAATTTCTTGTTCAGCGTTAGACTCATTAGTTTAACCTTGTGCAGTAGGTGAGGATGAGACCTTTGATGAACCGGATGAGACAAAGATATGATATAGCAATTAAAGGAGTATACTCATCGGGAAGCTGGCGCGATATTGGAGCAAAATTGACCATGGGTATCAAAAAGAGAAATGAATAAGTTTTCAAAAATGATATTTATTATTAGATTTTCTTTTTATTTAGTTTTGTCACAGATATTGAGATTCATTTTATTGGACATTAGTATCTTGATTTTTTGGGTTTTAACACGTTGATTTTATTAGATTTTAGCATGTTAATTTTAAATGGTATCTATTTTTATAATCTTCTGCTGTAAAGATTTTTATATTATAAATTTATGAATGACACATTATATTTAAAAAAATTGCAAAAAAATGTTTTAACGTTTCATGACGTTACAATTTACCTATATTTCATGTGTTTCATGAGAAAATAAAGTGACAATGAGAAGGGTAATTGAAGGAGGAAAACAAAAGCTTGGATATTCTTCAAAATATTTGCATTTTTTTAATTATATTTATGTGAATGGTTTTTAATCTTTCCTAATTGATTTTTATTTAATGTAATAGGTATAATTTGTGAACATTTAAGGAGTTTGAAAGATTTGACTTACAATAAATTCTAATGACATGATCTTATAGAATTTAATTTAAATTATGGAGTTGATTTTGTATAATTTAATGATATTTAAGTGTAATGACTTTAAATTCAACAATAACATTTAGATTTTTTTCTAATTAAAATATTAAATTTAATCTTTAATATTTAAAGATATTACAGATGACTAAGTCATTTTTTATATCCAAGTTGAACCAATGCTTGAATTTAATTAATATAAGTAGATGAGTTTGCACACAACTTTTTATAAGAGGTGGAAAATTTTCAGGTTAAAAATTGAATGTATTTTCTTGTGTTTACTATTCATGTCAAGTTAAAGTTTAGGAAAATTAACAAAATAACCATTGTATTATAGGATTAATGACAAGTCAACATGCAATACGCCGACCTTTTTATCGAAATTTAAAAATGATAAATTGAAAAATAATTAAGAGTATACGAATTAGTCAAATAATTATCAGGGTATTACCGATGAAGTAATTGTTAAATGAGGAAAATAAATAATGAGATCAATTGGAATAAGAAATAAAGGAAAATTAAATAAATGAAAAGATAAAGATTTAAGATAAAAGAATGAATTAATTGGAAGGAAGATAAGGGAATTGGTTAAAGGGAGAGGACTGAACCACTGGATCGGTTTGGTTCATGCTTACTGGTTCGGTTTGGATTTAAAACAAATGGCCGCTGACCATTTGAGAGAGAGAGAGAGTGAGATGAGAATAGAGGGAGGGGGAAGAAAGAGAGAGGGAGACGACGGCGTGGGGTGCTTGGGACGGTTCCTCCGCGTCGAGCGACGCTATCCGGTGAGCGCGCAAGCTGCTATGGCGACGAACGGTTGTGGCGAGCTAGGGCTTGGAATGTCCGAGCTGGCCGCGTAACGAGCGGACCGCGAGGCTGCGATTCTCTGGGGTTGTTCGAGGTAAGTGGTTCAATTGTTGTTGTTGAGTAACTTGACTCTTTAACTGGCAATGGAGGCAGGGCTTCGGTTCACCGGGGATTCGGTTCGGGTCCGATCCTGTTGGTCCACTGTTGAATTGGGTTATTTCAAGTGCTCTGGCTGGCATGAAAAGGACTTTCCACGTAGCATCCATGTAGCATATGAAGGTTGGACCTCCATCGTGTGATTGTCCATTAGTGTACGTTTCTTGATTATAAATCCATGGTAGCAGGTGATGTGTTCTGTGACAGAGTGTGATGGAGAGAAAAGCTCTCTATGAAAGGCGCCGAGTGTGTCTTGTAGCCAGAAAAGAAAAGTGGAAGAAAAAGGAGAAAAGTAACAGAGAAGCTTCTGTCTTTAGGTAAGGAATTCTTCCATGGTTTTCTGTGGATTGTTGTGAACATTGATTTTTGTTGACAGTTCTAAGAAGATTAAAGTTTTGGTGAATTGTTTGGTTTCTTATCTGTTTTGGTCATGCGGTTTTGTTTAATAGAAAGAAAAATTGGTCCAATTGATTAATTACCGATTGGTTGAAATCGTTGTATATGGGTTGAGGGATATGATTCTAGAATGTGGTTACCGATTGTTGTGAAGTGTGTTTTGCCATTGTTATGTGATTTATGTTTTGATCATTAGAAATGGATTGGTTGTTCAAATATTAATAGGTTGCTTAGTGAATGTGTAACGACCCGGATTTCTTAAATTGTTAAAAATGCGTAAAAAATTGAAATTTCTTTTTGAGACAAATCAAAGTGCGTAAATCTGAATCGCTAATGACTCTTTCTTTAAAACTCCTTGTGAAAATCAACTTATTAAATATGCGGAAGCGTAAATACTGTAAGGAAGAATCAACTATTTAAAGTCTTTGTAGAAGCGTTATAAAATAACCATTTGTAAATCATGACGGAAGCGTAAGAAATCTTTTAAAGGAAATACTAAGCATTTCAAACATTATGTCTATCAAATAAATCTTGACCATTACTTCGTTGATTCACAACCATTTACTTTCCTTTGTCTTTACCTTGCCAGCCCGAGTCCCGTGTATGTGAAATCATCCATCCCTGCTTCATTACATATTTCTCATCTACGTCTTATCCGTTTACTATCTGTTCGTCGTTGAACCTACACCACAAGTAAGGACGTGAGCTTACGCCCAGTAAGGAGATGGAGAAAACAATTTATGCATTTTTTTCTTTTAGTTCTTCTTGGAATGTGGCCACCCAAACCAAACTCTTTCATTACGTTCGTTTTCTTTGTTTGTTCTTAACTCGTACATTGAGCTGGAGATTGGAGGTTGTCATTTGAGATGACATAGCTGTTCGAATTTTAACCTCCTATGTGCATACTAATCCCTTTCCAGACTTGGTGAGGGCGTATCCTAGCAGCTAGGCTAGATCCGGACGATCCATATACCCCAACTCCCTATTCGTTCCCTTTTTTAGGCGTTTCCCGCCTTCTGGGTTCTTTCTCTTTTCGGCGTATCCCGCCTTCTTAGTTCTTTCTCCTTCCGGCGTATCCCGCCTTTGGAGTTCTTCCTCTTTCCAGCGTATCCCGCCTTTAGAGTTTCTTCCCTTCCGACGTATCCGCCGGAGGGTTTCTTCGGTGATAGGGGTATCTCGTCCATCCCGAACATTCTTGTTCTTAGCATTTTCCTCACTCATGCATACGTGGTACCACCCAAAGTGGTACTCCCTATGGTTTTCTATTATCATGAAGCACACTGCATTATAACGTACATTAACATAACTGAAAAGCACATTGAAGTAGACATACTATAATTGAACTTGCGCATATAAAGAATCACAATTATATTATCGAATTGTAATAGCGAACGAATACAATAATGCAATAAAGTAATGTACGACAATTTTAATTAACTAATCATGCTCATCAAACTAAGTTAGGCAAAATATGGAAACATATTGTGGTAACGAACGAGAAAACTAGAAGGTTCTTATCAAGAGCCAAGAAATAACATTTACGATTCAAGGTTGTTATTCATCAACTAATTCAGAACTCATATTTAAAGAAAACAATGGAAATCCAAAATGACTTGCAACGTTCATGCATCTTAATTTCTTAAACCTTTTTCCTTTCGTTTGTTTAGTTAACTAAACTTTTTTCCTTCGTTTGTTTCGTTAACCATTCACATCATCGTAGTTCACATCTCATTCAATGGGCATCAAATCTATCACATCTCATGCTCATTACACATTTTCTATTACATTCTCATTCAATAGGCATCAAATCTATCACTTAGAATTTAAGACAATAAAAGAAATGTCAATAGGAAAATCAAAGTTCATTCATGCTCATCATACGTTCTCTTTTTTGGTTCATCATTCTCTACCCTTCCACAACTACGTCCAAACTCATTCGTCAACTAATAGCATCTACATGACTATTTAGCAGTATTTTCGTTCAACTAAATCATATTCTAAATCAATCTTAACAACAGAAAACTTACATACAACAAATCATGCTCTCACTCAAACTTAATCAACAAGAAGCTAACTACTAAACATACTCTTTTGATGGTGTAAATCCCAAGAAACAGCGGCTAACACATGTTGAATTTACAATGGCAATGACATGTTTTTAATCTACTATGTAGCAGCATACGTGAGCATCAAAACGTGTTTCTAATCGACTATTCAGCAGGGATATGTTCAACAATTCATGCTTCTAATCAAACTTAACAACAGAAGAACAAATTACTAAATATGCTTTCTAATGGAAAATTTACACACAACAGAAAATAGCGAAAGACATACAGCGAAGCATACTTTAATCATCTGAATACAGCAGTGAAACGAACATTTATACGTGCATTAGATCTATCACTACAACAGTGTTTCTATGTAAAAACGAACGGTTAAACATGCTTTTGAGTAACTAGCAGAAACAGTAAAAGAAAACAGAACTTCTAAGCATACTTACGACAGAAATATAAGGCAAGAGTAATAAAACTTAAGTAGACTGAATACTTTAACATCATACTATAAACTATACGCAACTAGTTATCCAAATCACAACAGGAGCATTGAGTCTTTATCTAACCTCATAACTTCTTTAACGTCACTAGAAATCTATCTAGGACCTTTTCACATTTCTCATTCATTTCCACTATCATTCCTTTGGTTCATTCAAGCTTCAACTATCATTCTTTTGGTTCATTCAAGCTTAACAAGCACTTTCACACTTAACACAATAAAACTACAGCAACTAATAAGGCATCGTGAGAGTTATATCATTCAGAAACCAAAGATAACTACAAGCATTACAGAAATCAACCACAAAACAATTCACATAGACTCTATTACTTGGGTGTAGGGCCTCCTCTGGAAAAGACAACCCAAATCCTTACCCCTTGAAGTCGATTCTCCCGTGCAGCTCCTTGGCCTCCCAGCTCCAGCAGAACTTCCCCTCAGCAGAAGAAAATGAATGAGAAGGAAGTGGAGAAGAGATGGGTTAAGAAACTCACCTAGGGGTCACTCTCACGCGTGGAGGGGGAAAAATCCTTAACTTTTGGCCTGCTTTCGGCTTGGGTGTGCAATTTGTGTCGTGTTTCCATTGTATTACATCGTTTTCATTCTTATTTAAATCCTGATTTTTTGCTGATCTGCTGTGATTCCGACTGGTGCGGATGTTGTACTATCGTCTGCATGCGTCCGTAAGACCAAATTTCACAGGCAGAATTTGCGTCTTTAGACGCCATTTGGCATCCACAACTTTCTCCGTACCGTCCGCAGTCTAGCTGCGGACGCCGTATCGTCATCCGCATCGTCCGCATGTGGCGTCCGAATTGTCCCAACAATTGGAGAGATTCATTCAGACGCTGCATTTTGTTGTCGATAGCCGTCCGCAAGCGTCCGTAATACTCCAGATCAAAACAGATTCATTGCGGACATGGCCTGCCTCGTCCGCACTTCCCACATCCAGCGTCCGTAACTTCTCAAAACAACAAGTTTAGGACGCAGATTGGCGTCCTGAGGGGTCCTCAAGTCCATTTTCTTCACTTTTCACTATCTTTTCGCACTCAACATGATCCCCTCGACGTTTCCTTCATAAACACACGTCACAAATGGCACGTGTAAACACGTAATGAAATATCCTCGTAATCCAACACTTCAATTACATCACGTATACGGGGAAAACGTTACCGAAATATTTATTGATTTAGCGCTCCGAACGTCCTTGGTAATATCCCGATAATTATTCATCTTAAAAATATCGGGATGTTACAAAATTGTAGCTTAGCTGTTAGTTGGGATTATTTATTTGTTCTCGGTTGATTGTTGTGGATGTAAAGATTTAACTATTGTTGTATGGACTGCCCTTTGTTGGTTATTACCGGAAGCATGAATATGTTGGGGATTGTTAAGTTGGTGATCATAAAGAACATTATCATGAATAGTTATTGTTTGTAAAATATTATCATGTCACATTGATGGAATGAGCAACTGTTGTAGGTTATTGCTATTCAATTGTACATGTTAAGATATTGGAATTGGTATTTCTAGGTTGCTAGGTAATTAATTTGACTAATGGGGTTTGTTAAGCGTTAAAGTTTAGAGAATTCAGTGACTGTTATTAATGAATAATTATTTTGGTTTTGAAGGTACTAAGACGAATGACATAATCACATCGAAGACTCCAAGTAAGTTGATGTTGACTGTGTTTTGGTCTTCGGACCCTACATTGCAAGAGTTAGGATTGCATGCTGTATGTTCTTTTAATGATATGTTTATTAGACATTTATATCATCATATAGGACTGTATGATTTAACGAGCATATTGTATGACATAATTAATATATGTAAACAGGCGTGTGGGGGTTTGGGATGATCGGTGACTTTCCATCGGTAGACTAACTACATGGAATCTATGGTTCATTCTTCTCTCGTTCTAAAATCTCCAACGTCTTTAACAAAAGAGAGGGTATTGTCATGTGGAACACCCCCGATGGATATACCTCCTTGTCGAAGTGACTGGTTAGGCCACATGACCCTAGGGTGTATTCACTCTTGGCTTTTAGAAGAGATACGACTCTTTTGTGTAATGCATCTCATGATCATGTATCACATCAGCATTGCATTTCATTTTACCACTTAATGAGCATTAGACTCATTAGTTAGGTCTTGTGATGTAGGTATGTACGAGCAACAGGAAAACAAGTCAAAGACAATTGATGAAGGATTTGCATGGGTGGATCTTGTGGCTGGTTGGGCTAAAGAGTGTAAGAATGAGAAAAATGTTTTGTATTTAAATCGTAAAGGGAAAGAATGATATTTATTGTATGTTTTATTTCTTAAAGTTTTTCGCTGCAATTTATAAAAGGGTTTTAAGTAAAGATATTAACGATTGGGTTTTATAAAAAAAAGTTTTAAATTTTACAACATTTTAAAAGGAAATGAAAATCGGGTCGTTACACAACTACTAAACAATTTTTTCTAATAAATAAAACATCCAATTTTTGGGCTTGACTATTGTTTTAGCAACTTAGAGTTTTTTTAATACCTTACATATATTTATTTGAATTCCAAAACATGTTGTACTGTGATTTTTTTTAGTGAAATCTCTATTATTGTGCGTGGTTCTTTCTATAGCTTTTCACATAGATTTGGGTATCTAATTTCATTTTTACATTTTTTTTATACAATTGTTCAATTTTTTAACAATAAGTTTTGCATAAGAGTTTGTTCATACTGGGAAAAAAGCATACTCAGATTTCCTATAAGGATTGTGGCACATTATAATGGAAAAGGAGCTACCTTGATGATTTTTCTTTCAAACCTGAATGAGTAGTAATTAGAGTAGCCATCATGTTTGATCCTTCTATCATATTGTCACGGCCTCCCCAATAACAAATGACATACACTCATAGGTACCACATCACATAGCACATCATCAACAGAGCTTCCAACTGAAAAGGTTATGCAAGTTTGCTTTGACATCTTCATATCTTCTCAATCATTCAACCAACTCAACTTGGGTTGGATGCAAAGTGGCTTCCAATCTCAATTTCTCCACCAAATCCAAGGATGCTACATTGGTACAACTTCCCCCATCAATGATTAGAGAGTATACTTTGTGTTTGATCATGCAACCACTATGGAAAATATTTTCCCTTTGGCATTCTTCTTCTCGGACTCGTGTGGTTAGTGCCCTTCGTATGATCAGAAGAAGTGGTCCATCTTAAGCAAAATAGGTCTCTTCTAGTGGTTCTTTCTCTGTAATTGGTGGTTCTAGGACTTCTTCTTCCCTTTCAACTTCCTTAGTATCTTCTCTACGCACCATTACATATTTATTTGGAAATTGGGATGCAATATGCCCCATTCAGAGACACTTTCCATGGGATCATATGGTTGCAATTCCGCTATATCTCCAATTTCTTTGTGAAGTCCTTTGATGAACCTTGTAATGGTTTACTCCACAGGTTTCTCCAAGGCACACCTAATTTTGAGGGTTTCAAACTCGGTTAAGTACTCTTCAACCGATAAGGTCTCTTGCTTGAGATTTTGAATTTGTAAAAACAACTCTTGCTTTTAATGACTTTGTACAAATCTCCTTCTCATAAGTGACTTCATCATCCTCCAAGTCTGTACATCCTCATATCCATCACATCTCCTTTGAGTTTTCAAATCTTTCCTCCATAGACTAACATAACCTAAGAGTTCAAGATATACTAGTTACAATTTCATTCTTTTTGAGTAGTCATAACAATCAAACACTTTATCTTCTTTTTCTACCCAATCAAGAAAATCATCTCCATTACAAAACCCTCTGCAATTAGGGATGATTACTTTCAAATGTCTCATTTCATCTCTTGCATTATATCTTCTTCTCATTTCTTCAAAATCGGTTTCCACGTTTTCATCATCTTCACCAATTTCATCACGACCTATTGTGTCTCTTGATGAACTTTGTCTTCTTCTAGGCCTTGTTGTTCAAGGGGCTCTCACATAAGGGTCTCTTGGTTCTTCCAACCACTGCTGCAAATTGGTAATCATATTTATAAGCTCTTCAATTTGACTTTGCATATTACTCTCACCCTAGGGTCTCTTGGTTCTTCCAACCACGGCTGCAAATTGGTAATCATATTTATAAGCTCTTCAATTTGACTTTGCATATTACTCTCACCCTTCTTTGATGGTGGCCACTCGGGTGCTTGAATGTTGGGTTGGCTTGCTTCACAATGTTGGGCAGCATTAGCGCCACTTCTTGTCATCATAATGAAAAGGAAAATTCACCAAATAATAGAGGAAAGAACATGGGAAGAGGTTCTGATACCAAAAGATGCACTACCGTGAGGGAAAGATGGCAATTCCTTGAAGCTAGGGCCAAATAAGGAAATGATTTAGCTCAATTTACAAATGTGTATCTCAGTCCATTTACGTCTTTTGGACATGAAATTTGAACCACACCCTACTCTATAAGTGAGAAAAATGTCTCCAAAAATTGTAAGCAAAACCATTCGGAAAAAGAAGTAATGGGCGAAAGGGTGCAAGTTGGTCCGAATAGGCATCTCAACCATACCTATTGACTTCAAAGGCTTCCTTGGATGGAAGCACTCCAACTTAGTTCTTTGCAAGTTTTCTACATCTTTTCTGGGTATGTTGACCTCTATGGAAGGAGGTGGAGAAAGATATAGCAATGAGAGGAATAGCCTAAAAGTCACAAACATGATGATACTAATTTTTCACACAAAACTCAATAAGATAACACCACCAAATGAGAATTGGCCGAAAGGAGAGGGAAACTCCACACTTCAAAATCTATTCTTTCACTAAAAATTTATCCTCTAGGGTAGACCTTAGAGAGGGTTTAAATACCCCTCTGATTAGGTCTGCCAATAAAAGGTAAATTACAAAATTGACCAATTTAAAAGAACAACAAAAATATGCTCTCGACCAATAAGCTAAATTGAGAGCAACAAAAACATAACATTAATTTGTTACATCCAAATGTTCCAAATAAAACCATAAAAGGAAACTATGCAACCTCCCTTGATTTCAAACTCCACTTGAAATGATTTTCTTATTGATGGCATTAAGACTTTTTTAGTTGTGGATGGAGGAAATCAAATGTGGAGAAGACTCGGATGCATGGTCCAATTCTCATTTTAGTAAGTGCTTCGGTTTCTCTATATCACTTCTAGAAGGTGCTTCCTCCACTTGGTCATAAAATGATTCACTAGCAAAATAAAAAGAAACATAAAGGTTAGTGAATCTCTTGGCTCGCAATTTTATGATTGGTCCTTGTGGTGCATCACCAATGATCCATCTATATAAAGGAATTCCTCAATATGGTGCATATACAAATGTCTAAACTAATGATATAATAAATCATAGTCTAAATTCCTTGACACCTCATTTTTCATAACCATCTAACTATGTCATCCCATGACTCACAATTATGCAATATATAAATATGAATGCATAACACAACTCTCATTTCACAATGATGCAATGATACTATGAATTACTGCAATGCTCCATTTATTATTAAGTAGTCATATTATTTAACAAATACTGTTTTATTAACATGAACATGAATTTCAACATATCCGTGAATGTCAACATTTATGTGACTATCAACATGAATTATCATATATCATCGTATGTAAAGTCATACACGATCATGAGACCCCACCATACTGGTCAATATCTCCAATAGGTGTGTCCATGAATATAATAACCTCTAAAGGACAAGGGACTTTCAACCCAAGGGGGACCCATAACTACTTCCCTTCTATTTCCCACTTTACATAGGTCACACAATACATAATCTGACAATGTATATTGGGTTCCTCTATGACCAATAATACCACCCAAATAATATTTTCATACGTATAAATATTTCCATGATGCATGATTTTCCATCCTCATTATACATGCATTGAATGCATATAATACATATTAATAATGCATGTTATATGAACCATGCAAATCTTTTTTATTAAACGTACATGAATGATACATGACGTGGTCTCATACATCTATCTGGACATATTTTATTTATGTCTCATTACTCACCCAAAAAGAGTTTATGAAATGGTTTAACAAACTAAGGAAAACATCCTGAAATCACAGGTTCCGAATGTCCATACCCCAGTTGTCGTCATTCGCTCCAACACATTTTCAAGGCAATCACATAGGATTTTGGTTATCTACCCCTCAACAACAGTCGACCACTCACAACTATGGTTTGAAAACTCAAGACTTTGTCTATTTTCATGGCATGCACCCGTAAAGATCGGTCATCCTCTCTCAAGAAATTTTACTAAGTTCTGGTCGACCGCACCTTAATATCGGTTGACTGCTCGTATATCTGCGTCTACCCTCCCTTTTTCACAGCTACCCACTTTTCCATGGAAGTCTACCCATCCACGGATACCCGCTTCCGCAACAGAATACTATGTTCTGTTTAACCTCTCCCTAATACCTATTAACCAAAAATTATATAGATTCAACCTAATACTCGTGGTCATCTACCCTTGATCGACAAGTCCATTGTTATTTTCTATAGTCTGGTCGACCACACTTCTATCTCAGTCGACTGCAAATCCATATAGATTAACATTTTGCTCACTTGCAAGCATCTAACCCCAAAGGCTGATCGTCCATGGGTGTTTTTATTTCACAAGCTTCTACAATTTTACACATGAAACTCATACCAAACCATTATCAATTCATCCAAGGATTATAATCGCTTACATAATTATCAAAATAAACATTTTAATCTATTAAACTAATCCAAAGACTATATTGAATACAATAATTCAATCCAACCATACAATTACTGATATGATTCATCACCCTCAATTCATGCTTTTTATTCAACAAATTTGTGGCAATATCCAATATCAACCCTCACATTCATACCATGAAAATCAAACCACTTAGATATATTTATCTAATTCTGTAGTTCATGCTCCTTTTCAACCTTAACAACATAATACCATTAATTTGAATCCAATTCAATTCACATCTTTACACCACCCTTTAACAAACCAATTTGATCCATATCAAATTCATATTAACCATAAATTTCAACATATCATTCATGAATTTCATTTGTAATTTCATAACTCATCGTTTTTTTTACTTAAACTATGCAATATTTAACATAGTTTAGTAAATAATTAGTTTAGGGTTCTTACCTCATGAAGATCATTTAATTTTCACTTCCTCCTCTTGATATTAGGTTCAAAAGTATCCTCTTGGAAAGAGAAACACTTTTTCTTGAAGGCTTAAATGTCAATTCTTCCTCATTTCCTTTCTTCTTCTTCCTCTCTTTTCTTCTCTCTCATTTTCCTCTTCTTCCCTTTTTTGGTTTTAGAACAAAAAATGGCATAATCCTTTGCCATTTCTTCATTTTCTAAAGAGTGCATAGGGTGAAATTACCCTTTTGTCCATTTTGTCATTTAAAGGTTACCATTTTACCTTTCCAACCATGGATATTCACCACAATACCATGGTTAATTATCCTTAATCACTCGTAGCTTAAACTAAACAATCTAACTTAGTTCTAAGCTAATTCTCATGATTAACATAATTAATCATGATTAATTAACCTTAATCATTCACTAATTACGACTTAATCACGCGCTTAGTCACTAATTCACAAGTGACACATGTCAATACTACATTTTTTGTCCAATTTTATTACATATCCACATACTGTAAGGTGTTATGAATATTTTTTCTTTTATACACGTCTCCAAATTCTCACTCTAAAGTTCCATTTAAAGACATTTCCCAAAACAATGTAGTTTTGGAGTTATCCAACTTCAAACATGTGTAGCTTTTATTGTATACATTCAAATCTTTTCAATCCAAAACCATACACTTAATTTATGTGTCTACTTTATAGCCTCAAAATGGTTTGGATTATTAATCACAATAACTTATCAAATTAGCCACAAATATTGACTATACTCATTTATAGTACATTTATTAATTTCATACAAAAATTCATATCTTAATTAACATGCAATTGATCCTGTAACAATCCAAAATCTTCAAGTATTTTTTTTGATTATATCTTTTTACTAAAACATGAAATGATAAAGTATTGGCGTTATCATTTTAATAACGAAAAACATATCAAATACTTTCAACGGTAAAACATAACATGAAAATCCCACAATATATAAAAGTCTACATTATAAAATTCATAACACAAAATCCCAAAATATTAAGTTCTTACATAGTACATAAAACATGATTATTAAATCATAAAATCAAACCCTTTTTCAACAAATCAAAACTCCACAAGTTAACATTGTCAGACAACCATCAAGTCTCACTCATGGAAACCCATATTCTCTGCTTCATCAACAAAGTTCTCATTACTAGCTTAAATACCTATACCACAAGGTTTAAACTAATGAGTCTAATACTTAGTGAGTAGAAAACTAAATTAATTAATCACGTCACATTCTTTATTTTCATGAATATATCAATCTTAAAATTTTACCGCAACTATAACAACAACTCATAACAGTTCACTATACATATGCAAGATATGATAAAATATCAATTTCTTTTCTCTTTATTTTCTTTACTATTCATCTTCTTTATATTTTTGGGAATGAGTAGGCTTGACTATGAAACAATCTCACAACTTTGGGTGATAGACACGACATCAACCAAGTCATCTATTAGTTAATGCGCACATCAATGCACATCAACCAACATCGACTGATCTGCCTCGACATCGATCAAAGACAAACTAACAGGTTTATGCACTCCTTGGTTCTCCCTTAGGAACAGTCTATCCTCCAGACCCATTCTTCTTTCATCTTCCATCTTTCTTATATGCCAAACAGAGCAAGTAAAATAAACATCTAAAATACAATTTAGCACATCCTCAAGTAAATCAGCATTTAACAGTAAGTAGGAAATATCATCTTAATTCTAAATGACAACAAAATTCTTATAAATCATGCTTTTATTGAAAATAGAATCTATGTTTATCAACATAAACAACATAGCAACAAATCCTCGAGTTAAATAAAAACAATCTCAAAATATAGAGCATGATATCTTAGCACATAAAATAGATAAAAAAAAAAAAACAAATCAGACTAGATCACCTAGTGCCTTGGGATATAGGTCGAATGGCCAAACGCATGCATCTTTACTTACTTGGATTCAACGTAATATACTCTACCAAACCCTTAACTTTGTTAAGCTGAAATCCTCTCGATCAGCGCAAGGTAATCCTCTTCTCCAATTTTTTCTCTCGGTCACCTAAATAAATTTCTTCTCCAGCGAACATAAAATATATCCTTGATTTTTTCCCTTTTTAATCCAAGTGTGTCTCAGTACATCCAAGCTAGACAATCGGCCGCTATTCTTTAGCCGAGTGGTCAACCATTTCATTTCCTTCAATGCATGTTTATTCCATAGAGAAATGGCAAACAACACCTCAATCAACAATCAGACAAAGCGTCATTCATCATAAGATGCCGGTACCTCGGAAGTGGAATTATGGGCTACTGCAACGGACATATTTTTGTCTGCCAAGAATATTCTTAGCAAATATTCGTCCTGCTAAACCAATATTTTATGCCATGACGTATTTCTAGACGTGTTTCCATCCACAAACGCTCAAACTCCTGCGACTCCACCATTTAGCCAATTCCTTTAGTCAAAATGACGTTGTTCCTCTGTTCGTTTATTTTACTGCAGACATGCTTGCTTCCAAGGATGGGCATCCCTTCCTTTGATACAACATTTGTTCCTTTTATTTTCCTACTATGGATGTGTTTGCTTCTCCGACATTTAACACTTCACATTTTCCTTTGAAAAGACGACGTTTGCTTCCTTTTAACACAGTGGCGCAGACACGTTCGCTATCGTAGATACATTCCTTAACACAAAACTACGCCGTTCTCTTTACGTTTACTTAACGTTTTTTCACATAGCATCTTTTCCTTCCATGGGAGAATCTTACCTCAGATTCAACAGTCCTCATCTCCCCCACCCTATCAATCAAATGATCATTCTCTCTCTCTTTATGGAATCTTTCTCTCCTGCAGAAGCATTATCTAAAGATCCATGTTCTGTCCACCCATTTAATCCAACGGTCAATTTCTCTTCTGCATGGAATCTTTCACTCCCGTTGGTGCTCTTTTCTTCCTCCTTCTAATCCAACAGTGCTTGTTTCGTCCGCACATTAGATCTAACGGTTTTTGTTTTCTCCACACATCTGTTTAATAATTATATAATTTAATAGCAGCTAACTCATTTTTTTGTGAACATATAGGCTTTCACGAACGCTTCCCTTAACAAATCCTTAACAATGAACAATTCATCAAAAGTGACACCATCCATTAAGCCACGTACAACATTTCCAACTCACCGCGTCACTCTAATATTCTCCTACCCCTTCGCTTTTATGCTCCAACTGGCAACCTCTATCAAAACTTAATTTATTATTTTATTTTTATTAATATCCATTATATATATACATATGTGTATGTGTCTGTCTGTCTCTCTGTGTGTCTGTGTGTAATTACTTAATTAAACAATGGCTAACTCCTTTTTCTGTGGACAGATTGGCTTTCGTAGACACTTCCCTTGACAAATCCTTAACAACAAACAATTCATCAAAAGCAATGTTGTCCATTAAGTCACAAACGATATTTCCAACTCACTGCGTCACTCTAATATTCTTCTGCTCCTCCACTTTTCCGCTCCAACCGGCAACCTCTATCCAAACTTAATTTATTATTTTATTTTTATTAATATCCATTATATACATATATATATGTATATATGTATATATATATATATATATATATATATATATATATATATTTATATATATATATATGATTTGTCACGCCAATTTTCCTCTTGACCCTTAACTACTTAAATATCCAAAAGGAAAAATCTCGCTATGTTACGGATCCAATCTCATCCTCATTTCATAATTTAAGCTATTTATTATTATACCTATTTTTAGTTTAGAAAGACATCTACAATTGTTTGGTCAATTTCTTATTCAAAATCAATTCATGACTTATTTATCACTTAATCATGTTTAATTATATAAAACGTGATTATTAGAGTTAATCTTTAATTCAGATCATCACAAGACGCCACAGTCCATCTGCCACCACACACCCAATTGCCAACGATGCTCTATGTTCAGTGTCGCCATCGTTCGTCACCGAGAAGGAGAGCTTTGATCTAAAGTTCTGAATATGTCAGGTCTTCGAGCATAAAACTCGTAGGTTGTAAACCAGTCCGCAAGTCTCTAGCAAAACCACATTGCCCAACATTCGTTCACTGTTAAGAGAATCACCGGACACGTCTGCACAGATCCATAAACTGCTACTCCGATTGGTCAGGTTTTTGCTATTGATTGCTCGAACCACACCTTGTAGATCTGACATGTTTTGCTCGGAGACTCATTTTCAAAGTTTTGATACACACACACACACACACACACACATATATATATGATTTATCGTGACAATTTTCCTCTAGACCCTTAAATACTTAAAATACTAGAAGGAAAAATCTCGGGATGTTACAAATCCAATGTCATCCTCATTCCATAATCTAAGGTATCTATTATTGTACCTATTTTTAGTTTGGAAAGACATCCTCAATTTTTTGGTCAATTTCTTATTTAAAGTCAATTCATGACTTATTTATCACTTAATCATGTTTAATTATACAAAACATGATTATTAGAATTAATCTTTAATCCAGATCATCACAAGACGCCACCATCCTCCTGCCGTCGCACACCCAATTGCCGACGACGCCCTTTATTCAGTGTCACTATCCTTCATCACCAAGAAGGAGAGCTTTGATCTAAAGCTGTGAATCAGGCAGGTCTTCGAGCATAAAACTCTCAGGCTACATACCAGTCTGCAGGTCTACCTGCAAACCCACGTTGCCCAACATTCGTTCACCGATAAGAGAATCACCGAACACGTTTGCATATATCCATAAACAACTGCTCTGATTGGTCAGATTTTTGCTATTGCCTCGCCGATCTGACTTGTTTTGCTCGAAGACTCATTCTCAAAGTTTGGATTTTTACATTGTATTGTTTTTGGTTTGTGAACAGAATTGATTTTGAGGTGAGTTATTACTAGGTTATTGATATTTTTTAACTTCAAATATTTTCGTAGAATTCTATTTGATGCTATATTTTTGGTGCGATAAGTTTGCTGAATTTTGATATCTCGTTGTTAGATCATAACACAAGGTTTCAGTTATGGTAAATGAAGATGCGAAATGTGCTTGCATAGATGAAATTAGATGATATGTTGTTAGGGTTTGATAAAATACTCATATCATGAAGTGAAGAGCAGAAAATTTGAAAGGATCAAAAAGCTCAATCTTTAATATGTCTGCATTTGTTAAATTAGATTTTGCAAGAAGTTTTGAACGAGAAATCTTATGGCTGAATTATGGTTAAAATTGTAGTTGTGTATGAAAAAAAAAACTTTGATTAGCAAATTAAATTTAAAACAACGACTTTATTTTTATGAGTTGATGGAAGAAGCTTCTATTACAGAACACTTGCCCGCATTCAGAAAATCAGTCTCGAATTTGAAAACTATGAGATACAAGTACGATGAAGAGGATTTATGATTGATTATACTTTGCTCATTGCCTATTTCATTTGGTACTTTCAGATATACGATTTTATATGGTAGGAAAAATTTAACTCTAGAAGAAGTTTTATGGTGCCTATTTATTAAATAAAAAGATGAAGCAGATTATTGTTGGATCCGAGTCTTGAGGTGAGGAACTCTTCTTTTGGGAAAGAACAAAAAAGTCAAACAATAATAACAATGATAATGTTCAGAGTTCGAAGGGCAGATCAAAGTCAACGAACCGTGATAGAACCTAATACTTTTGTATGAAGAAAGGGCACATTAAAATTGAGTGCAGTAAATTGGATAGTGAAATTAGGAGAGCTACTAAGAAGGAAAAGTAATCGATGACGTCTACTGAAATTCTTGTCGCAGAAAAAAACGACCATAGTAATAGAGATCTACTAGTTGTGTTAGAGGAAAACTCAAAATCAAATAATTATTAAATTTTGGATTCATCTTGTTCGTTTCATATGTGTTACAACCGAAATTGATTTCCGACATATGAGATTGTTTTAAAAGGTGCTATGCTAATTACTAATGATACATCTTGTAAAATAGTTGGTATTGGTACTGTCAGAATTAGAATATTTGATGGAGTTGTGAGAAATTGGGTAATGTACAACACATTCCCGATTTGAAGAAGAATCTGATTTTGTTGAGTACTCTAGATTCGAAATGGTACAAACATAGTGTTGTAGGTGGAGTTATAAAAATCAATAAGGGTACTCTCATGTGAAATTTCTGTCAAGATAGATATTGTTAAAGTTTTGTGTGACCTAAATTCTAATAGAATTGGATCGGGCCTATATTTAATATTAGAGTTTTTACGTTACTCTATATATTATTGATTGAGGTGCAAAACTCAATACTGTTATCCTTTTTGTTAGGCTTAGCTTTATTTTGATGATGACTAAATGTTTTATTTTGTTAGAAAATAATAAGTTGGTTATTGTATTTTTTGGATATTATTCTTAATGGTTTTATCACTACATTTATATCCGTATTTATTGAAAATACCCTCAAAAGGAGTATTATTAATGTGCTAATATGTTTATCTAAGTTCATGTAGTGTTTGCATATCATTTTGGGACTTGGAATAATTAAAGGAAAATTAAGGAGAGTTTTAGGACGTGCTGCGGACGAGAGAGGAGCGACCAAATCTGGGATTTGGTCTTACGATCGTGACGCTGTCGAGAGTGCGGTCGAGGAATGCGACCAATTTTGTATAGAGTTTGCTTCTAGAGCTTCAATGTGATTTTTTGGATGCACTGCAGTCGAGGTATCGGACGAGGTTTGCGACCTAAAAACATCAAGTTTCGAATCTGCCAATTTTGCCGATTTTGCGGACGATATGCGGTCGATGGATTCAGACGAGGAATGCAACTGAATGAATAAAACTGGAACTCTGAAGGATTTTCAGAAGCAAAGCGGTCGAAGAATGCGACCGAAAAAGTCCAAAAATGTGTAGCGGTCATCTTCCAACGAATATTTTTCAACGGTAATATTTTCTAATGGCTGGAAGTGGTCGACCGAATCCTTGTCGTCGACCGAAAATGTACAAGTCTATATATTGAGAGAAGCACTCCACTTTCTTAACATGAAACTGAGAATTGAGACAAAGCTTTGCTAAATTCAAGACTCAATTCTAGTACACTGTGTGCATTATAAATCCAACTCTCCCTATCCCAAACTTGAGAATTACTTTGAGAGAGTTTTGACTAGATAGTTTTTGAGGTTTACATTTCCAAACATATATTGTGCTAAATTGTAAATGGTGACTCCCTATGAATTCGTCAATTTAGGGTGATGCCCCGAAATAGTCAACGGCATGATTGAACGTCCATAAGTTCAATCAAATGGTGACTTCCCGAAATAGTCAAATTTAGGGTGACTCCCTGTTAATAGTCAAAGGTTGACGACCTAAAATAATCAAGGGTGATGCCGCATGAATAGTCATTATTGTAACGGTTTAATTGGCTCCCATAAGCCAATTGGTTAGTGGATCTCCATGTTGATATCAATTTTTTTTGTGTTTTGCAGTCGATTTTCAACATAAATAGGAAAAATGACAAATCAACCATCATACTTTGTGATCAATGACAAGTCAACTACTAAAGTATTTTTACTAACAACTTAACCACTGAACTCTTGAAAAAAGTTGCTGCAAAAATCATTGTCACGTTTGCTGTTAAACGTATTGATTTCGTTTCGCGGTGGATTGTAACACTTTCCACCACGAAATGTTATATTTCGAAATAAAATGATTATATTTTTTTGTTCTGCGATGAAACGTTACAATTTCCGCCACGGAAAAAAAATTTTCCACTGCGGAAAGACATCTTTCCAAGGTGGAACTGTAACGACCCAATTTTTATAACCTTTAAAAAATGCATTAAATTTAAAACTTTTATAAAACAACTGAATCCCTGTTAAAACCTTTCAATTTAAATTAGAGTTCTTTTCTTAAAAACTCGATCGTTAAAACATCTTATTTAAAATTCGTTATGAAAATTGTTATAAGCGGTAGGAAACTATAGTTATAAAATCATTTATCAAAACATAGCGAAAGCGTAAGACATTCACTTAAGGAATACTAAACAATTTAATACAGATTAATTACAAAACGTTTTCTCTTTGACTCTCTTTAGCCTGGTCAGCCACAAATCCCGCGCATGCAAATCTTTCATCAACTGTTTCATTATTGATTCTCTCACGTGCACCTACACCATTAGCAAACTGTGAGCTCGGGGCCCAGTAAGAAATGCGATATGCAGTATGATCATGCCTCTCTTTCATTCTTTTGGAATGGGTCCACCCCAAACCAATATTTTCTTTACGTTTTGTTGATTTATTCATAACTCATACGTCGAGCAGGAGATTGGAGGAACCCATGTGTGATGGTATAGTTTGATCGGCTTCTAACTTTCTGTGTGTAACTAGTTCCTTTCCCAACAAGGTAGGGGTGTAACTTAGCTACCAGACTAGATCCGAACTACCCATCTGCCCCCAACTCCCCATTTCATTCATTTTCATTCATTTCATTTATCATTTTTCCTCACTCAATGCATATGAGTATCAACCCCAAAGGTGGCACTTCTTACTTGTTTCTATTATCATGATGCATGTTGATACAGTATAACATAACGAATTGTAAACAGCGAAATCAATGAGTAGCAGTAAGCAGCGAATATCAATGAATAACAGTAATTAAAAGCGAATAGAAGAACGAATATAGCAACAAATTGAAACAGCAGATAACATGCTTGAATTTTGCATAACATAACAGTAAGAGAAACGTCAATAATCTAGGCATACTTGGCAATTTAAAGAACATAAGAATATTCTAAGCATGCTTGGCAATTCAAAGGAAACAATAACGACATAGACGTGCTCGACAATTTAACAGAAACAATAAAATACAGACATGCTTAGTAATTCAAAGAAAACAATTATAATAAAGGCATGTTTGGCCAGTTAAAGGAATTACTAATCATGTAGACATGCTCGGTAGTTAAAGGAAAGCGATAACAATATAAATGTGCTTAGTAATTTAAAGGAAACTATTATTATACAGGCATGCTCAATAATACCAATGTAGACGTGCTCGATAGTTAAAGGAAAGCGATAACAATATAAACATGCTTATTAATTTAAAGGAAACTAAAGAGTACAAAACGATATGCAAATAGCCTAAACATGCATAGAGATTGAGTAATAGCGTGTTAACAACATAGGCATAACATGGCAACATAGCAGAAATGTACACAAGCAATTCAAGAAAAGACACTGCTAATGGTGTAGGGCCTCTACTAGGCAATGACTCTACTCAATTTCTTACCTTAATTCTTTATCGCATTTGGCACTTAATAGTTATCCTTCTTCTCTTTTCAACGCCTTCATAATAAAAACATCTATCATTAATAATTACGACCTATAACTTTCATTTCCTTTCTGTATTCTAACTTAGACAATAGTTCTAGGAATTTCTTTGACGCATAAACAGAATCTAACTCTTAACAATTCTAACATGCTTAACATATCGACTTCGTCATTTTCCATAAATTGCTCAAGACAACAGAGGCATTAACCTTAATCATGAATGGATGCATTAATTAATTTATAAGATTGAATTCAACATTCTGTGCTTCACATAGATCAATAAGGATAGTGCCTATATCCAAACAATTAGTCTATAATATTCGTTACAAAAAGTGTATCGAAACTTATTCCAACAACAATCGAATCTTAATCCAACAACAAAGCATTTCATACACAATGTCTATCATGCAACAATTTGATTCAGAGTATCGGTTTATCATTTTCTACGTCAAATAGTTTAGCATAACAATTATCCTTAACATGCCTCAGATTAACAATTAATAGAGGAGATATGAGTTGCCTAGAGGAAGAACTGAGACGAACGAGGGCATCCGAAAGCAGGAGCTGAATCCCAAGGCATGATTGTTCACTCCATAGGATACCCACTTCACTCCACTCAGCTCACGTAGGATACATACACACTTTTCTCTAGAGGATTCTCTCTCTCGCAGGGAAAAATTGAAGACGAAGAGGTTGTAGAAAAGGGTTGATAAATGCAGAGTCCCTACCTGGGAGTGCCAGTAGTTCAACAAAGGGGATGGAGGTTCATACCTCGGCGTGGAGGGATCCGCGTCCAGGCATGGGAGAGGGTACCCACTTGTCGTGAAAGTGGGTTTTAATGGACAAAATGACAAGGAAGTCTAATATTTAAACCCTATTTTTTGTGAAATTGGGACTTTTTGGACAAGGTGGTGCATCCTTGCCTCGTTCGCACGCATCTGAATTCTCCATTTCCCAAGCAGACTCGCGTTTTCGAACGAAGGAAGTCGTCCTCATCTTCGTCCGCGTGCATCCGAAACTGTCCAGAAATTAGACAGATTCAAACCTTCATCGTCCTCATGCATCCGCACTCATCCTGGCTCTTTCGAATTCACATGATGAAGGACGAATTGGGATGTGGAGCCTCGTCCTGCATCGTCCCAAAACGTAGGGATGACGTGCAAAGCATTTTCAGACGCAGCTCCTAATCCGCGTGCGTCCGAAAACCCAAATACACATGTTTAGTCATTGTGTCCAAATTCTCAATTATACCCTTTTCCATCAAAATTTCATACTTTAAGTCCTCCATAATATTTACCCCATATATACACGGCATAAAATAATATGTACCGTCATACAACGTAACATACGAATTATTCCACCAATTAATTTCGTAGCATACATGGGGAAAATATTGTCGAGGTATTACAGGAACGTCATATAGAAAATAGGAAAGTTTTCTTATTTCCTTAGAGGAATATTTCTTTCTTTACTTTATTCTTTCCGAAGAGGGAAAGAAGTAAAATTTCCTTCTTTTCTCCTAGAGAAAAGAAAGAATTCTCTAAATTTTTCCTTCTTTCCCCTGAAGAAAAGAAGGGAATTAAAAAAATGAATGAAAATTTGCTTCTAAGAAGGAAGGAAACTATAACACCCCAAAATTTATTTTCCCTAAATTGTCAAAATCCTAAATTTTTTCCCAAATTGATTGAAAAGTTAGGTTAAATTAGTTTATTTAAAACTCTAATTAAAATTTGAAGTTTCTTTAAATCATCAAAGTCTTTAATTAATCGGAAGAAAATCTAATATTTATTAGGAAATATCTATTTAGTTAAATTTTTAGTCAAACATTAAATAAATACTATAAAAATTGAAAATTTCTATAAAAACAATATTAAATATCAAAACATGTTTCAATACTTTTATTAACGAAAGTACTAAATAAAATTCTAACAATATGCTTTTAATAAAATTACAATCAGGATTTATTCATAGAAGAAAATTGATATTTAAATAATTAAATCATTCCTCTAACCTGACGATATCTTTATCTATATGTTCATCCGCCTATGAAATATCCCCAATCAGCTCAAAATCATTATCTGTTAAAAATTCACCAACATCACAAAACTAAATGTGGGATAAACATAGTAAGTAAAAATATATGCATAATTAAATTAATTTCATATAATACTGAATTTCCATGCTTAAAGTTACATACTGGTTGGAACTCATTTTCCAACTTGCGTTCAGGCTTTCATTAACCATCTCAGAATTTCAAGCGTTCAGGCTTTCATTTGCCATCTCAAAATTTCATACGTTTAGACTTTCATAAGCCATCTCAAAATTTCACACGTTCAGGCTCTCAATAGTCAACACATCATGCTTTCCATCAATTTCATCATATTCATGCATTCATTCTCACATACAATATGACTTATCAATTTTTATCTTTATTTAATCACATATCAAAATCTAATCATGCTTGTAAATTTTAAAATATCATGATCAAAATAATATTATAAAGTTGCAAAATAAAAGTATGCTTTGTGATGTAGGGCCAGTGACCAAAACATTAAAAACCAATATCTTTACTTACCTCGATTATGAGAAAATAGAAATTCTAGGGTTTCCGTAGTCTTTGAATAATTTAGTCTGCCTAAGGGATTAATTGTGGTTAAATTTCTTCTAAAATAATAATGTAACACCTCGACGTTTTTTAAGTTAGATGATTATCGGGGTATTACCAAGGACGTTCTAGAGCGCTAAGTCTAGGGGTATTTCTGTTACGCTTTCCTCGTATACTGATGTGATCAAGAGTTGGGGGTATGGGGATATTACATTGCATATCATTACGTGTCATTCTATGACATGTAATTATGGGGAAAGTATATTGTGGAATAAGAGTTAAGTGAAAAAACATGACGAAATGTTGTCCAGGGCATTTTTGGACGCCTGTGGATGAACCATGTCATCCGCAAATGCTTGGGATGCCGTCTCGAGATTTGGGATGACTCAGGATGTGATTTCACGTCCTGAATTCGCTGTGTCTTGGGATTTTAGACGATCCCGGACGATAGCGGATGTAGGCGGACGTTGTAAGTTTGAATCTGTCCAAATTCTAGATGAATTAGGATGACTTGGGATGGTTGCAGATGGCAGTGGATGTGGACAATATGAATTTGTCCAAATTCTGGATGAATTCGGACACACGCGGACGCTACCTCGAACGCCATATCGCATCCGAATCTGAATTCGGACGGTATGGACTGTTTTAGGATGCCAGTCCTCGTCTGACAATGTGAGTTAGCCTGCGAGATTTTACTCTTTCGAATGATTGTGGACAAGACCTGTGCGTCCACGCTCATTTGAAATAACCCAGTTCAGCGTAATTTTAAGGATTTAAAATCGGGTTTCTTGTCGTTTAGCCACTAATTGTCAGACAAAGAAAGACTCTCCCCCACCCTAGAAGACGAAAATTGCCCTCCCTATGTCCGTAGCTAGCCTCCTCCCTGCCTACAACCATGATTTTGCCTCCTCATGCCAGCCATCTCCCTCTCTACCCCTTAGGCACTCATGGTGTCCCTTCCCCCCCTCCAGGTAATATCTCCCTCCCCCCATCCTCAGTCTTCATTTTCCCTTGCGTCAGAAGTCCAGAGAGCAAGAGAGAAAGAGGGAGTGACCGACAGAGAGAGAGCGGTCAGTGAGAGTTGAGTAGTGTTGTTAGTATAATTGAGTATAGTTGAGAGTGAAAGAGCGAGCTAAGAGGAGTGAGCTATGTGAGGAGCTGGAGCTGCTTGTTGCCGTGAGTGGAGAGCTATCCCTAGGTATTAGTTCTTCAAATTGGTAAGGAATTAGGGGTGTCTTGGCCAGTGGAAGCCCTACACCACAAGTAGAGTGCGTGAGTGGTAGATTATTGATGTTCTGTAATGCTTTCTTGGTTGCTAGCTTTGTTCCTTAGTTGTTGAATAGCTTTGTGATATTTCTTGTATTGATTTGTTTTGTGATTTATACTCCGTAAATATGCATTGGTTGATAAACTTGTTGTGACTGTGAAGTATGGAATGGTTTGCCGTGAAATAGAAAATGATGAGCTAGGAGAGAAATACGTGAGGATGGCATGAATGAACTATAATTTCTTTACTTATATTATTTTATTCTTGTTGCATAATTCCTTACTTGTTGTTTAGTAAATTTCTCTGTGTAATGTACTCATCGTTCTGCCCTTTTCCTGTTTGACATCTAGGTGTTAACTAAACCATCAACCGATTAGGTTAAGCAATTATACTAATTCTCGCATGTTTAATAATTGGGACTAAGAACTCTGTTTAATCATCTAAACATGTTTAATTATAATTAATCCACTTCGCAGGACTAATTTACTAGATTAGCATGTTAAATCAACTAGCACTCATAACTCATTTAGTCAATCTAAGCATGTAAACAATTTGATTAGTCTAAACATGTTTAATCAACTATCTTGCGATAATTAATTAGAATATGCATAGGTAAGTGTTGTTATGTCTTAAGCATGTAAATTGATTAATAAGTAACTACTAGCATGTTTAATTAACTAACAAGCATGTTAGGTTGATTAACTAGCATGTTTAAATCAACTAACTAGCATATTCAATTTGCAAACTAGCAAGATTAATTAGCATGTCTAACTCAATTAGCAACATGTTAATTAACTAACTTGTCGAGCATGATTAATTAACTAGTGAGCATGTTTAATCAACTTGATGCATGTCAATTAATTAGAGCAACTAACTAAATTAGAATAATTAACTACACTCAAGCATGTAAATCTATCTAGAGTAATCAATTAGATTTGAGCATGTATAATTCACTAGTTTGGTAATCGTAGTATGTTTAATGAATTAGCATGTTAATCCTCTCCATGTTAATATTCTTTATATTACTCTTTTCTGTAATTTCTTTTATTGTAACTTCCATAATCAATGCTTTACTCTACTAAAGAATGATAGAGAAGATGAAAGAGGAACGAGTTAAACGTGAACGAAGTAAGGGTTTCTATGACTACGTGATTATATGTTTTACCTTCCTTTGTTATTGTCTTCTTGGTGTTGCTTATAACCTTGCTTATGATTAATTGTCCTTAGCATGTTACTTTCTACTAAACCTGAGCATGATTAGTTGGCTAAGATAAAAGCATGTAAATCAATTAGGGTAACTAAACTAGACTATTAAATTATAGTATGTTTAAGTAATTAGAACAAAATCATGATTTATCAACTAGGATAAGAAATTACGAAATTACAAGTATGTTTCTGTTATTCGTTACCTAAAGCATGCTTTCATTAAACTATTCATTGTGAGCATGTTTAGTTAATCATAATCCATCGCATGTTTCTTTACCGTCTCTTTACTGCTCATTTACTTTCAATTACTGTTATTTATTCTATGCGCAATTTCAATTATAGTTTGCTTTCAATTACTTTCTTTATATACGCACTTCAATTATTGTTAATGTACGTTATAAGCATCATGCATCATGTTAGGTTAAGAATATATGGTATGCATTATGTTAATAGAAAGTAATAGGGAGTGCCACTTGGGGTGGTACTCACACATGCATAAGTGAGGATAAACGAAGAAAATGGGTAAAAATATTAAGATAATAAAGGTTTTTTGTGGTACTGGTAGCTTAGCCCGGCACAAGAGTGGGAAAAGAAAATGATAATAAAGGTTTATGTGGTACCAGTAGCTTAGCCCGACATAGGAACTAGAAAAGAAAATGATAAAAAAGGGAGTTGGTGGGCAGATGGGTAGGGTCTAGTCTGCAACTAGTCAAAGCCCCAGGGAGTTCTAGTTGCAAGTAAAAGATTAGACCCGATCACTATTTCATCACAAAGGAAATCCTCTAACCTCCAGCTCGAAGTACGAATAATAAGGAATGAAGTAATAAAGAGTAATAAACTGGTAAATGGTTTAATGAAAGGATTGGTTTGGGTGGCTCCCATTTCAAAATGAACTAAAGAATGACATTCAAGTTGCATTAACCCTTTTTCCTTACTAAACCTTTGGGTTTACAGTTGCTTGTGGCATAGATGTAGATACTTGTACGGGGAATAAACGCACAGACTTAGGAGTAGCGAAAAGACGAACAAACATCATAGCAGGGATGATGGATTTGCATGTGAAGGAGCTCCTGGTTGGCCAGGCTAAGTGAGTAAAAGAGAGAATGGTTTGTAATTAAAGTGTGAGTAGAGCAAAACAAAAGATTTTATTAAATTATTTACACTTTCGCAACATTTTAAATAAAATATTTTAATAACGCTTCCGCATAGTTTCATTAACGGGGTTTTTATAAAGAGTTTTATGAACAATTGGTAGTGGTATGGTTTTAGGCATGCGCTGATTTGTTTTAAAAGAAAATTTTCAAATTTATACGTATTTTAAAGTATTCACGAAAAACTGGGTCGTTACAAATAATCTTTGAAAGAAATTAGGCAGAAATTCCTTACTAATAAAATTCTTAAAGGGAACGGAGTTGAAATTAGATTGATCTAGAAAATTTGGGAGAAATTTCGAGTTGAATTCGGACTGGGTCGGGTTTGGGTTGGTCTAGGAGGTTCGGTCAGGTTCGGTTTGATCTGGTCCGATTTGATCTGGTTCAGTATGGTTCAATTCGGTTCGATCTGGTCTCGTCTGATTTGGTTAGGTCTAGTTCACACCAACTTAAAACAAGAACCGGTTCTTCCATCACAATCTGTTTCCTTCACGGTCTTCTTCCTCTTTGTGGTCTCCTTCGTCTTTTCCTTTTTTGCAATGGAGACAGAGTTTTGAGAGAGACTCCTTCTCTCTCACTAATCTTCATCGTTGATGGAGGTCGCCGAATGGAAATATTTCACGTTGCTGGAAGAGAGCTCGACTGTGACACAGTGGAGAAGGATTTCCTGCTAGGGCTAGGCCGAGGAGGAAAGTCTTTATCGGGAAGTAGACAGAGTGTAACGACCCGGATTTTCGTAAATCGTTAAAATACGTAAAAATTTGAAATTTCTTTCTTTTCAAAACAAAACATATCAGAGTGCATCTAACCGGATCGCTACTGACTTTTTTTTAAAACTCGTTATGAAAACCAATTGATAAAATGTGTGGAAGCGTTATAAAATAAATGAAACCATCTGTTTAAAAACTTGCGGAAGTGTAAAGAAATAAACTCTTGTAAATCATGGTGGAAGCGCGAATAAATCGTTCAGAAGGAAATACTAAATAATTGAAACACCGCGTTTAAAAAAGGAATCTGACACTTAAACATCATCTTACTACAACCGTTTACTCATCTTTCCCTTTGCCTGGCCAGCCCTGATCTCGTTCGTGAAAACCCTTCCCCCCCCCCCCCCCCCCCCTGGCTTCATTATCTATTTATTATCTGCTTAATATCTGTTCGTCGTTTGTACCTACACCACAAGTAACTATAAGCCTAAAGGCTTAGTAAGGAAAAGGGTTAATACAATTATGCTTGTTACTCTCTTTAGTTCTTTTGGAATGGGGGTCACCCAAACCAATCCTTTCATTAGTCATTTACCATTTTATTACTTTTCTTTACGTCGTTCGTTCGTTACTTGTACTTTGAGCTGGAGATTGGAGGAATCCGTGGTGGTAGGATAGATCTTTGTCGGCTTCAACCACTTAGAGTAGACAGTCTCGCAGTCCCGACAAGGGATAGGTAACATTCTTTTAAATCCTGTCTACCTGGCTGATCCGTACTTACCCTACCATTCCCCAACTCCCTTATTACTTTTCTTTGTTTCTGTGCCGAGCTAAGCTACCAGACCACAGAGGCCATTATTATCTTACTGTTTTACTCATTTTCATCATTTATCTTCACTCATGCATGTGTGCGTACTACCCTGTGGCATTCCCTATTAGTTTCTATTAACATGATGCATGAACATACATTCTCACCCTAGCACGATGCATTATGCGTAAGAACATAACATTCATAATAATTGAAGTGCGCATTAAAATAAAGGTAACTGTAAACAACTAGAATTGAAACTGGCGAATACAATGAATAACAGTAATTGAAAGCATACAACAAGGCATAGCAGGAAACAACATACGATATTGAATTGGAAGCGATGAGCAATAGGAGACAATACGTAAACATGCGATGAATCACCCTTAAATAAACATGCTCGTTCGATTAAACAAAACTAAACATGCTTAAACACTTAGGAAGATTAAATAACTGAAAACAGGGAACGTGCTCATGAATTCATAAATCTCATTCAAACTAATTTTACATGCTTTATTTCTAATTAGTTTAACACGATAAAATTAGTAGTCTAGTTTATTATCCTAATTAATTACATGCTCAAGTTGATTACATGCTCAAGAAATGATTACAATTATTACTCTAGATGATTTAAACATGCCCTTTGCTATGATTATTTGTCATACATCAAGAAATGATTAAGTCATTAAACATGCTTCACTAATTAATATTAACATGCTCATCTAGTTAGTTAATTAACATGTTCAAGAATTGATTACATGCTCAAGTAGTCAATTACGTGCTCAATTCTAATTAATTAAACATGCTTAAGAATTTAGACATGTTAGAAAATTAAACATGCTACGATTATCAACCTAGTTAATTGTACATACTCAGGTCTAGTTTGATTACTCTAGTTAGTTAATCATTATAATTAATTTGACATGCATCAAGACTTAATCAAATTATTAAACATGCTCGACTTGTAAATCAATTGTTGTCTTACTTAGTTAATTATGCTCAATGAAGTGATTAAAAGCTGTCAATTAGTTGAGTATGTCGATTAAGCATGCCTTTGTAAATCAAATAAGCTAATTAGATAACCTAGGTGATGGACACACTATTAAACATGCTTCAAGGACTTATTATAGGATTAACATGCTCAAATTGACAGGTTTGATTAACTAAGGAAAATCATCTAACTACCGTAGGGATATTTAAGAGATTGAAATAACAAAACAATGTATATGGCACGAGCAATATATTAGCTAGAAATAAAGCAGAAGATTCATATAGCAGTATAGAATCAAGGAACCCTTCGGTCATTCGTCATTCATTAGCTCATTTATCGTTCGTTAGGCCTTCTTCACAACATTATCTCTATCAAGGCACCTTATCTCTATCAAGGCAATAAAGGAAGCACCATAACAAAGACACATGAAATTTTAGCAATAGAGTATCATCCAAAGAATATCTACGGGGTATAAATCACAGAGCAGTTCAATAAGGAAAATGTCTATGGAATAGAACTAACAATTAAAGCATTATCTACACAACATAACAATGGAAATTTACGCAACTCACACAACCATACTTGTGGTGTAGGGCCTCCACTGGCCAAGACACCCCTATTTTCTTACCTCGAAGCTTAACACATATTGCACTTAATCGCTATCATTCTCTTTTCTTTTTCCAATACCAAAAACGTCTATCATTAAAATCACGACTTATAAACTTCCTTACCCTTAATTACGTAAACGGAACATAACATATCCCAATATGATTCCACCCACATAACATGAACTCGAATAACCGACAAAATCACAGTTAAAGTCATCCAATTGCACAGAGTATATATCTAATGTGCATAACACTTAACAACCAATACATCGCAGAGAAGCACAATCTAACATATTCCTATTTTACGCAATAATAAACAGAGAGCATGAACAATACGGCTTCTTCAACATAACCCCTTTATCTTCTACTTATCATAGACAACACAAGTACTCCAACCAAAATAACATTTATACCAAAGTTGTCAATACACAATTTCATTTCCAGGCAATAGAACACATCTAATTATCAACGTCCAACAATGATTAAAGAAAGGTTCACTGATTATTCTTAATAGAGCATGGATCCAAACTTTAACATTATTAACTTTTCTCCTAAATTATCCAACACAACTCAGCATCTATTAAACTATCCTCATAGAGTCACGACAGAAACCAAATGCACATACTTCACTTTATTAAAGCAATATATTTCCAGAGAGCAATTCCAACACAAAGTCCATAATAACAACCACCAATACAAGTTTATAACTTATCCCTAACCACTAACACCAAACTCATTTATCATGACTTTATCCACTTAGAGTTGACAACAACATAAAAATAAACCAATACACAGCACCTCAATCAACCAATAGCAAGGAAATCCACCTTCCAACACATAAGTTAAACCGTAACAAAGGATAACATTTATCATTACCAACCTCCATCCGTTTAACAGAGCAACTCATCGAACAACAGCCACCAAAGAGTCCAAACTATTGAAATAGACGAGAGAAAACTCACCTGGAAGAACACCCGAGGGCCCCAGCTCCCTCCATGGAGGTCTTGCCTCCAACTTCCCCCTTCCTCTCCTATGCATAATGAACCAGAGGACTCTCGGGTTCCAGCTCCATTTTATCCTCCAGCCACCGACAGCCACTCCAACAACTTTACTGAGTGTTTTCCCATGCCCGATAGTCTCCCCTACTCATTCTGCTTTTCAGAGGTTGTCGCTGGAAGAGTGTACGATGTTGTCTGCCGATTGACTAGCCCCTAGCAGGAACTGGAAATCGGTCGATTTCGACTGAACCGTGAGCTGGACTGCCAACCCACAGCGAGCCAAGTCCCCGACCCTTGCCTCCGTAATGCCATCTTCGGATTCCATCGCCTCGCCGTTTGCAGGACAACGCGCACGCCATTGGACAACGTCGCCTGAGCTTGCACTCTCACCCGCGTCATCCCTCTCACTCTAGGTCGTACTGTCCGTCGAAGTCGTCATCGCCGGTGCAGTAGCTGGCAGCCATCCCATCCCGAGCGCTCCCTCTCGCTCGTCCCTCGCGTCTTGCCGTCGATCTCGCCTTCTCTCGTTCTCTCGATCCCTCTTCCTCGCTCCCTCATAATCTCCCTCTCTAGTCTCTCTCTCTCTCTCTCCTCATGCTGCCTTCTCACGCAGAATGGCCTCTCAGCCATTCTATATGTTTTGATTGAATCGGTTCACTCCTTTCCCCAACATAATTTCTTTAATTTATTTTAATATTCTCCTTTTACTAATTTCATTGTAAATCCCCAATAATCCAATTTAAGCCTTAATATTCTCCTTTCTCATTTCATCAGACGAAATGAGAAGTGATGAACCAGCCCCTTAATAGAATCGGTTCAGTTAATCGAAAATATACATCCACTTATAAATATTAATCTCAATGGATCACTTATGTTATAATTTAATTTAATTAACCTCAATTGATCACATACATTATAATTTAATTAATTGAATTAATATTTATTTTAATTACATTAATTCCCATAAATTACAATCTAACTGGTAATACCTCGATAATTACCCAATTAATCTAAATTCCTCAGATTATGCTCCAATTATATTTATTAAATTCTGATAAAAAGACGAGGAGTTACACAGAGAGCAATGAAGTGAAGAGATTTCAGAGTTGAGAGGTGAGTTTCCTTCCTTGCCTCAACCCTCTATTTATAGAGGAGGAAATTCAATCAAAACACCAACAAATAGAGTTAGTTTGGGTTTCTACTCGACAACTTAAGTTGTTGAGCTCCGAAAATCATGCTCAGCTCAGATTCCTCATAGAACTGTAGATATTTGAAAACAATTGCAGATTAGGGTAGGATTTTTGTTGAATGTGTTATTTGGTTGGTAAATTTTGAAATTTTGATTCAAATTTTGAAAGATAAAAGTTAGGATAGATTCTAATTTAAAATTCAAAAAATTTTACACCCTAGAATGTTACACAAACATTCCTTCTTTTCTCTTGGGGAATGAAAGAAAATTTGAAGGAAATTTTCTTTCTTTCCCGGGAGAAAAGAAGGAAATAGAATAAAAGAAAAAATGAAATTTTTTTTTTCTCCTAGAGAATTATCTTTTCGCAGCAGAAAATTCTTTCTACAGTAGAAATTGTAATGTTCCGCCACAGAACAACAAACTATAATCATTTTATTTTGAAATATAATGTTTTGCGATAGAAAGTGTAACGTTCTGCTGTGGAACATAATTTAATTGTTTAATGAAAAACGTTAAAACGTTGTTCGTAATGCCTATTTTTCATAGTTCAATGATTAATTTTTTAACAAAAATAATTTAGTAGTTAACTTGTCATTGATCACAAATTATGATGGTTAATTTGCCATTTTCCCACATAAATATTACAAGATAATTTTTTTGACACGTCAATATCACAAATGAGTTTGACTATGAGTTACACATCTAAAAGTTTGTGTGTTATATTTGTTGACCTCAATTTGGGAACAAAAATATGATTTTTTTTTTTTTATAAGAGTGTGTAGTGGTATCGAAGAAAGACCAATAGAAGCAAGACAGGATGACATTAGTGAATTTCTGACTCGTGATTTTTTACTGATTAGGATTTTTTTATGTAAAATGTGCTGTTTTTATTGTTTATTTTTTATAATTCATTTCATTCGCTTTTTGAAAATAACAAAAAGAGTTAAAATCGGGATTTGTTCCTTCTCAAAGTGTGTTTAGAAGAAAATACAAACAAAGATTAAACAGATTAGACGAGAAGGGAAAAAACAATGTAGAGAAGGTTACTCCTGTGAATGTTATGTTTAAAAAATAAACAGAAATTATCACATCAAACCTTGTAATTTTCAATCAATCATAATTTAAATCTCGAAGAAATTTTGTTAACAACTAAAATTCTAAATTATGAGAAATTATCGTCGGCAACCTCACAGTTACATTTTTCGTCTAAATCTGTTGAAGTTAACGCCTCCGTTTCGTTGACGCCAAGGACCGTCAAAATGAGACGAAAAATGTCAATTATCGGTGGACGAGGGACTTCCCTTCTGCCCATTGGAAGATGGACGGTCGTTTGAACGATTATCGGGCGATGGAAGACGATCTTCATGCGCCGCCGTTGGATCGAGGAAGGACGTCCTCCGTTCAAAATTGACTGCCATAATTGAATCTGTCAATTTCCAAAGGCGATGGCGGACGATCGTTCATGGCCGTTGGATCGAGCGAGGGACGTCTCTTTTAGGGATTGATGGCCATGATTGAATTTGACATTTTTCAAAAGCGATGGCATACGACAATCCATGGCCTTTGGATCGGGCGACGGACGTCCCTTATAGGAATTGACGGCCATGATTGAATCTAACATTTTCTAAATGCGTTTTTAAAATGCTAAACGAAGACATTCGGTCTAAAATAGACGTCCCTCTTATTAAGACGGACGTCCATTCCCTACTAAACGATGACATCTTAAGACGAGAGACATCCATTGTGGGCAAAACAACGTAGTCTTGAGGTGAGGGACGTCCGTTATGGACGAGAGACGTCCGAAATAGGTAACGGGCCGTCCACTATGGAAGAGGAACGTCCGCCTTAATTGTGAGAATTCGCGCATTTTAAAAATACGTGTCTTGCACGTGACCCTTCAACTGAAAAGAATTTGGAGTCTATCATGACCGTCTATTCCGATCTAGAGACTTCTCTCACTCGATCCAACGACCATGGATTGTCATCCGCCATCGCCTTTGGAAAATGTCAGATTCAATCCTGGCCATCAATTCCTATAAGGGACATCTCTCGCTCGATCCAATGGCCATGGACAATCATCTGCAATCGCCTTTGGAAATTGACAGATTCAATCATGACCGTCAATTCCGAGCGGGAGACGTCCCTCCTCGATCCAACGGCTAATGAAGATCATCCGTCATCGCCTGATAATCGCTCTAACTCTCTTCCAGGTTCCATTGGGCAGGAGGGACATCCCTCGACCCCCCGATAATTGACGTCCTTTATCTCTGTTCGACGGTTCTTGGCGTCAATGAAACCGAGGCGTTAAAGTCGACAGATTTGGACAAGAAACGTGACTGCGAGGTCGCCGGCGAGAATTTTTCATAGTTCAGATTTTTAGTTGTTAGTAAAATTTCTTCAAGATTTGATTTGTTATTGATTATAAATTATAGGATCTGCAGTGTTAATTTCCCAAAAAATAAGTAAGTACTTTTTTCAATTCTGTTTCATTGAAATAATGAACTGCAGAATTACATTTCTCCTGTGTTTTCCTATGTACACAGACAGGACAGCGGGAGGCTGCTTCCACGACTGATCAAGAAAGCACGTCAACACAATATTACATGATCATTTTACACGATTTTAATTAAACAAAACTAGGCTAACGTTGTACAACAAAACTCTCTGAGAAAATGCAGACCGGAGAGAATCAGAAGGTAGTGTATGGCTGGCCAGAAAAGCTCAGCCAACAATGGCGATTGCTGCCACTTAATTTACTAAATCTGTCGAAGTCTTGGCCTGCGTTAACTTCCTCCACCATGAAACAGTAATGTTCTTGGAGATGAGATAAACGATCAAGGCAACATATGCAGCTGTGAAAACGCCAACTACAGAGGCGAAGAGAACTCCATTTACTTCAGAGGAGAAGAAGTCCACCAACATATACACATTAATGGCCATCACCAAAGCAGCCACCAGCCAGGAGACCATCTGCAGAAGCAGCATTAACATGTTATTTTCCCAAACACCAGGCCATGAAATTTATATACATGGGTGATACCTTCTTTTTTTTGGGTAAATTACAATATATATATATATATGACATTTGATATCACTTACATATTAAATCTTGAATTATTTTGTTTTTGACAAACCAATGATTTATCTTTTAGCAATTTATACAATAATTTATCCTTTAAATTCACAAAATATATATATATATATATATATATATATATATATATATATATATTTTATTTATTTAATCAAATGTTTTATTCCGATTTCAAATTTCAACAATCTTCCCCAATGTGATTTCGCAATCACGTAAAAAATTATCGAAAAAATTAGAAATCGAGTTAAATTACTTGATTAAATGAAAAATATGCTCTCACTTGCTACATTGAATAAATTAATGACAGTATTCAAATGGTTAAAAGTAAAAAATAAAAAAAAAAAACTGTGTTGGTAAAAATATATAAAGGTAAGAATCTAAATCAATTTATCTTAATTTCTTATAGATATATGATTTGCAATATATCTTAAAATTGTCACGTTGGTGCTTCATAAGAGCGGAATAACGTACCTTGAGAAGATGTCCAATTTTAAAAGAGCCCATGATCCGCTCTTTCGAGACCAAATAGAGAAGAGGAATAAGAGCAAAGGGGATCTGAATAGACTGAAGAACATTAAGCCACTCGTTCAAAACATCCAAAGCATCCTCGGAATTGTCGAACACAAGGGCAACTGCCATGGTTGGAACAATCGCACAGCTTCGAGTGATCAAAGCTCGGATCCATTTTTTCATCCTCAAATTCAAAAACCCTCCCATTATGAACTGTCCAGCATAAGTTCCTGTAATGGTGCTACTTTGACCAGCTGCAAGTAAGCCAATACCCCAAATGTATAGAATCGGAAATGTTCCGCCATATTTGGATTGAAGATACTGGCCGGCATTGACGAGGCCGATACTATCGGCTATGTCCGTATTATAAAATCCTTTTGCAAAAACTGTTGTGACAAAGAGATTGATGGCGAAGGAGAGGATAAGAGCGACAGTGCACTCTGTAGAGTAGTATCGTAAAGCTTCTTGAACTCGGCTTTGATTTCGATGGTCGATTTCTCTCGATTGCACCAGAGCTGAGTGTAGGAATACGTTATGGGGCATGATTATGCAACCCACTACTCCAACTGCCTGGCGAATTGTTCTTGAGTTTAGTTTCGGAATCAGAATACCTGCGGAAGAAAAATGGGTGGGATTTTTTGTAGTTTGCAGGTGAAGAACAAGAGAAATAACGGCGGAGAAGGAGAGGATCCTCTACCGAGAAGAAGCTCAGTTCCACTAGGCTTTGTTTCGCCAAACATCCATGCAAATGAGACAGCCATTGTAGCAATAAGGAAGGCAAAAACTGCTTCTAATTTCCTTACGCCATAGTTTTCGAGAAAAAGAAATATAAAGCTGCAACCAAAAAATTAAAATAAATGTTCATAATTCTCAGGATTTTGGAGCTTGAAGCGTTGAGTAAGTATGAGAGAAGATGGTCAAGAAAGCTTTTCGAAAAGTAATGGCAGTGTTCATCGATTACATAGCCAAATGGAATAAATCTGCTAAAGCAGAACACTAAAAGATCATAAAATGATTCCCCATAAATGGTGTTGGCTTCTGACTAAAGAACAATGTATTGATAGACCTTAGAGCTAAAGATGTTTTACTACACGAAAGTAATCAGTTTTCATCAAATTTTGCTCTGGAACTTCCTGAATCGGAGGAGACTAGATAAACACGGGATTCGATCAGATTTGAAGGATTAAGAGCTCTCAAACTAAAAGAAAATGAAAAAAAAATTAAGGAACCAGTAAAAGTCAATGAAAGGAGAGGAAATTCATCTGGGTGGGAGCGATTTACCAATCTAAAGCAGTAATGATGACACCAGACCAAAGAGGCAAAAACCCATTACTCAAAATCTTTATAGCAATGGCACTTCCGATAACCTCCTGTATATCAGCCCCTATCAGAGCCAACTCCGCCATTACCCAAAGCACCATGCTCGCCCACTTAGGGTACTCGTCTCGGCACAGCTCCGCCAAGTGCCGCCCAGTTGCCACGCCGAGTCTCGCGGCCAATAGCTGCACCAAGAGTCCCATAGCCGTAGCCCACAACAGTAGCCACAAAAGCGAATACCCAGCAACCGCACCCGCCTGAAGATCTCCTTCCAAATTCCCCGGATCAAGAAACGCTATGCTCATCAAAAACCCAGGTCCGGTGAACAGCCAGAGCTTTTTCCACGAGAATGGCGGTGTTCCGGCGGAATCACCGCCATCTTCTTCTCCGATCCCGATCACATGAATCTTCTCCCCGGAGCCATAAGCTGTTTCTTCTTCTTCGCTGAGTAACAGCGGCTGGTCATAATCTTGAGTAGGCATGGCGCCGTCGATTTTGATTACTAGAAGCATGTCAAGCTTTATAGCTTTGGAATTTGACGAGCCTCTGTTTCTTAGCCGCAACAAACGCAACTAACAGTCGTCGTCCTCTGTTTTCTTTTTTTCTGTTTTTAGGTGTTTTTTCTTTTTTAGGACATTGCAACTGATGAGAGTTTTAGAACAAGCGAATCATAATCTGCCACGTATAAAAGATGGAGTCACCGGCGATAAGTGGCCTTTTGTTTCGTGCTTGTATGCCACGTTGGAATTCATGTTTGACTAAGTACACTGGGTGTACTTATCCCTTATTTTAGATGTTAATTATGGAATGATGAATATTGCTAGAGATATAGAGATATTGAGCTTGTGAAGGCTACTGAGCGGGTACGCATCGATAAAATTATTTTATATATATTTTTTAAATTTTAGTTATTAAAATTATAATAAATATTTATTATTGTAATAGAATTCTTAATAATTATTCGTGTAAATAATAAAATTATTTAATTAACATAAAAATGATAATTAATTTAATATCAATAATAAATTTAGCAGAATGTGCCCTTCTCTTCAAACAACTCTTTATTTGACTTTTTAAATCAACTTTCTCTACCGGCATGCATCAAGTGGAGCTAAATCTCTTCCCTGATGACGCCACGTGTGTGAGAACCACGGGAGGGAGAACGTTCTGGCCGTGGATGGATCCTGCCTGCCTGGATTTGTGTGTTTCTTAGTACACAGCACAATTACCCATTCATGATTCTGTTCCTTTTATCTGTCGCATTCAATAACGTGCACTCCGCACGCCTAGTTTAATGAACAAAAATAAAATAAAAAATCAACAAAATTAAAATAAGGAAAAATTATAAATTAATCATTATTATTTGTGCTCAATGACAAATCAACCATTATGCTTTATTTTCTGACAAATTAACCACTGACGTATGAAAAAATGACAAAGCCAATATCGCTGTCACGTTTGCCGTTAACAAACTGATGTGGAGCCATAACTGTTCGTAGACAAACCGCCAAGGCTTTGTGGTTTTCCAAAAAAAGAATATCAAATTTGGACTAAACCGTCGAGGGTCTCAAGAGCGCGGCGGTCTCTTGAGACGCAGCCACGGCGTCTTGAGACGCCGCCATGGTGTCTCAAGATGTCGTCGCAATGTCTTAAGACATTGCTGGAGTTTGGTATCACACCGCGACAATCTCTTGAGACTCTGCGGCGGTGTCATCATTAATTGACAGCAGTTTCTGGCCTCTGCTTTAAATTGTATAAGTAGATAGTGAACTCCTTGCGATATTCTCAGGCATTTTGTCAGTGATTAGTGAACCCTAGAAAATTCTGAGAGCTGAAGAGAATGACATTTTGGCAAAGTTGAAGAATTTGTTGAAAAGCAAATGGCATCTTTGAGTGTTGAAGAATCTGTTATTAACCGTCAAGTTGAAGTGGGGCCCACAGCCAAATTTTTCGCCAATGAGAATGAGGTACGTGAAATTGGAAATAAAGCTACAATTGTGTTGCATTCTGTCTCAGCAACTCTACACGAGGAGGACGATGAAGACCTTCGTTCATTATGGCAATCCACTAGTGACGAAGACATTGACATGGCCGAGAGTAGGCCTAGACGCCCACTACAAGCACAATGCACCTTCGCTGGTATGAGCCTTGACAAAAAGTACAGTTCATTGAATAAAATTAGAGAAGAAATTGTCGATCATGCATTAAAGAATGGGTATGAGATAAAATTCACCCACAATGACACTCATCGGTTGAGGGCTACCTGCTAGGAAGGTTGCACGTGGCGGCTGCAAGCCTAAAAAATACAAGGTGAAATGACGTTTCAAATAAAGTTCTACAACGACATTCACACTTACTCGAGAAAGATGGAAAGCTGTCATGCCACTAGCAAATTGGTGGCAACGCATTACTTAGACAGATTTAAAAGTCTAGCCGACTGAGACCTTTCTTCCATGATTGAGACAGTCGGGAAGGACTTTAACGTCAACATCACACCCAGCCTTGCTAGAAGGGAAAGAAATGTGCCCAAAAAAATTAACGAAGGGGATGACAATGAGCAATACAAGCTCGTATGGTCCTATGCCGAAGAGATTCAGAGGTCTAATCCTGGAAGCTCGGTGCGCATTGACCTGGACATGAGTGCATTTAAAAGGATGTACATGTGTTTGGCTGCATGCAAGATGGCCCTATTGAACTGTGGTAGACCGGTTATTTGTTTGGATAGTTGCCACTTGAAGGGAGCGACTCTGAGCCAGCTGCTCACTGTTGTCACCATCGACGAGAACGATGGTATGTATCTGATTGTTGTAGCAGTGGTTGAAGCAGAAAATAGGGCTTCATGGAGCTGGTTTCTGGAATGTTGCTCGATGATCTAAACACCCCATCTGGCAATGGATGGACAATCATTTCTCACCCACAAAAGGAGTGGTTGATTGCTTTTGCCTTGTGTGTTTATGTTATGCATTTTGTACCAATGTTTCACTCATACTATGAATCTTTGTAGGGGCTAGTGCTAGCTGTTCGAGAGGTGGCAAGGCAAGCGGACCATTGGTTTTGTATCCGACACCTGTATGACAATTTTCAAAAACAATTTAAAGGCAGGTTGTTAAAGGATGCAATGTGGGCTGCATCTAGAGACACAACAATGATGCAGTTTGAGAGAGAGACGGCGAAGTTATTTTTGCTTGACCCAACGATCCACAAATATCTACGAGGAATAGATGTGACATGTTGGGCCAAACATGCCTTCTGCTCCATCCCCAAATGCAACTTAAGGCTTAACAACCTCAGCGAGTCCTTCAATGCCTGCATCCATCAGCCCAGGACAAACCGATTCTAAGTATGTTTGAGATCATTTAAAAGGGCATGATGGCTAGGGTCGTAAAAAAAATGAAAAGATGGCTCACTCGACGGATTTGGATTATATTCTCCATCTCGGTTCGAAACCAATCAGGGTAACCAAGAACGTGACTGCACAACTGTATGGCTGGGACAGATTCAATTGATCCAGCTTCTCTTGAAACGAGTATAGAACCAAAGACGGGAGTAGAAACTGGAACAACAACGAAAACAGAAATGGAGACGGAAACAGAGACGGAAACAGAAACGGAAACGGAGACGGAAATGGAAACGAAAACGGAGATGGAAACGGAAATAGAAACAAAGTTTCCAAAGTGATTTCTAGGAATGGATACGGAAACGGAAACGGGAATGGTAACAAAGATAGAAATGGGAACGGAATCGGGAACGGGAACGGAGACGAAAATAGGAATGGAGACGGGAACAAAAACTGAGCCCGATTGGAAACGAGCACATATAAAAAAAGAGAAGCTAAACGGAACACATCCAACTTAGCTAAATAGCGGTGTAGTTCATAACTCGAGAAAGCTTGGACGGATAGATTGACGATGGAGAGTACGTTCGAGTATGCCAAAGTCATAAGTGAGAGAGAAGAGGCATAAGTGCTAGGTCTTAAGTCACGGAGTGAGAAGGATCTGAGGGGTAGAATCGTATAGGGAAGGTGAGTCTAAGAGAGTCATGGAGACTTTTTCTTGGTGTTGAATTCACATGGAGCTAGTGGAAAATTTGACATGGAACATCAAATTTAGGAGAAAAATGCCGCAGATTTAGGAGCTGAACGGCAACGGTGGAATAATTATCGGATTAAAGTGATATTTGGAGATAAGAGAGTTGTCATTTTGCTCTTGATGTTGAAGAATGACTATGATTAAGACATTTCTTTCCTTGGAACTGATGTAATCAGAGTTGCGCAGCGAAAGTGTGGTGAGTGAATACGAGGATTTGGTCGACTTTTGGTACGAAGAGACACGTTGGTTGTAGTTAGGATGATTCAGTAGCAGTAGTTGGACAAGTTGTCAGAAAGAGGAGGTAGCTAAGGGGAGATTTGATGTGTAGATTGTGATTGTCAGAGCGCTAGTTAGAGCAAATTTCGAGGAAGAAATTTATTTTAAAGGGGAGAGTATGTAATACCCCGACTTTGTAAGTGGGTTGACTATCGGAGTATTACCAAGAACGTATCGTTAGGTTATATATTATGAAAATTAACGTAATAAAAATAAAATACATATTAATTTAATGAATTAAAATATATAAAATTAGGATTGAAAATGTAAAGGGATTGAATTAATGGAAATGGTTTAATAAATTAATTAATTGGGGATTTAATTAATGAATTAGATTGATTAAAGATGATTTAAAATGGGAGAGAGAAATTGAAGAGTGATGAACCGATTCACTGAGTGAACTGTTCAACCCATTTAAGTGAATGGTCGAAGGCCATTCACTAGGGGGAGATCCAAAATGCGAAAAGAGAGGGAGGGAGAAGAGAGAGCAGACCAGAGAGAGACGCGAGGCAATCGGGAAGAGGGAGAAATGACGGAGAAACTGAGAGAGGCGAGTGCGACAGCGAACGAGCAGACGAATGGCGGGTCGCCGCTGACGGTGCGAGTGATGAAGAATGGCGAATGTGGGGGCAGCTAGGGCTTGGAATCGGGATCTTCACGGGTGAGGTTGCTAGCGACGATTGAGGTATGGTTGATCGGGGTTTTCTCCTCCCTTTGCATTTCTTCTAGTTTAGTAGTCAATTGGAGGTGTTGTGGCGCTGCTTTCAGTCGGCGATGGTAATTCTGGCGTCTGGTTGGATTTTTAGGTAGGTGACGGGCCAGGTGGAGCTGTTGGGCCAGGTTGCAGCTCACCCAAATTGGTGCTCTTTCCAACGTGGAATCAATGTGGGGAACATACTCTGAAGCTTGGCAGTGGCTGATTGGGCAGGCCTAGGAATGTCGCTCTTTGTCTCGGCAGAGAGTGTTTCCTCACTGGTTCGTTATACATAGGAGAAGAGGCTGGGATAGAGAAGTGGATTACCAGAGGAGAGAATGAACAGGAGGACTGTTGGGGGGTGTGGTTGGCCGAGAGCTCATCTTGGCTACTCGGCAGAGAGTGTTTCCTCACTGGTTCGTTATACATAGGAGAAGAGGCTGGGATAGAGAAGTGGATTACCAGAGGAGAGAATGAACAGGAGGACTGCTGTGGGGTGTGGTTGGCCGAGAGCTTCATCTTGGCTACTGGTGAGTTCTTCTCCAATTTCTCTATCCTTGAATTCTGTTTGTGGCATTTCTTATTCTCTGGAGTGTTTCCTTCCTTAGTTTAATGGTAACTGTTGTGGAAATATTGGATGAATGAGTTAAGAATTTCTCTGTATAGCGTGAATACCCTCTGTTGATTTAGTCTGCATGGTTAGTGTGAGTTTGAACACTCTCTATTGATGGCTTCTGCATGATTAGTGTTGGAAAGGTTGGTTGGTTAGTAATCTGTTGGTTGGTTATTCTGATTTCAAGCATGTGATTCTCTGTTGGTTGGGGTTGGAAGTGATGGTTGGTTAATAATCTGTTGGAAATGTTGGTTGGTTAATAATATGTTGAGTGTGTGCTTAGTGATCTGTTAGTATGAGTTTTCCAAGTTGTGATGTTGATCATGCACTCTATTGGTTGGAAAAATTAAAAAGGGATAATTGTGTGTTGTTGGGTTTTAAACTCCGTATGCTGTTGTGAGTATTACGTTTAATTTATTATTGGATTTCAAATATGTTAGATAGGAACTCTGAATATTGAAATATATGGGAATGCTATGAGATGTAAGTGAGTGTTATACACGTTGATGAATGCTTTAAACGTTTGGACGATTCAACAGTTGTTTTGTTAAGATAAAAGGCAATGAAATGCGTTGGTTGTTGTTATTGGCTGTTTACGGTTGTTTCGATTTGGGTTATGGACAATATTCTCCATTTGACAATATGTCATTGTTGGGTTAGATTAATGTATTCTGAATATCAGAAGTTAAGTCGTACGTTGACTGATGGTTGATGTCGTTGATTTCATACCCTTCTTGGATATTATTATCGATCGTCGACTTGTTCGGATACTTATTGCGTGGATGGTATTAGGTACAAAGAAGAAGAGAAGAAGAGAAGAAGGATAACTAAATGCTATTGTGTATTAAAGATTTGAGGTAAGGAACTTGGGTGTGCTTTTGCCATTGAGGCCCTACACCACAAGTAGAGTGCGTGCATTTTGTGTTCGTTCATGAAATGCTTACTGTTAGATAGTTCCTTGGATGATTTTATATGTTAGTTTCTTGCTGATTTTGTGTAGTTCTTTTTGCTACTAATAGTGGCTATTCTTCATTATATTTTCCTTGTCAATTCTTGTTGTAGGTCATTACTAGCTCTGTGATGTTTTCTTTTCGTTGATTTGTTCTGTTTTATTGACTATTGAGTGATATAAACGCTTTGTTGAAAGAAGTGATGAATGAGAAAAAGGTGATGAATGTCAAGGATGTGAATGTCGAGTGAATATGGCAGTCTGGAAATAAGCTAGGACCTCTATTTTTATACTAAATGAGTACTTGTTGTTTAGTTTCCGCTATCATGTTGTTATTCCTTGCTATTGCTCTGCCATTTATTATCCGCTTTACCTCCCTGAACTGGCATGCTCACTTGTTAATCCATTTAGTTAAACGTTAATCTATGGTAACTAATTAGTTGATTAATCTGAACATGTGAACTAATTGATTGTGTAATCAGGGCATGTAAATACCTTAATTCTATGTTTATAATCTTCCGAGCATATAATTATAGCATGTTTATTTAATGATTAGCGCTCTAATTCTAGCATGTTTTTTTAATAATTAGTGTATAAATTGTAATCAATTGAGCATGTCAACTAAGCTAGTTAATTGGCTAAGTATGTAGATTAACTAGCATGTTTAAATGTTAATTAGTATTGTACGAGCATGTTAATTGGCCTAACTAAATTAGTTAACTTGAGCATGATAATCTGATTATACTAATTAACTTAATTAGAAATTGAGCATGTTAATTAATAGTTGTTAATTACTTCTTGAACATGCCAATCTATTTAGGAATATTTAATCATCTACAGAGCATGTTTAATTGATTATTTTAGCATGTTTAATGGCTAGTATTTAATTGAGCATATTAATTAATTTATGCCTTACTTTAATACGTATGTCGCTTGTAATCCATTGTATATCCTTTATCATTGTGATTTATATATTCGACTATGTTCCCCATCGTTCAATTGGTTCTATAATTGCTTCATTCATATGTTGTACATTATTGGGTGTTCCATTCCTTTTATTTGCGTTTCTAATTCAGTTACCGTCTTCTATATGCGCACTTGAATTCCTATTAAAGTTATGTTATATGTATTTTGCATCATGTTAGGTTGAGATCATGTTAATAGAAACCCAGTATGGGGTACCCCCTCGGGGTGGTACCCACATGCACGAGTGAGGAAAAACGCTAAGAACAAGAATCTTCTGGATGGGCGGGATACGCCCTCACCGAAGAAACCCTCCGACGGGATACGCCTGAAGGGAAGAAACCCTGAAGGCGGGATACGCCGGAAGGGGAGGACCCTTGAAGGCGGGATAAGCCGGAAGGGGACAAATGTTAAGAAAAGAATGTTCGGGATGGGCGAGATACGCCTATCACTGAAGAAACCCTTCGGCAGGATACGCCGGAAGGGCAGAAACCCTGAGGCGGGATACCCCAGAAGGGGAGGAACTTTGAAGGCAGGATACGCCGGAAAGGGGACGACCAGGGAGTTGGGGTAGATGGGTAGTCCGGATCTAGCCTAGCAGATAGGATACACCCTCACCTAGTCGGGAAAGGGACTAGCTTGCGCATAGGAGGTTAGAAGCCGATCAACTAGGCCATCTTAAAGGACAACCTCCAATCTCCAGCTCGAAGTACGAGTAACAAATGAACAAACGAACAACGAATGAACGTAATGAAAGGATTGGTTTGGGTGGCTTCCATTCCAACAAGAATTAAAGAGAGATATGCATAATTGTTTTCCCCATTTCCTTACTAAGCCTTTAGGCTTACAGTTACTTATGATGTAGGTACAAACGACGAACAGAAAATAAGCAGATGATAAACACATAATGAAGTAGGGATGAAAGATTTGCATGCGCAAGACTCGGGGGGCTGGCCAGGCAAAGAAAAAGAATTGAGTAAACGGTTGTAATCACATAAGTTTTATTATGTTGTATTCCCTTGTTTAGTTTATTCTTTAAATGCTTCATTTACGCTTTCACCAATGTTTTACAATGATTTATTTTATCAATTGGTTTTCATAACGAGTTTTAAGAAAGTGTCAGTAGCGATCCGGTTAGACGCACTCTAATACGTTTTGTTTTAAAAAGAAAGAAATTTCAAATTTTCACGCATTTTAAAGGAATTATGAAAATCTGGGTCGTTACACCTTTTGTGTCCGCAGATCAGCAACCGGCTTGCCAAACTACAACTTGTCGGTCGAAATTGGAGCCCCCAGTTTTTAGGAGCTACCCAGTTTGAGGTCAGAAACGGTAATGAATGGTACTTTGTCGATTCGGACAGACGTACTTGTACCTAGTACCCGTGAGAGTTGACCGGCATCCTATGTGTTCACGCAATCTTGTGCATTCACTTCACGAGGAGATCTCCTGAGGAATTTGTGCATGCATGCTATCACTGGGAAACATACATGGCGATGTACTCCCACTTTGTTCACCCCGTCAATGGATAAATCGAATGGCCTCCTGTTATGAATCTTGATCCAATTAGCCCACCGTCATTTAAAAGACTTCCAAGAAGGCCGCGAAAATGTAGAATACGGGATGTGGACGAGGCCACAAATGTTGACCTTAACCATACGTGATACATTGGTTTGATAGATTAGGTTTGATATATATGTGATTGTACTATACGCTATATTTGTAAATTTTGAATTGATAAATATGAATAGGATTGATAAATTTCAATTTGATTCGTTTTAGCAAATTTATAAGCATGGAAATTGATTATAGATGCCATGATAAGCCGCTATGGTTTGTGCAGTGCCACCGCGGCTTATTCACAAACCACCGCGGCTTGTGAGCAAAGCCGCAGTGGCTTGCTCACAAACCTTCGTGACTTGCTGAAATTATTGCGCTGAATTCACCTAAGCTTCTCCATACATTTGTCTTTAATTATCTACTTGATTTAGGTCATGCAGGATTTACTTTTCACTTATCCTCACCCCAATTTATAAAAATTTTGCCAAAGCCTCCCTTATTTCTTTACTCCCCCAAAGCTAATCTCATATATCCTGGACAAAATCTTAAGCAATTCCAGTATCATCCAAACATACAATTCATCCAGTATTATCTAAACATATAATTCATCCTTTCTACTATTCATCTTTCATCCAACATATAATCTTTAAGCCAAACATATAATTCAACGTAGACATATTTTACAACAAAGTCAACTAAACATAAATTACAACGTAAATGTAAACAAATTACAACAAAGTCTACATAAATATAAATTCCTATGCCTCCTTCTTCTTTCTGGTCTGTTTCGGTCGTAGATCCTTGATTGCAAAAGACAATTGTGCGTCTACGAATACGTTTGATGCTGTGTCGAACAACGGACCCTCATAGGTTTGATCATCATGCTCGTGGAATTGTAACGGATTAGTGCACTCTCGCATCACTCTCATCCCCTCACTCGTACACCGCAAGATGTCGTACAGGCTGCAATGCAAAGGGAACAATTGCTAGTAAAATACGTGGAAAACAATATTATGAATTTACACAAGGAAAAATACATACCGCTCTTTGTCAGTGGGAGCTACGATGATGGAGTTTGCTTCCGGCATCAATTGTTGGTAAGTATATTAAGTGCAGAGGTCAACCGATGACAATAAACAACCCCTGCTTTGGGTGTGTCCAAAACGTAAACAACGTGTTAGATGATCTCAGTGAACATGAACGACAACCCGGAGAAGCAAGATGGTTACTTACGTGAATCCACCCTAATGTCAGTAGACCTTTTTTCTATTGAAACGCGAATACATCTTCGTCATTGACCCCATAGCACCGCATATAAGTTTGGATGAGTACTAAGATAAAATCTTATACACTAAGATACAAAGAAGGCTTCTCACCGTATCTAGCATCCCGACTTGATCTGGGAAGATGATATTAGTGACGACATAATCACCAGAGAGCAGCTTTCCCCCAAGAACTGTGCACGTCTCCACGTTCTTCCGAGTATTTGGCGCAACATACTTCTTGAAGATGTTTATCAAATCCCGAGACTGCAACAAAAATGGCAAAAGGCCGTTAGATTAACAAAGCATGAACATGAACGAACACATATATAACCAAATGAAAGACGTACCACACGCACAGTTCTAAGGGCCCAAGGCTCTGACTCACTGGTCTCTTACACCTTGGCAGGCACGGCTGGATGAGTAGGTTGGTGGCTTATGGCACCAGTGCTGCAAATCAACAACACGTCATTACGTCGAACACAAATAAAATAAAGATTGGACTTTGCGTACAAAGTAAATAACTTACAAGAGGTATGTGACTTCTGTTGCTTTAGAGGATGATGGAGAGGCTGCTGTACGGGCTGATCAGCTCTGAATTCTCTGAAGTGCTGCCACCAGCTCACGGTGCCTCTCTTCTGCTCTCATATGCCTCTCTTCTACTCACAGATGCCTCTCTTTTTTTCGGTGCCTCCCTCTTTGTATTTGGACCTGCGGCTTTTGAATGTACTCCTCCATCATTTGCATTCTTGTAAGTGCCATATTATGGAGCTCCTCCATCCTGCTCATCCAGGCGGATGTCTCCTCAGGTATCGAAATAAAATGAGATGTCTGAGGAGAGGTATGTTCTACTGAAGGGGCTGAATGCTAAGGCTCTAAGGGGGGTGGAGGTGCTGGCTACTTTCTTGTTCTTGCGTACCCATTCCCCTCCAACTTGGGTGATCCTCTTTCTGTCCACTTTCAATTTTTTGTACATGTCAGTGACTGACTCTTCAATTCTCGGCTCTTTCTCCAAGATGGGTATCCCATAGTGCTTAACGATCCTCTGGATGAGCCAATTGTACGGCAAGTTCTTGGCTGGGTAGTTAAGTACCTCGTGCATGTGGCTTAGGATGACGTATTCGATGTCCACCTTTTTCCTTGTGAACACCTTCTCCAGCAAATAGAGATCCACGCAGCTAACATGGTCTTGATGCCCATCCTGAGGCAAAATCGTGTTCGTCGTGATCAAGTGGATCAATCGGGCTATGACATTCAGCTACTTGCCCTTTGGCTTGTTGTACTCTGTAACCTCGGGATCCCGGTGCAACAATCTAAGCACCGTTAGCCTTTCTCCTCGGTTGATGAATGGTGGATCCCGAGACACATGATAATATTGATCGCGTGGCCCCTCCAGTACACATCCAAGCATTATATTTAGATCGTTGGGAGTCAACCTCAACTCTTGTCAAAAAATGTACGTCCACACCTCTAATGGCTGGGTGGACAGTTCCAAATTTGTGTAAAACATTCTAATAATCCTCTCGCAGTAACTGTCCCTCATTCGACACAACCCGCTTAATCCAACATCTTCAACCAATTGTTGAATTCTCATTCCTGCCAAGGAGTCCAAATCTACTATTTTTGAAACAATAATTACACGGTGTTGTATATCATCTTCATACCGTGCTTTGGCATACGCTGTCTTGAATAGTTTGGATTCGAAACCCGCTGTAATGGGTTGGAACCAGACCAATGAGCCTCCAACTTGACATTGTTCAGGCTCGGGTTGAGGTTGCCATTGAGAGTGTGCAACAGTTTCTCCATCCTCGGCGGTTTCTTCGTGTTGCACCGCCGCGGGTTAAACATCTTCTACCACTGCGGTTTGGACAGCTTCCACCATTGACTTCTCACGCTTGAACGCCAATTTGTTTCCTTAGAAATACATTGTGATCGAATGTCCAACCTTGTTGTTCGCCTAGAGAATTTTGTTGTTTATTCGTGGTGAAAATGGCCGAGCCCTAGGACCACAGCAGTTATGTATACCGATTGAGTTCAAAAACCGAGGCCAACAAACCGCTGCGGTGTCTCAAGAGATCGCCGCGGCGGTTCAGGCCAAATTTGGCCTTCTTTTCTTGGAAAACCATGGAGCCGCGACAATTTGTCTATGAATCGCCGTGGCTCCACATCAACTTGTTAACGGCAAACGTGACATTGATGTTGGTTTTGTCATTTTTCCATATGTCAGTGGTTAATTTGTTAGAAAATAAAAGATAGTGGTTAACTTGTCATTCGCAAACGATGATAGTTAATTTGTCATTTTCTCTTAAAATAATATTAAATTTACTTTTTAATTTATATTTTCAGTTTTAAACTCATTTTCTAGGAATAATTTAATATATTATAAAGGATAAATGAAAAATCAACCATCGTGATTTGAGGTCAATGACAAGTCAACTACTATGGTATTTTTTTTAACAAGTAAACCACTCATGTATGTTAAAATGACAAATCCAACATCACATAGACGTTTACCGTTAAAAAGCTAGGAGCCAATGTTCGAACGCCAAACGACCTGCTCCGGCGTTCTGAATTCTTCGATCCTTCAGAACGCCCCACGACGTTCTGAAGCTCGCAGACACTGCAAAATAGCGGTGTCTCACAGGAAGACACAACAATTTTCGCGGTGTCTTGCGCAGACACAGCAAAAATCGCGGTGTCTCACACGAAGACACCGATATTTCGCGGTGTCTACGAGCTTCAGAACGCCCCGCATTGGGCGTTCTGAATTCAGAACGCCGGAGTGGGTCGTTCCGGCGTTCGGACATTGGCTCCTAGCTTTTTAACGGTAAACGTCTATGTGATGTTGGATTTGTCATTTTAACATACGTGAGTAGTTAACTTGTTAAAAAAAATATCATAGTAGTTGACTTGTCATTGATCTCAAACCACGATTTTTGATTTGTCATTTACCCTATTATAAATAAAATCAAAAGATATTGACTTTCACCCTTAAGTCAATTATTAAATGTAAATTTTATGCCAACTTAAGATATCTAATGTAAAAAGACATTGTAAACTTAGAATTATTTTTAACATTGGAAAAATATAATTTAAATCCCGATCTTAAAAGTCATTTATAGCGAATAGCAAATTTCTATTAACAGAATATATCTAAAACTTTTGGTATAAGCAAATATACTTTTGTTATTAGTTAATCTATTAAATCCATTTTAGAAAATGCACATGAAAGATTTTCTTTTTAAATCCAATCCACTTGTAGACTCAACAAAAAATTATGTGTCACGTTTTCTAGTTAAATTTAAAAAAATTACAACGCAAATGCTAGAGAAACGATCAAGCAATCATTGTCTTTTTAAAATAAAACATAAGAGATTTATTAGAATTAGAAAAAAAAAACTTGATTCAAGTATTTCATATAATAGATATATTTACTGATAGTTAAAAAGTTGATATCCATATTTTCTTGCCATCTTATTTACATAATAATAAAAATTGCGATTCAAATGGGTCAAATTGCTCGAGTATTAAATTGTAAAAATTAATTATGTAGCTTAAATTAATTGAGTCTAACTTACCCTAAATTTGGTATTTATAAGTACATAAAGTGAGATACTTGGTAGTAATATGAAATCAATGATACTAACTCTTAGTACCTTAAATTATAATATCATCACAATTTCAAAATTTGAGATACCTTAAAAGCCATGTTCCCACCTATATACATAATATATGTAATAATTATTTAATATAATGTTTGAAGAATAGGTAAATAAAAGAAAAATGGTTTGAAAAACTTCCTACCAAGCACTTTGATTTCAGAAATACATATATTTTTTCTTACAGAGAAAAAAATAATATTAGTTGTAGGTCCAGAAATAAATAAATAAAATGAAATTCTCGACAAATTAAAATATATATACACCTTTACTATTAAAAAAACGAATATAATCAGGCTGGGACATCACTTTCAACCGCCATCATGTTTTTTTTGTTTTATTCATTTTATATTTCTATTATTTTGATTTGAAATCTAATCCTAATTTAAACTTGGGTAATTATCAAATTATTTAAGATTATCTGCTATCAATATCTACGCAATTTTAAATTATATAAATTTTTTACACTCTATTACATTCGATAGTTAACGTCGGGTAAAGGGCATCAACGAGTGAAAAAAGCTTCCATTTTCAAAATCAAGATCGAAATAAAAACCTCTTATGACATCACTGATCTTGGAATTCAAGATGAGGGAGAAAGCCCAATAAGCAAGCCTGAAAATGGATCGAGGAGAGAAAGAAGAGTGTTATGAACCTCAACGTCTATATTGGGGAAGATGGCATAAACGGCAGCCATGATGTCCAGCTGTTAAAGAGTGAAGAGTCCGTCCATTGTCATTAGCTGGCGTGGAAGACGGCTGAAGGCAATAACCATAGAGGAAGTAGATGTGGACGAGAGGAGACGTGCCGTGAAACCCATTTTTCTTGCTTAGTTTATGTTATTTTACTTTATGCTTCGTAAACATAGCTGGAAACGATCATTTTAATGAAAAACGATCATTCTATTTGGGGCATATTCTGTCAACTAAAGGAGTGGGCTCAACTGGCCAATTCCTAGTTCAATGAAGCTGATTTGGGGCTTCCTGAGATTAACTAGGTATTATCACAAATTCATCAGCGGATATGGTGCTATTGCTAAACCATTAACATACTTGCTCCAAAAAAAATGCTTTCATATGGTTAGAGGAAGCTAATTCATCATTTCAGGTTCTCTAGCAAGCTATGTCTTCATCACCTGTATTAGCTTTACTGGATTTTCTACAGCCATTCGTTATTGAGACTGATGCATGTTATGGCAGACTGTGGGCTATATTGCTTCAAAGTTAGAGACCAATTGCTTTTATCAGTAAGCCCTTTCATTCGCGGAACTTAGGTCTATCAATCTATGAGAAAGAACTTTTAGCTTTGGTGTTGGTTGTACAAAAATGGCGACATTATTTACAGGGAAATGAATTTACCATCCGGATAGACAATATGTTGAGAATCGAACACGAAACGAAAAAATAAAATTGCTAAAGTAGGGACACTAAGATTTCCGTGGAAACCCTTATAATGAAAAACCACGGCAAAGGAGAAATTCACTAATCATAAATCAAGATACAATGAGTTTTGCGACTCAAGCATCAATATATAAAGAAAATAAATAACTATAATATTGGATACGGGCTCAAGCCGACCCAACTAGAATTTGGGTTACACCGAACTCTAATAATCTCCACCTTGACACGAATTCCACATGAAAGATCCAATGCAAGCTTCTCGACCTAATGAATCCAGAACACTAAACTCTGACAATTATCATCTTCAAAGAAATTCCAATGCAAGGCAAACGAAATCTGTAAAATTCCAAAGAAAAATAACCTCCTCTTCCACAAAGGCCCCTGCTGGGCTCACTCAATATCTAATACAGATCAAGTTTAAGCCATGCTTAAACTTGAGAGACAAACTTAGGAAAAAATCACATCTCCTTCATAGTACCACTGAATTATCAGAGATGTCATAACGATCTACATGTGAATATGTTGAAGGTCCCCCTGTAGAATCAATATCCTCGAACACACTCCATGCATAACCCACTGAAGTAGTTTCACCGTATCGCCGTGGAGCTTTACCCTTCCTCTTGGTTCTGCCTTTGACGATACCACTCTACTGTGAAACTAAAACTGGTGATGATGTGGTGACCAGATCACCCTGAACATCTATAATAAGCTGATGTATCTTCTCTGATGTATATTCAAATACTAACTTGAACTTCACCTGAGAACCTGACTTTTTTTTTAGTCTTTTCCAAAAATCTTTTAAAAGGTGTATTCACAAACTTTGTAGCCTTATTATCTATCACTGTAGAACCTTGTAACACATACAAATTTGTAGAGCTTCATCGTCCCTTTAACTTGATAAGAGTACCCCTACTGATCTTTATAGCTCCACCTACAGCGCTATACTTGTACCCTTTCGAATCCATAGTACTCAACGAGATCAGATTCTTCTTTAACTCAAGAACATGTCGCACATTACCTAGTGTCCTCACAAATCCATCAAACATTCTAATTCTGACGGTACCAATGCCAACTATCTTGCAAGGTGTGTTATTACCCAGTAAAATAACACCTCCTGAAACTGTCTTATATGTCAAAAATCAATCCCGATTGTAACACATATGAAACGAACAAATTGAATCTAGAATCCAATCCTTGTTTGGCTTTGAGTTTCCCTCTAACACAATTAGAAGATCTCTATCACTATAGTTTTCTTCTTCTGCGAGAACAACTTTATCAGACGTTATCAATTGTTTTCCCTTCTCAGCAACTCTCTTTATTTCATTTGACAATTTACGGCAGTAAGCTTTAATGTGCCCCTTCTTTTGACAGAAGTAACAGGTTCTATCATGGTTCCTTGACTTTGATCTGCCCTTTGAGTTCTAAATATTGTCACTGCCTTTGTTGTTTGACTCTCTTGTTCTACCTCGAATGACAAATCCCTCACCTCAAGACTCGGATCCAACAACAATTTGCTTTATCTTTTCATTTGATAACAAATAACCATAAACCTCTTCCAGAGTTAGACTTTCTTTACTGTATAAAATCGTATCTCTGAAAGCACCATATGAAGCAGATAACGAGCATAGTAGAATCAACTCCAAATCCTCCTCATCGTACTTGCATCCCATAATCTCCAAATCTGTAACTAACTCTTTGAATACGGTCAAGTGCTCTTCAATTGAACCACCTTCTATCAACTGATGAGAATAAAGTCGTTGGTTCAAATGAAACTTGCTAGTCAGGGTTTTTCTCATACACAACTGCTCTAATCTGAACCATAACTCAGCGGCAGACCTCTTGTTCAAAACATCTTGGAAAATTTGACTTGACAAATGCAGACGTATGAAAGATAGGACTTTTCGATCCTTTCAAAATTTGTCCTCTTTCCTCCAAGACGTGGGCATTTTATTGAGCTCTAACAAAGCATCGTCTAAATCCATCTGTGCGAGCACATCTCGCATTTTCACTTGCCATAACTGAAATCTTGTATTTTGATCTAACAATAGAATATCAAATTTCAGCGAACCCATCTCCCCAAAAAATTTCAAAATTTCCTTAAAAATATATGAACCCAAAATATCTGTCCAAAAACTTTGATCCCAAATAATTTCAATATCCCAACCAAAATTCTCAATCACCAAAATTCAGAATTTTCAGAACTAATTAATCTAGCAAACTTCAAACACCAGAATTTTTAGAACCAAAAAGAGCCAGCTTTCTCAAAAATATGAAACCAAAATATCTGCCCCCAATTACAGAGAATTTTCCCCAAAAGAGCCACTCTCTATAGATTGAGAATTTTTGACCAAACATTCTCACAACCAATTCAACAATCGGGCAGTACAATCCAAGAAAGTAATTCACGAGCAAAGACTACTTTAATCGGACCTATAGGATTGAAGCATGGAGCTTCACTCTCTTTCTTGATAAAGAACGTCGGCGTGCGAGAGCTGCTGTATTTTGTGCTCGAGATGGACGGTGGAGGTACGATGGTTGGCAACGAAAGGTTCTGCTATGGATTGACTGATCAGTGAATGGAGCCCTGAATGGAGATGGCAGTCAGCTTCTGTTGGGTCGGAAGCACGACGGTTCATCTGTTGGTTTTGACTGTAGGTTGTTTACAGCTGGACAGTCTTCTCCTCTTCTTCTTTGTTGAAGAAGAACAACGACGGGAAGAGGAACAACCAAAATTGCCTCTATGTTTTCATCTTCTTTTTCATTGCTAAAGAACACAAAAAAAACACAATCTGTTTGAACAAGACAACCACAAGGGAAAAAATCAAATTTTCCTTTAACTTTTTTTTTTTGTTTAATTCTTTTTCTTTTCCAAAAATTGCAATTTCACTAACAATTGTAAGCCTCAAATTTCATTCGATCTAAGTACTGAAACTCTCAATTTCACTATGATACCAATTATTGAAAATTGATATAGAGAACCTCAATAAAGATTTGATACCAATTGTTGAGAATTGAACACAAAAAGGAAAAAGAAAACCGCAAAAGTAGGGACACCAAGATTTACATGAAAAAAACCCTTACAGGGAAAAACCATGGGCAGAGGAGAAATTCACTAACTAGAAATCAAGGTACAATGAGTTTTGCGACTCCAACATCAATATATAGAGAAAATAAATAACCCTAATATTGAATATGAGCCCAACCCGACCCAACTATAATTTGGGTTACCCCAAACTCTAACACAATCAATCCCTGAAATTTTTATTGGAGCAACATATTACTACTCCTTTTTAGTAAAAATGTTGAATAAGTTGTTGGGGTTGCGCTATACCATCCAGTACAAGAATGGGAAAACCAATATAGTTGCTGATGCATTATCAAGACGAGAATATACAAGCTCGTTATGCAGTCAGATCACCACTATTCAACCATTATGGATTAGGGAAGTCATTTCCAGTTATGAGGAGGATCCTTGGATTACTTCCATCATAGATTAGTTGATTCTAGATGTTGATTCTGTCCCAGGATTTTCTTATATTGATGAAATTTTGTGGTTCTAGAAAAAATAGTGTTGGATAATGCAAATTCAATATGACGGAAAGTTATTCAAACTTTGCATGATTCTCAGGTGGGTGGGTGGTCATTCGGGTGTGCACGCCATAGTATACAGGGCAAAGGGCAACTTTTGGTGACTATATATGTCTAAATTTATCAAACAACTAGTTTTGCAGTGTGATACCTGTCAAATGTACAAATCTGAGCATATTGCTTATCTTGGACTTCTGCAACCTTTACCAGTACCAAACCACCTGTGGACCCACATTGCTATAGACTTCATTGAAGGATTGCCATTATCGAACAATGCAGATTGTATTATGTGGTAGTTGATAGATTCACCAAATATGGTAATTTTATTGCCTTGCACCACCCATTTACTGCAGAGATAGTGGGCACAACTTTCATGGATCAAGTGTTTCGACTTCATGGATACCTCAACATATTGTCTTTGACTGTGACCAGATTTTCACTTCATCGTTCTTGCAGGCTCTATTTAATGCAGTGGGATCAGAATTCCATTTGTCTATTGCCTATCACCCGGAGTCAGATGGACGGACAAAACGTCTAAATCAATGTATTGAAATGTACTTACGGTGTGTGACACACACTTAGACTCGTCGGTGGAGACAATGGTTACCCCTAGTCAAATGGTGGTATAACACCACTTATCACCCTATTATCAAAATGTCACCGTTCCAAGCTTTATATGGATCGCCACCTCTGCAATTTGCTTTAGGGCCCTATCAACAAATAGACTTTACAGTTATCGATGTTGTGTTAAGATATCATTTTCACATGGATAGGCTTCTTAAGTAGACACTGACTCAAGCTCAGGCACAAATAAAGTTGTATGCGGATAAAAACATATATGAACGTCACTTTGAAGTAGGTGACATGGTTTTTCTGCGTCTACAGCCGTATAGACAACTCTTAGTTCAACAAAGCATGTCTCAAAAGCAGGCTCCAAAATTTTTTGGGCCTTTCAAAATGTTAGAGTATATGGGAATTGTGGCTTATAGACTAGAATTGTCAGAAGAAGCCTATATTCACCCGGTGTTCCATGTTTCTCTCCTAAATAAGCAAATCAGTCAAGCAGAAGTTCCACAGAGCCACTTACCAGCTAAATTTATAGAAAATTTCAGTCGCCAACCTCACCATCTGCTTCAAACACAAGTTGTCAAAAGAGGCAATTTTCAAGTGACTCAGTGGCTGATCCGGTGACACAAGTTGTCCAAATTTTGAACCTTGAGGACAAGGTTCTCTAAAGGGGAATGCATGTTATGAACCTCAACGGCTACATTGGGGAAGACGATGTAAATGGAAACCACGATGTCCAGCTATAAAAGAGTGAAAAATCCATCCATTACTGTTAGCTGATGTGGAAGACGACCGAAGGCAGTAACTATAAAGGAAGCAGATGTGAGCAAGAGGAGTCATGCTGTGAAACCTGTTTTTCTAGCTTAGTTTCTATTATTTTCCTTTATGCTCCATAAACATAGTAAGAAATGACCATTTTAATGAAAAATAATCTTCCACTCCACATTTCGGGCTTAGAACCATAACAGAGAGTTCAAAAGACGAAAGCAAAATGCTTTCTCGGCGAAAAAGAGATAGATAGGAAAATGAGTGAGCTCCATTTCGTACATAATTGAATGGGTATGACGAAGAAGAAGGATCAATCAAAAGAGGAGAAAGAATCGCGAAGATTTAATAGTTTTTAGTTGGAGGTTGAGAAGTAGTGGGCACTTTTGTAATATGTTCGAACTATTTGCTCTACTCCTTCAAACATCAAATAGTTGTTCATAGGCACTGGAGAGAAATACCCTTACAAAGAAGTGAGGTTGATGGTGATCAAGATCACGTCGAGGCTAGGGAAAATCAGCTTCAGAAAAGGCGGTTAGGGTTTGGTGTGACCCGAATTCTAATTGGGTCAAGTCGATTTTAACCCACGTTAGAAATTTTAGTATGAACTAGAGTTTCCTATTTTTTTATAAATATATGTTTGAATCGTAAAACTCATTGTACCTATTTTGATTAGTGATTTCTCTCCTCTGTCTGTGGTTTATTTTACCCGTTTTGGGTTTTCTACATAAATTTTGGTATCCATTATTTTTTGTTTCTCTTTTCGATTCTCATTCAAATTTCAACCATTTGTATCAAAGCATAGTTGAAGGTTTCTGAAAATTAGGTTTTCGATTTATGGAAGTATTGAACGATTTCGTGTTTTGATTTTGAAAAAAGAAATTAGAAAATAAAAAAAGAAAAGAAAAGAAAAGGGAGCAACCATCTTTCTTCGTGAGGAACAAAACAAAGCAGTGAAGAAAAAAATAGGGGAGCCACTCTTCTTCAGCGAAGAACCATCACTGCCAACGATCGAAGACAGAGAGAGAAGAGAGTGGTGTGCCATAGCAACCCGTTGCCGTCCACCTAGCCCATTGACCCTCTAACTCTTGTCTATTTCCTGCAACACAACAAAGGAAACTTTCGATGGTCACAAGTTTTCGTTAGCCACCGTTCTCTAGGAAACTTGTGCCGCATGACCATCATAGTCGGCGCACACTGTATTGTCATTCTTTGCCAAACCTTCGACGTTTTGCTCGTCGATGTCATGCCTCTGTCAGAACACTGAGTTGTCCTCTTTCTTAGCCGCTTTGATCTAACGATTCCAAAGATAGAAGAATAGTTTGCTCTTTTCTACCGCACACCCAATTGCTCTATGGTCTCCTTGCCATCTGCCTCCACCAATAAATCGCCACCTTCGACCTGGGAACCGACGAATAAAGATTCAGCTGGCCAATATTTTTGGGACTTTTTCTATGTTGCATATTTGTCAAATTTTTTGTGATAAAACTATTAAAGGTTGTGAGAAATTTTTGGGGAAAAACTTCTGACTTTACAGTTCGTGGATTTTTCAGAAAACATTTTCAGCAACTTGGTGTGAATAATTGGTTCTGAATATATTGTGGTTGGGTTATCAGATATTTTTAATTATTTGGGGTTTTGAATTTTGTGCTCTGATATTTTTGTCAGATTTTTAATGTAAATTCTGAATTTTGAGAGATGGCATCAATGAAATATGATATTTCGATGTTTGATTGAAATACGAGGTTTCTGATGTGGTAGGTAATGATGCGAGATGTGCTCGCTCAGATGGAATTGGATAACACATAATTAGGGTTTGATAAAATGTCAGCGTCTTAGACTAAGGAGGAGAAACATTTGAGAGACAGAAAAATGTTATCTCTTATTCATCCTCATTTATCAAAAATAATTTTAGAGGATGTGTTAAAGGAAAAATCTACTGTTGAAGTATGGTCAAAATTGAAAGAATTGTGCATGCATAAAACCCTGACGGGTAAGCTGCATTTGAAGCAGTTGTTATATTTTTATCATATGGGAGAAACAACTTTGATTGAAGAACACTTGGCTACATTTAAAGAAATTGTTTCAGATTTGGAAACTATGGAATGCAAATATGATGAGGAGAATCTAGGGTTGATTTTGTTATGTTCACTGCCTGCTTCGTACAATATTTTCCAAGATACTATTTTATACAGTCGTGACACATTAATCCTAAAGAAAGTCTGTGATGCTTTGCTTTCCAAAGAAAGAATGAAACACCTTATAGTTGGATCTGGAACTCAAGGAGAAGGACTAGTTACTTAGGGTAGAACATCATAGATGTCCATTAAAGAGAATAGTAACAAAAATGGTTCAAAAGGTAGATCAAAGTCCAAGAACAGAAACCAAATTTTTTTTTTGTCAAAAAAGGGACATATAAAATATGAGTGTTATAAATTGCATAACAAAAAAAAAAAAAAAGCTGATCAGAAAGGAAAACAACCAGTGAAGTCACGTGAAACTATTATTGTTGAAGAAAATGATAGTGAATCAGAAGGAGATCTTCTTGTAGTATCTGATGGAAACTGAAAGCCATCCGAGGAGTGGATTCTGGATTCAATATGCACGTTTCATATGTGTCTCAATCGAGACTTGTTTTCAACATATGAGTCTGTGTCAAAAGGTGCCATATTAATGGAAAATAATGCATCGTGCAAGATAACAGGGATTGGTATGGTCAAAATTAAAATGTGTGATGGAGTTGTCATAACACTTAGTGATGCGAAACATGTTCACGATCTGAAGAGAAATTTGATCTTATTAAGTACTCTTGATCTGAAAGGGTACAGGGACACCGGTGAAAGTGAAATTTTTAAAGATTAGTTGTGGTTCTCTTGTTATGATTAAAAGGCAAAGAAAGTCAGAAAATCTATATGTTCTGTAGGAACCTACAGTTGTTAGTGATGCAGAAGTTAGTACTTCATTGTTAGATGAAGACTTTACTAAATTATGACATATATGTCTGGGGCATATGAGTGAATATGGGATGAATGATGTGTCCCAACACTTCAAGTCAACAAATAATTGAATCTTGTAATCGGCTAAAAGCTAAACCCAAACACCCGAATTGAAACATATAGACTCCACTTGCATACGTGATATGGAGCTCAAATTTACAGATCTAGTAGTCAACAACCCAAATAAGAAACCCTCCAAAAATCAGCTTAAAAGGCGTTACACAAACGAAGTTGTGCTTAAAGAAAATTGGACCTCGGATTAGGGGTTTCCAAAAAAATAAAATCTGGACACCCAAATTGGAACGAACGTAACTCAACTTGCATACTTGTTTTGTATGTCAAATTTACAGGATAAGAAGACAATAACCAATAGATGAATGCTCTCAAATATTAGCTTCAAAAGCCCAACAAAAATGGAGGTATGTGTGATTGAACCTGGAGCTCGGATCTAGGGTTCGATAGAAACAAATTTGCGGCAAACATATCTTTCCATAAATAACTTCAATATTCGAAAACCAAATCAAGAAATATCTTCACCAAAATTACACCAGCAGAATGATGATAACTCTAGGGGATCAAGATATAACAAACACCTTTCAAGAAAATCAAGAAAACAAGATAGAGATCAACAAATTGGTCCATGGATCCCTCCAATGGCCGAGGGGGCGACTAGTTCGGAAGCTCCAAGAAGCAACACTCCAAAATGGCTTTTGCCGAGGTCTTCTACCTCCACACCACAATGACAACCTCTTGATGAAGCTACTGGAAGAGGTAGTATGAGCCTTCTTCTCAAGACAACGCAAGAACAAGAAGAAAGCTTGGATAGATGGAGGTGAGCAGTGAAGCAACCACACACCGAGAGAGAGAGCTCTCTAGAACAAAGTTCAATTTCGATTTTGGGGGTTTCTAATCTGATTCAAATTAGTCCTAAGGGAGGCTTATAAGCTCCACACAAAATTAGGGCAGTTGAATCATCAAATTATAAAAATATCCTTAATAATAAACACACAAAGAAAAGGGGTCTGAGGCTGGGATTTGGTCTCTGTAAACGCAGCATTTGACATAGCAAACAAACTCTACTTTTCCCATAGAAGTATACTCTAGAAAGCTTAGACTGTTAACAACAATTTTTGTGAAGGACAAAATTTGATATGGAGTATTCCAGAATGCCAAAAGTGCCCTTGAATGCTCGGAGGTCAGATTATAGGCAGAAATGAAAAGCCCACAATTTCTTTTATGTTTTGCATGAAATCCACTTGTCCAAATGCATGGGGTCCTCTTTGTGTAATTGACAAAAACTCTCCTCCAAACTAACTAGAGCAGAAACACCTACAAAATAATAAAAATGTTAGAAAACAAAGGAGCCCTTGGCTCAGGCTTAGGTGACAGGACCTTGAGGCACATCAATGAATGAGCTAAGTAAAAGAGGATTTTTGAATGGTCAAAGCACAAGTAAATTCCGGTTTTGTAAACATTGTGTTTTTGGGAAATAGAAGAAAGTGGAATTCACTTTAGGCACTCACAGCACGAAAGAAACATTGAATTATATCCATTCGGATCTCTAGGGACCAGCACTGGTGCCCTCTAAGGGAGAGGCACATTATATGCTGACTATGATTGATGATTTTTCCAGAAAAGTTTGGCTGCTCTTTTTGAAGAAGAAGAGTGATGTATTCTCTACCTTTAAGGAGTGGAAAACTTTAATTGAAAAGCAGACAGAAAAGCAAGTAAAACATCTACGCACCGATAATGGGTTAGAGTTTTGTTCGGAAGAGTTAAACTCTTTTTGCAGGTCAGAAGGAATTATGAGACATCTAATAGTCATGGAAACTTCATAACAAAATGGTGTGGTAGAGAGAATGAATAGAACTTTAATAGAGAAGGTTCGACTATGCTTTTAGTTCTGATTTACCTAAGTTATTTTAGGTTGAAGTTGGTGATACTACTACTGCTTCTTACGTTGTGAATTGTTCTCCTTTAAGTGCTTTTGATAAGAAAGTTACTGAAGAGGTTTTGTCTAGCACTCCTGTTGATTATTCAATTTTGAGAGTGTTTGGTTTCCCTGCGTATGCTTTTGTTGATAAAAGCAAGTTCGAACCCAGATCACTAAAGTGTATATTCCTTAGATAAAGTTTGGTGTTAAGGGATATAAGTTATGGTGTCTTGAATTCAAGAAAGTCAGATTTAGTAGAGATGTTGTATTTGATGAAGTTGCTATGCTTGCTAATTCATCTTTTAAAGGCTTGACAGATAAGACTAACCATTTATCTAGTAGTGAGGTTAAAGTTGAGATTGGATTAGGGTTGACATTAGAGTCTTCAGGTTAGACTAACTCAGGTAATCAGAGTGATATGGTTTCTGCATAATCACTAGTATTAGCTTTACCACAGTATTCTATCGTCAAGAATAGACCAAGAAGAGAGATTAAAGCTCCATAGAAATATGGTGAAGTAGATTTAGTTGGTTATGCTTTGAGTGTAGCTAAAAGCATAGATTCCAGTAAAGAACCGTCTACTTATTGAGAGGCAGTGAGTTCAGAAAATTCTGGAAAATGGATGATCGCCATGTAGGAAGAGATGGAATCTCTTCAGAAAAATAGCACATGGGACTTAGTTAAATTTCCAAATGAAAAGAAAGTTGTTCGTTGCAAATGGGTGTTCTACAAAAAAGAAAATACACTAGGTATTGAAGAAAACATGTATAAAGCATGTCTAGTTATTAAGGGGTACAGTCAGATTCTAGGTGTTGACTTCATTGATGTGTTTTCTCTGGTGGTTAAGCACAGTTCGATTCGAGCTTTGCTGGGTATTGTGGTTATGCATGACTTTGAGCTTGTGTAGTTAGATGTGGAAACTGCATATTTACATGGAGAACTTGAGGAGAACATCTATATGCAACAACCTGAAGGTTTTAAGTCTCAGGAAAAGAAAACTATGTTTGTTCTTTGAAGAAGTCCCTTTATGGTCTAAAGCAACTGCCAAGACAATGGTATAAGAGATTTGATTCATTCATGTTTGCTCAAGATTTCAGAAGAAGCAATTATGATAGTCGTGTCTACATAAAGATTATTAAGAATGAGTCAATGATTTATTTGCTCTTATATGTTGATTACGTATTAAAAGCAGCTAAAAATATAGAAGAAATCAAAAGAATCAAAGCACAACTAAGTAAAAAATTTGAGATGAAAGATTTAGGAGCAGTCACGAAGATACTTAGTGTGGAGATACAAAGATATAGAAAAGTTGAGAAATTGTACCTAAGTCAAAGGGGGTACATTCATAAAGTTCTCTACAGGTTTAACATGAACAAGTCTAAACTAGTTGGTACTCTTTTAGCAGCTCATTTCAAGCTTTCATCTGACTTATGTCCGCAATTAGATGATGAAATTAATTATATGTCACAAGTTTTGTATTTTAGTGTAGTGAGATCTCTCATGTATGCTATGATTTGCACGTGTCTAGTTTTATCTTACACAAGTAGTGCTGTTAGTAGGCAAATGGCAAATCAAGAAAGGAACGCTAGAAAACTATTATGCTGTTTCTTAGGTATCTGCGTGAAATTAGTGATATTTGTCTTCAATTTGGAAGAACTAAATATTTTGTCATTGGATATGTTGATTCTGATTATGTCGGAGACTTTGATAAGAGATCTTTTACAAGATATATTTTTACAATTGGGAGTTGTGCTATCAGCTGGAGAGCTACCTTACAGGATGTCATTGCATTGTCTACTACAAAGACAGAATATATGGCTATTAAAAAGGCTTGTAAAGAAGGTATATGATTAAAATGTTTATTTGGTGAGCTCGGGGAGGACTTGCAGTTTGCCACAGTGTTTTACGACAGTTAGAGTGCTATCTTTCTTACTAAAGATTAGATGTTTCATGAGAAGATGAAACACAACGATATTCATTATCATTTTGTTTGTGAAGTGGTTGCTCGTGGTGATTTTTCTATAAGTAAAATCAATATTCATGATAATCTTGCTGATATGATGACCCAGACTTTACCCACATCCAAGTTCAAACATTGTTCAAGCTTGGTTGATATTAGCTATTGATTTCTCTATTAGGGGCTTATGTGGAAGATGAGGTTTTGCTGGAGTTTTGAAGATATATTTTATAAAGTGAAATTTGAGTCAAGGTGGAGATTGTTAGGGTTCAATGTGACATAAATTCTAATTTGGTCAAGCCGGTTTTGGTCCACATTAAGAATTTTAGTATGACTAGGTTTTCCTGTTTTTCTATAAGTTGTAAAACTCATTGTACCGATTTTGATTAGTGATTTCTCTCATCTGCTAGTGATTTTTTTTACCTATCTTGGATTTTTCATGTAAATCTCAGTATCTTTTATTTTCCTTTCCTCCTTTCAATTCTTGTTCAAATTTCAACAAAGGCGATGTGTTGATGCTCTTACTTCCAAACTCTTTGGAATCCGCCTACGTTTTCCTTATTGCTTCATTTCTCTGACTGCCGAGAACTCATTCTTCACTACGCCGAGATCAAAAAATAAGTCCAAGATTATAAAGCGAAGACCATTGAAGCTCAAGCTCCGAAAATAAAGCATTCACCTCAAGAACTAGAATCAAATAACATCAAGATAATATGCATTGATCCTGTAGTAGATTGTTGGCTGCAACTTTGAAGATGAAGAAGATCCGGCAATACTTGACGTTAATTTTGGGAAAAGTAATGGAGAAGGTAAAAAAATTAAGGGAAAATTTGTTTAACGTTTAAATCAATATCAGTCAAAATTGTGGTTTTAAATTCTCTTAATTTAAAGGATATGATATTAATTACATGTAACTTTTGAAGTAAAAAATTTTGTTTGATAATTATTTTTTAAATTATTATTAATTATTGAAAACGAAAACGACAAATCAACCATCGTACTTTGAAATCAATGACAAGTTAACTACTAAAGTATTTTTGCTAACAACTTAACCACTGAACTATGGAAAAAAGTCACCGCAAACATCGCTGTCAAGTTTGCCATTAATAATATTGATTTTGTTCTGCAGCGGAACACTACACGTTTCGTTGCAAAAAATTTAAAAATTAATGTTCTAGCATGAACGTTCTGCGGTAGAACGAGTCACGTTCTGCTGCTAAACGTTAATATTTATTAAAAATGATAACGTTCTGCAGCGGAATGTGACACGTTCTGCCACAAAATGTCAACTTTCTACCGCAGAATGCCCGATTTCTACTGTGAAATGCCAGATTTTTGCCGCGTAACATATTGCATCCTTTGCCTTGTATAAACTCACACTACACTCATTGCGATTTTCTCATTGATTTGTCAGCGATTAGCGAACCTTAGAGATTTCTGAGAGCTGAAGTGTACCGTATTTTGGCGAAGTTGAAACATTTGTTGAACACCAATTGCATCTGGGAGTGTTGAGGAATCTGTTAACTGCCCTTTTGAAGTGGGGCCTGAAGGATCGATATACACTTATAGAGGGGA
>CM039483.1:12152147-12205609 GCA_022433065.1 Begonia loranthoides
ACTACAGGTTAGAGCGCACTCTCAAACCCTAAACTCTTTATATTTATGCATTGTTTATTTAATTGTATTCTCTAAACCCCTAAGTGATTTATCGAATACAATTAAATAAACAATGCATAAATATAAAGAGTTTAGGGTTTGAGAGTGCATAAGATTTGTTTACACAGTTCAGCAAATCTGCCTACGTCTGCACTTTAAGATTCCACTTGGAGATCCACTAATTAATTGACTTATGGGTATCAATTAAACCATTTACAAAGACTAATTCTTAGGGCGTCACCCTTTGACTATTACGGGTCGTCAACCTTTAATTTGACTATTGCGGAGAGTCACCCGTTGATTGAACTTTTGGGCGTCCAATCGAGCCGTTGACTATTTCAGGGTGTCACCCTAAATTGACTAATTCGTAGGGAGTCACCATTTACAATAAAGTACAAGGGTTTAGGAAACTAAAAGTGTAATAAATACAATTCCAAACTCTCCCAAATTGAATTATCAAGTTTGGGATTAGGGAGAGTTTGAGAGTCCATTATTTATAGAACTCTGGCTTTTTGGTTCATCCTCAACGTTTTTGGTCGACCGCATATAGCCGTTGCACATTTAGCCGTTAAAAATTCGACTGTTGGAAATCTGTCCATTGGCAAAATCAGGACTTTTCGGACACAAATTCAAGACCGCGCCTCAACTGCTAGTAGTCCGAAAACTCTTGATCTTGCACTGTTCAACTTTTTTGGACGCAGATGTAATACCGCGCCTCAACCTCTAGTAGATCGAAAACTCTTGGACCTGTCCTATTCAGCTTTTTTAGACGCAGATCCAAGATCTCACCTCAATCGCTAGTAGACCGAAAAGCTCCAGAAAACTTACAAATTCAAATGCTGCTCAACCAGGCTTGACCGAAAACAACTGAAAAGGCCCAAAAATATTACAGATTCAATTCTTTGTTGACCGGGCTTGACTGCCATCGACTGAAAGACCAAAACCCAGTTTTGGTCGAGTCTTCACGTCTACACTCCATCCAAGCTTCACTTTAATTTAAACCCTAAACTATATTGAGTCCCAAAATGATATGCTACATTACATAAACTCAGATAAACTTGTTAGCACATTAATAATACCCATTTTAAGGGTATTTCCAATAAACATGGATATAAATATTATGATAAACACATTAAGAATAATATTTGAATAATATAAAATACAACTTATTGATTTATTAAATAAGACAACATTTTAGTTATCATCAAAATAAAATTTAGCTTAACAAAAAGGCTAATAGGGTCCACTTCCACAGTTTTGCCAAATGAGGTACGTGCACTTGGTGTAGACAGTCTCGCAGTCCCAACAAGGGAAAGGTATAGTTCTTATCTTCTCGTATCTTCTCGTAAGCCAATGTAGAAAGGGTATAAATATATCTGTCTACCAGACTAGATCCGAACTACCCTTCCATTCTCCAACTCCTCATACATTTTCTTTAATCCTTTTTCCTCACTCAAATGCATATGAGTACCACCCCATAGGTGGCACTTCCTTCTTGTTTCTATTAATATGATACATGTCAATGCAAATGCTAACATTACAACTATAAGCCAATCAATCCATTCACCAAGGAAACAATAACAAAATAAGAAACAATAATGATATAGACGTGCTTAGCAATTTAAAGGAAACAATAAAATATAAACGTGCTTGGTAAATTAAAGAAAGCAATAACAATATAGACATGCTTGGCTATTTAAAGGAAGCAATAATAATATAAACATGCTTAGTGATTTAAAGGAAACAATTATGATATGCTAACATCCTAAATATGCTTAGAAATTTAATTAATAATGTACGAACAACATAGGCATAATATGACAGCATATTAGAACACAAACAAACAATTTAAGAAAAGACATTGCTAATGGTTTAGGGCCTCCATTGGCCAACGACTCTACTAAATTTTTTACATCGAAGCTTTATCGCGTATTCCCACTTAATCTTTATCCTTCTTTTTCCTTTTCCCAATACCTTCATAATTAAAACATCTATCATTAATAGATACAACTTATAAATTTCATTCTTTTTCTATCCTTAAATTCGTATTAATTCTAGGAACCCCTTTAACACCCCAAAACGGAACATAACGTTTAACGATTCTAACAGGCTCAACTTAACAACTTCGTCATAATCTATACCCTAAATCTTTATTCAATTACCACCATACATTTATTCAAAGGCTATCACAGTATCCAAAACAACACGACAACAGTCAACAATAATTAACAGAGCATGTACTTCAATATGCTTATTCTTAGTCATCAACATAGGTATTAACTTATCAACCATACTACAAGGCTAAATTTAATATATATTCATGCTTCACATAGAACGATAAGGATAGGGACTATATTCAAGCAGATGATTTTTGGTATCCATTACAGAGAGTTCATAGAACACTAAACCAACCAATAGAGCACTTTCATACATATATTGTATCATCCAATAGGTTGATTCAGAGCATCAATTTAACATTTCCTACGTCCAACAATCCATCTATAATATCTATCCTTAAAATGCTTCAAAGTAACAAATAACAGAGAAGGATTGAGTTACCTAAAGGAAGCTCAAGATGAATCAGAAGACCCGAGGACAAAAGCTAAATCCCAAGGCACGACTTATCACTCCAATGGGTACACACTTCACACCACTCAGCTCACGCAGATCACACACAAAATTCACATTTCACAAAACACTCACACACTCAACTCAGGACTCATAGAGAGCACACTTTCTCATGAATGGGGGAGATGAAAACATGTAGAGGATTGTAGAGAAGATAGACTTAAGGTGTGAAGTCACAGCTGGGTGTGCCGGTTGCTCACCTAATGGGATGTAAGGCCATACCTTGACGTGGAGGGGGGTGTTTTCTAGGCGTGGGGAGTTGCTTCCTGGTAAGGGGAAGGCGTTGACTTGTCGTCTAATTGGGTTTTTAATGCCTAAACGACAAAATAGTATATTATTGAAAACCTATATTTTCGCAGAACTGGGTGTTTTCGGACAAGGGAATGCGTCCTTGCCTTGTTCGTATTCGTCCAAATTCCTCAATTCCCAGACACAGTCGCATTTTCGGACAAAGGAAGACGTTACCGCCTTCATTCGCGTGCGTCTGAAACTCTCCAAAAATTGGACAGATTGAAACTCTATGTGTCCGTTGTCGTCCGCACTCGTCCTGACTCGTCCAAAATCTCACATTGAAGGATGAATTGAGACGCGAAGCCTCATCCTGCATCATCCCAAAATGCAAGGGACTACGTGCAATGCGTTTATGGACACGGCCTCCAGTCCTTGTGTCATCCGCGTGCCTCCAAAATCACCAAGTATACCCTTTTTCATCAAAATTTCATACTTTAAATACTCCATAATATTTACCCCATATATACATGGCATAAATTAACACATACCATCATGCAACGTAACATATGAATTATTCCAACAATTAATTTCATAGTATACACGAGAAAAATATTATCTGGGTATTACACATTCTGTCTCGGCAACTCTGGACGAGGAGGAGCTTCATTCATTATGCGAATCCAGTGATGAAGACATGGACATGGCCGAGAATAGGCCTCGACGACCACCACAAGTAGAATGTACGTTGTCTAGTATGAGACTGGGTAAGAAGTATAGTTCATTGCATAAAATTAGAGAAGAAATTGCCGAGCATACGTTGAAGAATGGGTATGGGATAAAATTCACCAATAGTGACTCTCGTCGGTTGAGAGCTGCCTGCTAGGAAGGATTTACATGGCGGATGCACGCCTAAAAAAATACAAGGTGAAATGACGTATCAAATAAAGTGCTATAACGATATTCACACTTGCTCAAGAAAGATGGAAAGCTGCTATGCCTATGCCAAATGGGTGGCAACACATTACTTGGACAAATTTAAAAGTCAGTCCAAATGAGACCTTCCATCCGTAATTGAGATAGTCAAGAAGAATTTTAATGTCAACATCACACCCATCCTTGCTAGAAGGGAAAGAAATGTGGCAAAAAAAATGAATGAAGGGGATGGAAATGAGCAATAAAAGCTGATATGATCGTATGTCGAGCAGATTCGGAGGTCTAATCTTGAAAGCTCGCTGCGTGTTCAGCTAGAGATGAGTACATTTAAAAGGATGTACATGTGTTTGGATGCATGTAAGATGAGCCTGTGAAACTGTAGTAGACCAGTTATTTGTTTGGATAGTTGCCACTTGAAGGGAGTGACCCTGAGCCACTTGCTCACTGCTGTCAGCATCGACGATAATGATGGAATTTATCCGATTGTTGTAGTAGTGGTTGAAGTAGAAAATAGGGATTCTTGGAGCTGGTTCTTGGAATTGTTGCCCGAGGATCTCAACACACCGTCCAACAATGGGTGGACAATCATTTCTGACCGACAAAAGGTGCAGTTGATTGCCTTTTCATTATATATTTGTGTTATGTGTTGTGTACCAATGTTTGACTCATACTGTTAAATTTTATAGGGGCTGGTCCCCAACTGTCAGAGATTTTGCAGGGCAAGCAGAGCATCATTTTTGCATCCGACACTTGTATGCAAATTATCAAAAATGATTTAAAGGTAGGTTGTTTAATGATGCAATATGGGCTGCTTTGGAGCCACAACATCAGCACACTTTGAGAGAGAGACATCGAAGATATTTTTGCTTGACCTAGTAGCCCATACATATTTACGAAGAATAAATGTGAGTTTCTGGGCCAAACATGCCTTCAGCTCCATCCCCCAAAAGTGCGACCTCAGCCTTAACAACTTGAGCGAGTCCTTCAACGCCTACATCTTACTAGCCTGGGACAAACCAAGTCTCAGTATGTTTGAGATTATAGGAAAGGGTATCATGGTAAAGATTGTTAAAAATATACAAAAAATGGCGTGTTTGATGGACCTTTTGTCTATGCAGGTCATGAATCGGCTTGCCAGACTACAACTTGTAGGTAACAAATGGAGTCCCTAGTTTTCAGACGTTGCTTAGGAGGTGAGCAATGGTAACAAATAGTACATTGTCGATTTAGACAGGTGTACTTGTAACTGTTACCGGTGGGGGTTGACTGGTATCTCGTGTGTCCATGTAGCCTTGTGTATGCAATTTATGAGGAGATCTCTCAAGGATTTTGTGTATGAGTGCTACCATCGAGAAACATACATGACGATGTAGTCTGACTTTGTGTGCCTGGTTAGTGGACAAATCATGTGGCATCTTGTGATAGATTTTGATCCAATTATGCCACCACCATTAAAGAAACGTCCCAGAATGCTGTGAAAACAAAGAATACGGGTTGTGGACGAGGCCACAAACCAGACAGTGCTACCCAGGAGAAATCTGAACAAGATGTGTGGGCAGTGTGGGGGTGTGGGGCACAATTCTTGCACGTACGAAGGTGGAGGCCCAGAGTCCAGTGCATATGGCGGCCACTGGTCCAGAGGAAGAGGTGGCAGAGGAAGCTTGCAGTGCACATTTATGGGTTTCAAAGTCCAAAAGACAAGCCTCGAGAAAGTTCTCGACATAGTCCCCGAGCAAGTCTCTGAGACAGTTCCCGACATAGTTCTCGAGATGCGGATAACCACATTATTGCATTTATGTTTTCATGTGTTACGTTTTAAACTATGCTAATTTTATTTGCAATGTGTTATGCATGAGTATGATGAGCAAGGTCCACAAGCAAAAGTAAATACAAATGTAGAACTTAACTTTGATTAGATATTATTACAGAAGACAACACTCAATCAATGTGACTATTAACTATGCGTCGATAGATGAAGACACACCGATTCTTAGTGCACATGTGCATTATGTGCTTGTAACAGAATTGATAATTTAGTTTGCGTCTGTTATGCACATATGCAAGATATGGTTGTAATTGAATTGAAAAACTCGTTTGCGTTTGTGATGCACATGCACATGATATGGTTGTAATGGAATTGATAATTTGGTTGTTGATAATGAATGGAAATTCATTAGTATGAAAATGTCAAATTAACAACTTTTTCCCATGCCAACCGGTCGATCAACCTCTCCATATTGAACGACCGCTCTTCATCTCTCGTCAACGAAATTGTGAATTTGTACTTTAGCTATTCAACTGCCCTCACTTTTTGATCGACCACCCTCACTTTTTGATCTACCACATTGACTTTCCATTGCAGAAAGTTGACGTTCCGCTGTGAAAAGTTGACGTTCCGCTGCGAAAAGTTGGCATTCTACCGTGGAAAGTCAAACATTCCACAGCAAAATGACATGTTTTCAAGGCGGAATAACATGTTTTCGCAGCAGAATGTCAACTTTCCGTTGTAGAACATCAGTATTCCTCTGCCTTGTATATTTCGGTATTATGCTCATGTTGCTTAAATTGTTGCAATGAACATGTTAATTGTTTGTTAAAGATGAATGAAATGGTTTGAGTCAATTTCTTTTTCAAAAAAATAAAAATTTTGCAAGAGTTCCCTTATTTTAGTCTATACCCCCTATGCCATTATCAAAACTAGAAATTCAAGCAGATATTTTCCAAACAGATATTATCCAAGTAAACATAACATAAAAATAAACAAGTACACTTAGTAAACATAAACCTATTAACCAACAATGATTTTTTTATTATGTAGGACAAAATAAGTATCTCAATCTGTACCCCTACACATCTCAACTACACTAAGTCGCCTTCTTGCGAGATTTCTTCTACAAATCCATGATTGTAAATGACATTTGTGGGTCCACGTATACGTTGGATGCTTTGGCGAACAACAAAGTCTTATCGGGTAGATCATCATGATGGTGGAAGTCGGGCTTCTTGTAATCTCAGATCACCCCTAACCCCTCACTCATACACCGAAAGATTCCATGCGGGTTGAAATGAAAAGGAATAAATCAGCACATAAGCGGAAAACAATATGAATCTACATAAGGGAAAAGATATACCCCTCTTTGTCTATTAGGGTAGTGAGTGTGCAGGTCAACGGATGACATAAAACACACTTGCTTTGGGTGTGACTTAAATGCAAAGGAAACATGCATTAAAACTGTTAAAACAAGCACAACAAACCAGAAAAGTGAGATCTTTACTTATGAGAATCGACCCTAATGTCATTAGCAATTTTTTAAATTGAACCTCGAAGTATTTTTCTTCATTCAACGCATAGCACTGCTTAAAAATAATGCAAAGCAAGGATGAGTACTAAGATAATATCTTCTCAACTACTTAATGTAACAGAACATAATTTTCACCATGTTTGCCATCCCTTCTCGCTTCATAAAGATGATGTCAGTGATGTAGTACTCATCCTGGACCTAAAAATGATAACAGCTGGCGGAATATCGTAAGTAGGAAGAAAACACTTAATCATACAAAATTAAAAAGCCAACCAAAATTCCCAAAAGAATTGTGGACATCTCCAGGTTCTTCAGGGTATTTGCAACAACATACTTCATGAAAAGATCCATTAGTTGACCTAATTGCAAAAGACATTAACAAGTTACCGTCAGACTAATAAGACATGAATAAATGTAGACTCGTAGATAACCAAATCGAAGGTGTACCACATATAGTTTTCAATGGTGGAGGCTGCGATTCACCAGATGTGCCTGTCGATGGAGGAATAAGAGAAACTATCTGCAACACCTTGGCAAACACGACAGGAGGAGAAGGTTGGTCTCTAAGGGCAATGGTGCTGCAAATTTGACCCACGTTATTACGTCGCATACAAATAAAGGTAAGTAAATAATGGACTTTGCGTAAAAACTAAATAACTTACAAGCAGTTTGTGGCTTCAGCTACTAAAGAGGCTGATGGAGAGGCTGCTAGAGAGGCTATTGCATGGGCTATTCTACAGGCTACTGGAGAGTATGGTGGAGGGCTGCTTGCTGCCCTATTCTTTGTAATTCGGCCAACATCTTATGATGGCGTACCTTTGCTCGCTCCTCCATTTTTTGTATTTGGAGCAGCCCCATTTGATGGTACTCCTCCATTATTTGTATTTGGTGTATCCCTATTTGATGGTGTTTCTCCATCATTTGTATTATGTGTAGCCCCATTTGATGGAGCTCCTCCATCCAAGCAAGTCGATCCTCCATCCTTCGGACTTGATCTAACACCAAAGATGTCGCTCCTCTGCTTGCTCCTCCATCCTGCGCATCTATCTGAAAATGTCCTTAGGCATTGGTGTAAAATGAGATGACTGAGGAGGGGGAGGAGTCATCGGTTGTAGAGCATTATCCTCCATGTGCTGCAGAGGCGATGTTGGAGGCTGTTCCATTGAGGGGGTTAGAGGCTATACAATTGAGGGGGGCAGAGGCCGTTCGATTGGGGGGGGGGGGGGGTGGCTAGGAAAATGTAGCTCGTTTCTTTCGGGGCCGGTTTGGATGGAGTCTTGCATATCCATACCCTTTAACTCTGCTGATCCTCATTCGGTCCATTTTCAATTTGTTGTGGACGTTGGTGGCCTTCTCTTCGATTCTCAGCTGCTCATCCAAGATTGGTACCCTGTAATGCTCAACAATCCTCTGAATGAGTCAATTGATTGGTAGACTCTTGGCTGGGTTGTTCAGCACCTCATACAAGTGACTCAAAATCACATAGCCAATGCCCACTTTTTTCTTGTTGACCACCTTCTCCAGCAAATAGAGATCCATGCAGCTAACATGGTCTCAATATCCATCCCGAGGCAAGATGGTGTGCATCATGATGGTGTGGATCACTCGGGCTATATGACATTCTAGTTATTGGACTTTGGCTTCTTGTACGCTCCAATCTTGGGATCATGGTGCAACAATCTAAGCACTTCTAGACATTTTCCTCGTCTGATGAAAGGTGGTTCCCGAGACATGTGATAATAGTGCTCACTTGGTTCCTCTGTCGAACATCCAAGCAGAACGTTAATATCCTTAGGAGTCAGGCTCAACTCCTATTCAAACATGTAAGTCCGGACCTCAATGGTTAGGTTGACAGTTCCAAATTGGCATGAAAGAGTTTGACAATTCGTTCATAGTGACTTTCACCTAATCTGCACAACCCGATTAAGCCAGTCCCCTCAAACAATTCTTCAATTTCAAATTCAGCCAATGACTCAAAGTCTACTCTTCTAGAAATAATAATTGTATGGTGTTTAACATCGGCTTCATACCATTCCTTCGCGTCGACTATCTTGAAGAGTGGGGAGTGGAACCTCGTTGTAATGGCTTGGAAACAGACCAATGCACCTGCTGCTGGTCGTTGTCAAGGCTGATGTTCAGGTTGAGGTTGTGCTTCAACCTCGGCTTCTGTAACAGGGGCAATTGCGGCTGCTGCAACTTGAACCGCAACTGCTACACCTTTAACTGCGGGTGTTCCACCTTGCACCGCGGCGGGTACATTGCGGCGTAACTGATCGAAAAACTCAGTTGCAAGCCGACAATGTTCACAGCTAGAGTTTGTTGTATCTGCATGTGGTTGAGGCTAAGGCTGAGGCTGTGACGGACCACTCTTTCACTTGAGCGTTAATTTCTTTGCCCTAGAATCCATTGGAATCGATGAAACAATGAGAAACGAAGGTCTGAGCGTTCAAATGTTAGCTGAAGATTTTGTGATTTACGGTGAACTCGCCATAGCGCACAATCGATTCTTATATACTAGGGTATAGGAATGTAGAATGACGCACGACGTTCCACGACAAAACATCATCATTATGCGGTAGAAAGTTGACGTTCTACGGTGGAAAGTGGTCATTCCATGGCAGAACGTAGTAATTTTTTTACAAATGTTGACGTTCCACAGCAGAACATCAGTGCTATAACGTTAATTTTTAAATTTTTGTTTTGCGGCGGAACGAAATCAATACGTTTAATGGCAAACGTGACAGCGATATTTGCAATGAATTTTTTTCATAGTTTAGTAGTTAACTTATTAACGAAAATACTTTAGTAGTTGATTTGTCATTGATCACAAAATAAGAGGGTTGATTTGTTAATTTTCCTTATCGAAATGACTTTATTTTTATTGATAAAATAAAATTTAAATAATAGTAAACGCAGACAGTAATTCTATATTTTAATATTATATTTATGTAATAGTTATATATCACTTAAGTTTTTTATAAAATAAATTTAAAATAATATCACATATTTATTTATATTACATTATCTGATTTAGTTGTTGATTATTCCATTTTTCTTTATAAAATTAATTCAAAATATGATTATAAGTACACTTTAATTTTCTATTCTACTATTACATTATATCGTGGTATTTATTTGTCAATCATTAATTAATAAAATAATTATTATATATTATAAATAATTAAAATAATAAATTTCTTGTTTCAATCAATAAAATATACATGTATCCAAATCTAAAATTAAAATATAAATATATCACTATTAATAAATTTAGCATTCATATTATTATTATCAAGAATTAAAAAAGTGATTAGTATATGTGAAAAAAGTCAATCTTAAATTGAAAATTATGTCACGAGAATCTCAATGAGATTACACTTAAGTTTTTTAATTCCGTGCGGCTAAATTGCAGGAAATTTGAATAAATTTACTGGCTTTTACTACCACTTTCTTTATCAAACACTAATGTGCTTATCATGTTCGTGTTAACTTGCAGGAGATTGTCATATTGATTAGACGACTATAGTGTAATATGTGACGTATATTATCTTATCTTGAATGCTTGAAAAAAGTAGTTGCTTTTTTTGGAGTAAGACTTGAGTTGAGATGATTTGAGTAAATGAAGAAGTTTGGCCAGTAAAGATTTGTGCCCTATAATTTCTAAAGCTAATTTAAAACTTTTCTTGAAAACGAAAAAAACATCATGAAGAAAAAAGAAAGAAAATAATGGAAACTTTGCTATAAACGCATTGAAAAATTAATGACCAATGGAGCAGGCACACAAAATTACTAAGATTTGGCATGACATGTGACTCATATATCATTTATTGTAACAACCCATAATTTACACTATCAATGTAAATGTTAGATATTATTATAAAATAATATCTTATTATAATTTGCATTACTTAATGATTTAACTAATTGACTTTATTAAGTTTAATGATAAACTGCCCCTATTAATATTGGTAAAACGATCAAATATAAATATATCTTTATAGTTCTTTTTGGTGGTGAAAAGAAATTACAATTTCCTACTAGCTTTCAATTTTTGCTATGCTTTAATTGAGTTCCTTCGATATTAAAGAATTACGTTATTGTGTGCAGGAATTTCAAACATACAATAATTAAAACTAATAGAGTAAGGTACATTTTGTAGATTTAATTAGGAAGGGTGATAATTTAAATTGTTATGCATTCTCGACATTTTATAGTTTTTGCATAATAGTTATTGATTTTTTTTTTAATTCTCCTACTAAATTACTATTTTTTGAATAAAAGTTTATAGGAAACAATTATTTTCCTTATTGTTTTTTTTATCATCGTCAAGTGATTTCATATTTATATCATGAGAGAAGAGCTATGATGTTGAGTCATCTTAGGTGCATTGCATATGAGACTCACCGAATGTGATGGCAAAATTATTAAGCCATGAACAAAATGTTAGGTTTTTGGGTTCCATCACTTAATGACAATTATCGGTGTTCATAGCACCAGTAACATGTATTACTCTTGTATCATGAAAAATAATTAATCATAAGCATAAATAGATTCTTGTCATTAAATATAATCATGTGTGAAAATTGTTTGGAAAATTAATAAAACAATCACTGAATTATGGGATCAATGACAAGTCAACTACTAAACAATTTTCACTAACAAACAGAACACTCAATTATGGGAAATGAATGGCGCAAACATCGCTATCATGTTTCTCGGTAAAAATTTCAATTTATTTCTGAGATGGAAAGATTTTCTTTCCGCTGCGAAAGGTAAGTACTAATTAATGGAGTTTCTAGTTAGTTGTTCCTCCGCAGAATGAATACTTTCCTCCGCGTACTAATAAACATTTCTCCTTGTCAATTCTTCTGCCGCATGGAATAACAACTTTTCGCGGCGAAACGACATTATTCTGCTGAGGAAAATAACTCCCTGCCTTCCGTTGCTTTAGTATATAAATTCATATTTCACCCTTCGGAGAGATTACACTACTCTCATAGCGATTTCCTTAGCGATTATAGAACCTTAGATCTTTTCGAGAGCCAAAGTGTGCAATATCCAGGCAAAGTTGAAGCGTTATTAATTGTTACTCACCAATGGAGTATGGGAGTTAAATATGGATTGGAAGTGGAGCCGATGTCAATAGTCTTGACACATAAGATTTGTATATTCAGAGACAAAACTGCTATAGTGGTGCATTCAACTCTAAACGAAGAGGAGCTCCGTTCATTGTACAAATTTGAAGATGAAGACGTGGAGGAGAATAGGCCTCAATGACAACCACAATCGGAATGTTCTTTTGTTGGTATGTGTTTGGGCAAGAAGTGTAGTTCTTTGAACGAAATTAGAGAAGAAATCATTGATTATGTGTTGAAGAATAGGTATGAGATAAAATTTACAAATAGTGATTCTCATCGATTGAGGGCCGCATGCCAATAAGGATGCATGACTAAAAAATGCAAGGTGAACTTATGTTTCAAATAAAGAGCTATAACAATGTTCACACTTGCTCAAGAAAGATGAAAAGTCATCATGCTTCTACCAAATAGGTGGCAACTCATTAGTTAGATAGATTCAAAAGTCAGGCCGACTGAGACCTTCCTTCTATAATTGAGATAGTCAGTCATGAAGGATTTTAATGTGAACATTATACCCAGCTTGTCAGAAGGGAAAGAAATGAAATCCAAAAACTGAATGAAAGGGATGACAATGAACAATACAAGCTTATATGGTCGTATGGGAAGGAGATTCAGAGGTCTAATCCTGAAAACTCACTGTGTTCAGTAAGATAGTATTGATCTTTCACACAGTGCAATGTTTAAGAGGATGTACATGTGTTTTGATGGATGTAAGATAGAACGGTTGAATTGTGGTAGACCTTTTATTTGTTTGGATGGTTGTCGCTTGAAAGGATCCTGTCTAGGCCAACTGCTCACTTCTGTTAGCATTGACGGAAACAATGGAGTTAATCTGATTGTTGTAGCAGTAGTTGAAGCAGAATGTAGGGACTCTTGGGGCTGATTTTTGGAATTGTTGCTTATGGATCTTAATAGTCAATTTGTCATGGGGTGGACAATCATTTTAGATTGACAAAAGGTATGGTTGATTGCTTTTGTATTGTATGTTTATGTTATGCGTTGTACATGAATGTTTGACTTAGTCTGTTAATTTTTGTAGGAGCTAGTGCCAACTGTCGGGGAGTTTGTAAGGTTAGTGGAGTGTCATTTTTGTCTTAGACACTTATATGCAAACTTCTAAAAAAAATTTAGAGGCAAGTTGTTTAAGGATGAGATGTGGAGCGCTTCTAGGGCCACTTTGAGAGAGAGAGATGAAGAAGCTATTTTTGCTTGACTAGTTAGCACACACATATCTACGAACAATTGATGCGAGATTTTGATCAAAATATGTCTTCAATTCAATCCCAAAGTGTGGCATAAGCCTCAACGACGAGCAAGTCATTGAATGCCTACATCCTACTAGCTCAGAACAAACCGATTCTTTCTATGTTCGAGATGATAAGAAAGAGCATCATGTGTAGGATCGTTAAGAAACACGAAAAGATGTAACATCCCGTTTATTCTTACAATTTAAAACTTGATTTTGAAAACTTTTTATTTTTAAATTAAAGTGGAAGCCTTTTCATTCGAAAACTCGCTCAATTAAGAAGTATATAATTAAGCTTATTTTCGTTAAAACGTTTATGTGACGCCCCGCGTAAAATTTAGTGGATTATATCCCCAAATCAATTTTTTTGTGAATAACATAGGGGAGAGACATCCAAATTGATTTTGATTTTACACATTAGTATCTCTCTTAGAAACTTCTTTTTGAACTTACAATTGGTATCATACTTGGCAAAAATGATTTGATCTTAACTTTGGATTTACAATTGATATTAATTCTTGAAAAACTTGTTGTGCTTCAAATTGTGAATTATCAATTGGTATCCTTTGTTAATTTCTTAATTCTTAAATTGGTATGACTTGTTAGAAATTGAAAATTTGTTTACAATTATTGGTCTCTAAGTGGCTTCTATTTCCTACATTTGGTATCTATCTCTTGAATTTTTTTCAGTATCTATTTGTTTGGACTCTAATACTTAATCCCTCCATGCTTAATTAAAAATGGGGAGAAGACTTTTTGTTAGAAATATTTGTGATTGTGGTTATTTACAATTGGTATCCTTCATGTTAACCACAAATTGAAATTGAATGTTTATTTCCTTCCTTTGTTTGATTTATGGATTGACTCTTTGATTAAGAGGGAGAAATGTTTTAGGTAGAATTAATTCTTGAATTTTTGTTGAGATTGCTTTTGGATTCTCATGCATATTCCCTCACTCTACTCATATTGATAATGCTAAAGGGGGAGATTGTTTTTAGATGAATTTTTTTATGATTTATTTCAATGAAATCGGTGATTGTCTTTGGACTCCACCCTAGGATTTCTTTTTGATTATGACAAAAAAGGGGGAGAAAGGTGTATCAGTTGTGAAATATTTTAGGGGGAGTAATAGCATGTTGCATGGATTAAGTGTTTGATAAATTGCATAACTTAAATGGTAGAAATCTAATATGCAATATTTATATACGCACGCTTAGTTTTAGGGTAAACAACTTATTGGATTTTGTCATCATCAAAAAGGAGAGATTGTTAGCCTTTTTGTTAGACTAAGTTTTATTTTGATGATAACTTAAATATTGAATAATTTAATAAATCAATAAGTTGTATTTCATGTTATATTTTGTATTTTCTGGATATTATTCTTATCGTTTTATAATAATATTTATATTCGTGTTTCTTGGAAATACCCTCAAAATGGGTATTATTAATGTGCTAACAAGTTTATTTGAGTCCATGTAGTGTAGCATATAATTTTGGGAAATAGTATGGTGCAAGGGTTACAATGGAGTGAAGTGGGGACGAGATGCGGATGAAGAATCTCGTCCCAATCTGTGTTGCGTACATTCGGACGACACACGAACGAGTGCGGATGAAAGAGAGTCATCCGAAATACTCCAGTGCTGCTTGGAGAGGACGAGATCTAGCGTCCCAATCTAAAGGTTGTTCTTGCGCACGATGCGCGGACGAGTGCGCACGGATGCGGACACAGACGTTTTGAATCTGTAATTTTTAAGGTGCACTTCCGACAAAAAATCGACGACATGCGAAAGAAATATTGCATCCGAAGGTGCTTGTTCGGACGGATGTGGACGAGTTCAGACACAACAATTTTGAATCTGTTACTTTAGGTGATTTTGCGTACGATACTGTGGATGCCCCCGGACTATAGCAGACGCGGACATTTTGAATCTGTAGATTTTGATGTACGCTTCGGACAAAAAATTGACGACATGCGGACGAAGATTGGCATCTGAAGATGTTCGTTCGAACGAGTGCGGACGAAGCCCGGACGAGATCCCACGTCCGCAAATACCTAGTTTTGCATAACGGCTATATTTCCAACGAACGGATTTTAACGGATATTTTCCAATGGCTACATACGAACATCCGAAACTCCTCATCCGCGTCCGAGAGTCAACTGCCTATATATATGAGTTCACTCCAAGCTCTCTACAATGATCGAATATTCGAGGTGAAGTGTAACGTCCTCCTGTGCTTCTAGTACAATATTTCCGCTTTAGGCCGAAACCCGCACAAGTTTGTTCTTGGGGTTAGCCCAAAACGCGTTGTACTATGTAGGGAGGGGAACCATGCTTATAAACCATGCATTTTTTTACTCTCCCAAGCGATGTGGGATTTGTACCCCCTTAATATGGGCCGACCCACACCTGGGCCTTTCCTAGCCTTCACAGGACGGGATGCCACACGAAGCCCTGCCAAAATTAATACTCGAATATTACTGACTGTGAGCTTTTATTATAAATCCATCCCTATTCCAAACCTTGAGAATTATCTTGGGAGAATTCGGATTAGCTAGATTGTGGTTTAATTTCTGATTTCATATTTGTGATTAATTGTAAAGGGTGATACCCTAAGAATTCATCACACAAGGGTGACACCCCAAAACAGTCAACGACTCGATTGAACTCCTGAAAGTTTAATCAACGGGTGACTCCCCACAATAGTCAAAATATAGGGTGATGCCCTGTAATAGTCAAAGATTGAGAACCCGCAATAGTCAAAGGGTGACGCCCTTAGAATTAGTCTTTGTAAACGGTTTAGTTGACATCTGTAAGTCAATTAGTTAGTGGATCTCCAAGTAAAATCCTGGAGCGTGGACGTATGCAGATTTTTCGAACCGCGTAAACAAATCGTTTGCACTCTCTAACCCTTAACTCTTTATATTTATGCATTATCTAGTTAATTGTATTTGATAAATCACTTAGAGTTTTAGAGAAGTTATATATCGCATGAAATTATAGGTACGCCATATTCACCCTCCCCCTCTATAGGCGTATATTGATCCTTCATATTGCATGTATTGCTCTAGTAGGAAAACAATGTTTGAGTAAAGGCATTATTCAGTCAAATTGGAATAAACTGTTAAGTGGTTCTATAGTCATGATTAACCCAACTCGATGTCTACTGAGTGGCTAGACCAGGTAGTGGTTCTTTAGGTTTTGGGTATTGGAAATAATTAAATGAATAAGAAAATATTGGGTTACTTAGTACTGGTAGTTAGGAATTGGAAATTATATTGTTAGAAAATAATTATTAATGCCTATATGTGTTTAATTATAAATAGGGATTTGGAAGAGTAACTTTAAGTGGTAACCCATTAAAGCTAAGGACTTCAAGTAAGTGGTACTACATGTGTTTTTCTCGAAAAGGCCTATAACACGGGAATAGGGGGTGTTTATTGTTTGTTTAATTGCTTGTTATGAATTGTATGTTTCTTAGATTTAAGTTCAGTTCCTTAATTAGGACGGATCACGTTTTAAGGATACAATCAAGGAACACATTAGATAGGATTGTATGTGCACAATAACGTTAAAACTTGGAATCCTAAAGTACACGAAAATGGAAAGAATGTAAATAGCCATTTTTGTGGTCTAGTGGTTACGCCCGGCACAGAAACCCAAGATAAATAAATAAATATGGTCCGGTTGGTTAAGCTCGGCACAGAAACCAAATAAAAGTAAATAGCTGTGGTTCGGTTGGATAAGCCTGGCATATAATAAGTAAACGGATGTTTGTGTGGTCCGGTTGAATACGCCTGACACATAAACAGATTAAATAACAGTAAAAGACAGAAATAGTAAATAACGGTTTTTATGGTCCGATTGGATACGTCCGGCACAAAAACATAATAAAGAATGGAAAAAGACATGAATAGGAACAAATAAGCAAAACTGAAAAATGTATACGATGTTACAAAAATTATATGTGTATTTCATGTTTTACGTTTATTCTGCTTACTGAGCATTAAGCTCATAGTTAGGTCCCATTGATGTAGGTAAGGTGCCGATAATTGGATAAAGCTGATAAAAGACATAGCTGGTGGGGTATTGTCGGGCTGGGTGTTTGTGCTGTTGGCGACATTGACCTTGGGTTATGGCTCAAGGAAATGACATAAATGTATTGAAATGTTTTAAAAACTTTTGAGTATTTTATAACTTTTAACTGTTTTAGTTTACTTTTGTTTAATTAATAGTTTTTAAACTATTGGTTTGCAGTATTTAAATGTAAAAGATTTCCACTGTATGTTTATTACTCTGGTTTTCTATCACGCAATGGTTTTAAAGAAAAGTAAATTTTCATATGGAAAAATTTACAGGATGTTATAGAGTTCCTTTCCCTCTGTCTTTCTTTCTCTCGCAACTCTTTCTCACTTTCTATTTCTCATGTCCTCACAGTGCATCCCCAGCTCTAGAGAGGATTTTGTCTCACCTTATGTTTGTACAATTTAAAGGATTTTATGAATGAATATTTTTTTTAACAAAATATTTTTCGTAATAGCGCATATTACGGTATGAAAACTTATGAAGAAATATTGTGGGATTAATTAAGGTGATTAATTAAAGAAAGTATAAACTAATTAAGAGAACAATGGAGGAGAAAGAAGAGCAGTGATGAGAAGAAAGAATTTAAGTCTAGATTATGGACAATTAAATGTAGCAGTGGCAAAACAGTGGCGAAAAGATGGGGAAGAGACGTCCTTTATGGAGGAACAGACGACAGATGTGAACAATGGACAATAGATATGGAGGAACAGACGTCTCTTATGGAAGGCAAATGTTTGGCGTAATAAGGGATCAGCGTCATTTGTTAAGAGTAAGTAGAAAATGGCATCGTTTTGGTGTGTGGGACATCCCTAAGGTTAAACGGACGTTCCAGCATTGAGGAATTAAAAGAATATGTCGTCATTTTAGGAAGCAAGGGAAGTCCCTAATGGAAAGTGGGACGTCCGAAATGAAAGAACAGAAGACGGCATTAGTATTAAGTGGGACGACATCGTTTGGAACTAAGAAGAAAATGGGAAGGAAAGGACGTCCTTTATGGACAAAGGACGTCTGAAATAGAAATAAAGGGAACGACATTAAGATTTAAGTGGGATGACATCATTTTGAACGAATATGAAAGGCTTTTAAGAAAGAACGGACGTCCCTCATTGAGGAATGGGCATCCCTCATGGCGAAGAAGTTGATGGACGTCTCTTAGAGGTTGACGGATGTCTAAAATGTGAAGGCAATGGATGCCCCTTATTGTGGAACGGACTTCTCTTACAATGAAGGGGCTGACAGACGTTATAAGTGGAATAACGGATGCTGCATGTGGGAAAGTGGACGTCCCTTGCAGCAAAGATAATGTATAATCCCAATGCCAGTGTCTTCTATTGCTCTTCCCGTGTCTTTCCTTTTGTGGTGGCAAAGCATACGAGCGGTTAGGTTTATGGAGATAAGTGAGGAACACTTCGGGAGAATTAGAAACAGACAAAGGAGAAATTGTGAGGGTGACGCTTTGGAGAGCTGAATGCCGAGAGCTGAGAAATAGAAGAAGCAGAAGAGGGAAAAAAAAAAGAGATTGTGGAGCAGAGGAGAAGTAGAAAGAAGAAGAAGAAGAAGAAGAAGAAGAGGTTGAAGAGGAAGCTTCTCGAGTGTCTTATGGTATTAAAAAGGAAGGAGGAAGTGCAGAAACACATTACGGATGCCAGGTAAGGAAGAGTGCATGTGATTGGCCAATGGAGGTCTACATCATGAGATAAAGATTGTTGTTTTAATTTACGTAGTTTGGATTTTGTGGTATGTGATAGGTTGATAGATTCATTTAGTGATACTCTGTTGATTGTGATTCCTGTTGTTATCACACGTATTGTTATTTACTATGTTTTGATTCCTGTTGATATCGCACGTATTGTCATGATGATAGACGTAAGAGTGATGCCAAATCTGGATTGGTATTCACATTACATGGGAGAGACAGGACTAAATAAATGTAACGGGAATTGGAGGTTGGGGAGGTAGTTCGGATTCTAACTGGGAGACTTGAAATTAAACCCTTCCCTCGTCGGGATGTGAGAGCTTGTCTCCTGGGAGTTAGTTTCCGGCCAGAAACTATTCTCCCTATGGAAAATACTTCCAATGTCTCAGCTCAATGTATGAGTTTAAGGATATAAGACAATGAGTAAAAGATAGATTGAGAGGATTCCTTTATGACATAATCAGACATGAACATGCATCATACTGCATTTCTATTTCTTGCTTAGCGTTAGGCTCATGTTTGTCTCATGATGTATGTACACGAACGAGAACATGTTAAAGAACAGTTAATGAAAGATTTGCAGGTGTGTATCTTGTGGTTGGCTAGACTAAAGGTAATTAAAGGAAAATGATTGTAAAAGGTTTTGTAAAGAGAATGTAAAAGGTTTATTTATTTTGTTATTCAAATAATTGAATTTCCTTATAAAAGTTTTCCTCGGCAATTTGTAAAAAAGGTTCTATGAAAGAAGAGTGTTCTCTTGATTTTATAAAAGAAAAGTTTTAAATTTCATACGATTTTAAACATAAGAAAAATCGAGTTGTTACAATTTGTGTGTGTCTTTGTGTGTGTGTATGTCACTTTGTGTGTGTGCACATGTGTGATATTTATAAAATGTAATCTAAAATTTAAAAGTAATATTAATTCATATAAATTTATGATATTTATAAAACATAATTTAAAATCTAAAGGTAATATTAATATAACATAGTATTAAAGAGGTAATGTTAAAAAGCTCGTGGTTTAACAATTGAATTTACTTGATGTTCAAGCTAACTTAATGCTTTGTTAATTTAAAATTTAAAAGAAATTTTATTTAATTTATAATCAATTTTTTGATTTTTTAAAATAATATATATTTGATCCAATCAAATTTTAGTCATAATTGACATTCTGCCATGTCATCGTATACTTGCTACAAGGGTATATATTCTATGCGACATTGCCCCATATCCACTATATATATATATATATATATATATATATATATGTACCATAAAAAAATATGCTTGATGTGGCCGTAATAATTTCATATGGTAAGCATGTAGCCTACTAAATCTGATATGAATCTCATAAAAGGGAAAGCTAAAGATCAATAAGAACAACAAAAATGAGTATTATATGCGTGTGTTCTATGCATTTCATCACTTTTGGAATTCAATGGATAAGGGTTATAGATTCCATTTCCTAGAGAATACTGCAAATTGCATTAATCTCAAGGAACACAATATGCTTTGGGAATACTATTTCTAATATCAACCCGAACATAAGTTCCCAATCTTATCAAATCTCAACATTCTTTTATAGCGTACAAACAATAGTCGTACATGCATAAAATATGTATAGACATTGTACCCAAACAAACATGACCCACAGGTGAATATATGTAATGTCTTCAAACCAACTAATACAATATTATCCATTTTGAAACGAAATCCACGTGATTTTATTTTTGAATTTTATCTTAAAATGCTGTGTACTTGATAAAAATGATAACTTTAATTATAAAATCATTCATTTTCACTTTTTCAAAGTGACGTAAGATGGTGAGAACCTTCACAATTAAGAGAATATTAACTTATTATTGTCTTCGTATAATAAACTGTCATAATATACAAATATAAATATTTATAAACATATATTTTTTTATGCATGTATGATGTACACATGTAATGCATATCTATGTATGAACAAACACAGGTCATAAGCATGTAAATAGATATAGACAGATATATCTAATTATAGATCTACACAAACACAAGTACAAAGCTATACAGATCAAGAAAATCTTTGTGAATAGAAATAGTAAAACTGATGTCATCTGCCTTTACCTACCAGGTAAGGTGGGATCCTAGTTGGTTCAAGCTTGAAATGACAATGGCTGTATGATGGAAGCTGTATTAATCACCTGACAAAGCTCACTCACGGCTATAACAAAACTCACTTGTGGATAATGAATTGTCATTGATCATTACAATAACATGTACAATTGATCATTACAAATAGCAGTGTCTGCAATAATTGAAGCCAATAATTCCCAAAGGAAACGTTGCTCTAAATAATGTTTCCACTTCACAGTCATTTCGCCACATCAACTACCCCTCTTTTGTGCATCAAAATAAATGTACCTGAGATCTTGGGTATCTTCTTTTATGTCACCTACTCTTGGATTATAGTAACATATTTGATGGGCTACTAATTATGTTTGTAAAGTAGACTTCAAAGATAGAATCCCCACCAACCACTCAAGAACGTCAAAAAATTCGTAATGTGAAAAAGACACATTGTTTGCTCAGATTACAAAAGACACATTAGCAGGATAGAGAGAGACTGACATGAACAAATGGAAGTATGAAACTCTGGATTCTCTGTCTCTTTTCAATTTCAAATTATTATGTAACCATCACATATCAAACTTTACGTTAAAAAAAAAGATCAAAATCATTCATTTAAAAATGAAAAATAATGTGCAATGGTGTTTGCATTTACTCTTTCATATTCATCAAGCCATTTCTCCTCCTGTGTAGCAAACTTCCATTTCTCTACTTTATCCAGGATATCTTTCCTGCTAAGAGCCTGCTCGTTGGCTTTTGCAATCTGATCATCCATGCTAGAAAGCAGATTTGACAGATCAACATTGCCTGCAAGATCATTTCCAACACAACAATTACGTATGTTTCTACTATTTTATCTGGCTTCAAACCAGAGTTTGGTAAATGCATAAACACAAAGGAAGCACACTATATAGATATGGAAAAAAAAAAAAAAATCAAGATTTGGTATTGAATGTGTGGTGTACGACAATAAGGCCTATTAAAAACAGTAGAATAGCTTGATTACACAAATAGCAGAAGTAGCAAAGACTCAATCACAAGACCCGTAGTTACATCTAACGTTTGCTCATACATTACCAAATCATGTTCTTATTTTAGATATTACTTTGTTTGTTTGTTTCTTTTTTTCTTTTAACCATTCAAGAGTTCTTATTTTCTTTTGCTTCTTTTAAATTACAAAAATATGATAAATAATGGTTCTTTTTTCAAAAACAAATTACCATGTACTAATGGTTCTATTTTCAAAAACAAATTACTCCGTACTAATAGTTCTTTAGCTTCTTTATAATTACCATAAAAGACAATCATTTGATTTCATTAAATTTGTTTAACAAATTTATTGTTTTATAAAAAATACATACAAATAACTGAAGTCAAGACAAAGTAACCATGAATCCACAAAACTGGAGAATTTGTAGAGCTACTATCTCCCAACATCCATCTGAAATCTAAATATTGTTGTTTCTTATTTTATAGGTATTCATTTGAAAAGGCAAAATCATACAAAGATGAACCTGAATCAATAAGATTAGTGAGAATTTCTCGTGCTGCATCGTTTTCAACGTCCATATGAAGTATGAACTCCTCTACAAATTTCTTCCAACTCATTTTGTCTCTTAAACACCAACTCCCTCATCTTGCTTCCTTTCAATTGTTGAACTTCAGCTTCAATCAGACAAATTTTATATGAGATTTATCATTTGCATTGAAATTACCAGAGCATGCTATTGCATATGGGAATAAATAGGAGTAGAGCGTCACCTGCTCAATGATATCCAAAGCAAGGGCTCCTTACATAGACACATCATCAACTGACAATGATATTAAGCTCAAAACATGATCAATTTTTTTTTGCTCATTATTTGGTGAGTCCATAAGTTTCCATAGTGCTACCAGGGCTCTCCCAAGATCATGCAGCTATAGATCAACAGAAGTCGGGAAAAGTTCAAAGACAGTCTAATTGAATAATTTTTTGATTGGAGTCAAAGTATTTTTTATGAAATTAAAGTGTATGAATATTGTTACTCATCAACGAAGGGAGCAAAAACAGAACTATCAGGAAAATTTATTAGCAAGTCAAGAAATATATGCTTCCAATTGGTAAATAACAAAACTTTTATTAGAAAAGTGTACTATTTATATAAAAAAAGAACATTAATAAGCAATAATGTTGATCAATGATGCTTTCCATCATACTTAGTGCAAGCAATCTAGCTCACAAACGTGCAACAGAATAGGGTGATTAAGACAGACAGCACGTTTATGAAATTAAGGCTCTGTTTGGTAAAATGTTTAAAAATTTTAATAATTGTGTTATTAAAATAATCATTTGTAATGAAAAAAAAAACAAAGAAGAAAGTATTTGGTAATTAAACATGGCAATTTATGAAATTTGAATGTTATGTTTTATGATAATTTTAGTCGCAGTATTAAATTACATAAAAATATAGAGGTTTCTTAGAAAAAATGACACGAACGCAGTGATGCTCACTAACAATAAACACAAATCAACACATATTATGCAAAAACAATTGTGAAGAATTAGAAGAAAACAGTTGGGACAGAGGAACAGAGCCGTGAAAATGAGTCAAGCTCCCCGAGCTCAGATATAAGGCTGGCAATTTCAGCTTCTGCATCAGCTAATTGTTGATGCAAGTCAGCCCTGCACCTTCTAATCTTATCAACCTTCCTTCGAAAAACATCGAGGCATTCTTGCTCGAGTTGAAGAAGCATTTTGTTGTCCCTTTCACTGTCATTCTCCCCAATTTGATCCCATATGATCTACACGTACATTAATATTAAAATAATAGTTGAATGTTCTAGAGGGAAAAACTCAACAACTATGCCAATTCCTGTTAAAGAAAGGGAATTCAAAAGATGCTAAAAGACTCAGAAGAAACAATTGTATCGAGATATTTCCAGTTCGTGAATGCCAAGGCAACTTTATCTCCCATGGAATTATCATTATTGCTATTAACAGAAGATTCAACTTCAGATATGATATTATCTCCCATTGCTTTTCCATCCCACACAGTGCTTCCGCCGACAAGTAATGGGCAAGTCCTTTTTACTTCGAATAAAGGGGAAAAAAAGTCTACTACTAAGATCCTCAGTATTATAGAAGTCGAAGAGAAATAGAACCTGCAATTCCTGGAGGAGAGAAGCACAAGCAGTCGGCGAGGGTGAAAGAGAAGAAGACAAAGTCGTCATTCGAGATTCCAGAGCAAGTATAAAAGCCCGACGACAGTGACGACAACTCGAAAACCCCAACAGCCAGAGAGAAAGAAAATCCCAAATCAAAACCAGAAATGTCGAGGCGTTACTCTCAGAAATTTTGGTTCCTCCGCAGTTGGGCCCCCACATTTCAAATCTGAGTTACGGTTTTTTATTCTTTTGGAGCAAAAATCCCCTCACATATGAACTTTTTCTCCCCCTTAATATAATATTGTAAATATTATCTAAATTAATATAATATTGTAAATTAATTTTTTTAAACAGAATAAACACTAATCAACGGAAGTATTTGATAAAACTATGATCAGAGTGATTAATGTTTAAAGTTTTTCTTTTTATTAAATTACCATAGTCTAGTGTTTGATCTATCACCAATTGTCAATTTTAAGAAATGCATAAAAATCCAATAATGAAGGCATAGTCAAGAAATTGCACAACGGCACACAACAACAAAGCATTAATGTTCCGTCACTGAATTTACAAGTCGTGAATAGAAAATGATAATGTAAAGGATATGTGGGGCGATGAAGTTTGGGGCAAACGTAACAGCGATGGTGGCAATGTCATTTTTTCATAGTTCAATGGTTAATTTGTATTAGCGAAAAAAGGATGATGATTGATTTGTCAAAAATAGTAAAAGATGAGGGTTGATTTGCCATTTTTTCTTTTAGATTTAAAAGAAATTTTATTTAATTTATAATCAATTTTATGATTTTTTTAAAATAGTACATATTTGATCCAATCAAATTTTAGTCATAATTGTTGCATATTTTTCAAGATAATGGTTTTATTCAAGCAAACTTTGACCTTATGTAAACATTAATAAACATAAAATGCATGAAAGCATATTAATGAAAATAAAATTAATTTTTTATGGTGCGTGTGACGCATTATTTTGGGTGAATTAAAATGTCACTGTTGTAGGAACAAAATTAAAATGTCTATGATGCAAACAATTTTCTAACTTTCCTTATCATTCTCCGGCACACTGGACACGTCATGTTCTCTCCATGGTAAATCCTGCAACGTGTTTGAATTTCATGTTAAAAAAAAAAAAAAAAATCATTTTTAATTTGTTTAAAAAATAATCACGATATATTTCTAAGTATTTGTCTAATATTTCGATTGATAATATTATGTTCAATGTCCAGTTTCACACTCTTAACACATCCAATATTATTTGTTGATTTTAATTTATTATATTTACTATTTAATGTTGTATAAAAATTAATTTCAAATGATAAACAGAAAAGAAAAGAATCCAACCGCTGAGCACACTCAAAGCAGGTGGCGCAGTGTCCACAAGGAACAAAGAAGCAATTGCGCTCCTCGTCGTAGCAAATAACGCAGAGCTTCCCATCATACAATTCCTCAGAAGAGCAGCTGCTTCTGCTGCAGTCTCCTCTCTCCAAGTCTCCTCCTTCACTGGTTCCATAGTTGGAAGAAATCATCCTACTCTTAGCCGCCAAAAATGGGTCCGTTTCACTTTCCCTGGACGCCCTTCTCCTCCTAACTACTTCCAGTTTTTCATAACATCTCATCACCGTAAAGAAGACAACCACTACCAATGCTGCATAAGAAGAATAATGAGTTATGGCGGCTGCACCAGTAATGTTGTGTATTCGAATGGCGTACTGACTTACCTAAAGCGGAGATGTAGAAAAACAGACGAGCTGCTAATGGTAGTGAGTTACACAGTTGGAGAAGATTGCCCTGTAATTTTCATGGAAATGCAGTGTTTTGGTCAGTGACTGTTTATAATCTCGAATTAGAATAATGGGTGAGTAAAGAATTACTTGATTAACGACGGATTTGGATGAACATGTCCCCATAATTTCTGGTTACCTCACAGATTTGAAGGGAAGGAGCTGAATTTCCATGAGAATTGAACGCTGAAAAAACAGAGAACTTAAACAACTTGAATCTATGATTTTTCAGAACTGAAACAACAAAGCAGGCAAATGTTGGCTTATATACATTACCTGATTGGAAAAAGGAAAACCAGAAAAATAAGAAGACTGGTGGTTGTTCATTGCCATTGATAACCCAGCTACCAGCCTCCAACCCAGGCCAAACCTTCAATATCTGAAATATTAGTTCTATTGAAGTGGGCCCAGCTCAACTTGGAGTTTGGAAAGACTGTCAAAAGCTTTATCTCTTCGCTGAATGTTTAGGAAAAGGTTGTTCTAGGTCAACGCAGAGACTTCAGTTTGGTGAAGAAGAAGAAGGTTAGGTGACAGTTTGACACTGGCATTGTTTGTTCCTTTTATCCCTGGGTTTCTTCTTAAACTGATATTCAAAACTGGGCTTAGCCCAGTTTATGGACGCAAAAGTCACTTCTGATAATTGTTGTTCTAACAAATAAAAAAAATTATTTTGAAGAAATTGAAAGAATATGATATTGCAAATAATGAGATTAACTCATAAACTCATAATTAAAATATTACCTTTGAAAATTATTTGAAAAGATAAAAATAATAAAATAACAATAGATCTTAGTTTTTAGCTATAATTATGAATGACTAGATTAATTCGAATAGATCAAATATTTATTCAAAAACAAATAAATTTTACGTGGACTCGATACATGGAATTTTATTCATAGAAAACTAAAGCATATTCTCAACAGACACAATGGGCTCCGCCAATGCCGGTACACCGGCTAACCAAATATAGTCCGATGCCAAAGCAAGTAAGGCTAGGCGGCTGATTTTGTGGCACCAAATTACCGCAGCTATGAATCACATCGCTGGCTAGGTCCCAACATTTTGGAGATAAATCATCTATATATGATGACAAAGCAATCAGCAATGTCCTTCCGTCCCATAACCTATTATTATTTTAATTTGGAAAAATGACAAATCAACCATCATTCTTTACTGTTAATGACAAATTAACCATCATCCTTTTTTTCTTAACAAATTAACCATTGAATTATGAAAAATTGACGCCGCCACTATCGCTATCACATTTGTCGTTAGCGCTTTGATGACGAACCGTGGCAGTTTAAAAACGAACCGTCGCAGTGTGTCGTGAAACCACTGTGGTTGTCGTGAAACCGCTGCGGTTTGTCACTTCTAAAATCTTTGATTGCAAATTTGAGGGCTTAGACGAGTGATTTGGGGTTCAAGAAATGTGGGTCAAAGGGTATGTGTCAAGCCATAGATCTCTGAGAGAGTTTCAATTTGATATATTATGGAATCGATTCAGACACTCGTAACCAAAGTTATGGTCATTTGAAGTTGAAGAAGTCAAAATTATAGTTCTGCTTCCATAAACCAAAAACCGCGGCAGTTTAACAATGAAGCGCAGCGGTTTGTCCTCAAGCCGCTGCAGCTTGAGGACGAAATCGCCGCGGTTCATTGTCAAGTTGCAACGAGTTCATGACAAACCGCCGCAGTTTCACGACAAATTACCGCGATTCATCTGCAAATAAAAAAAAATCATTGTCTTCGTCTTCTTCGTACAAAAATCCAGACAAACTGTAATTTTCTCTCCCATGGATTGTAAAACAATTATAAATCATCCGAAAACTACAAATATTAACATTCTTTTACAAAATCTTCTGAATTATAAAACCCGAAATCTTCTAAATCCATTCTTTTACAAAATCCAAAATCTTCTAATTCCATTCTCCATAAATATTAACTCTTTTCCACTTAAAATTTATTTTAAAATTACGAGTTCTTTCGTTTTTTTTCATAAGTTTTTGTTCTTTTGCTGTGATTTTGAGAAAGTTAACATGATTTTCAAAAAGTTAACTGTAATGTTCATTGTGACAATTTTTAAAGTTCAGTGATTAAATTGTTAGTAAAAAGAAAGATAATAATTGGTTTGTCACTAAAAGAAAATGAAGATCGTTGATTTGTCATTTTCTCTTTTAATTTTAAAATATAAAATATATATTTTTGTTTTATTTACTCTTTTCTTTAAATAATTTATATTTCTTGTCATGATGATTTTTTATTTTTTATTCTTTGATTTATTTTATTTTTATTAAGTCATTTACCATTTTGACATTACATGTTAATATGATTTTTGTTTTATTTGAATGATTTATATTTCTTGCCATGATATTTTTTTTTATCAAATTTTATTTTTTGTTAAATAATTTAAAAAAATATTATAATAAAATGTCTTGATCTAACATATTATTTTATTTTTGATAAGTCAATATTAAAAGGGTGGATTTTTGTATTTGTTGTAATACTTTTTATGCTTTAATTAACTGGAGGTGTTTTATTTTTATTTTGTTAGAATAATTTGTTCAGCTATCAGGCGTCTGGATGATTGAAGAGGACACTAATGCTAAAGTCCACGTGTTCAACAATTAATTGGCTGTTCACCTTCTTGGCTTTGCAAAGTCTGTAATAATACGAGAACTAAGGATGTTGACATTGTTTTTTGCCATCAGATTATGGATGGAAGTTCAATAGTCACCTGACTTTGTTTTGTTTTATCTTCCTCAATCCATGCTAAAATTTGTGTCGTTTCTTTACGCGAAAAGCTGCAATTTTGATGCGCCTCCTGCACCTTCGTTTGTCTCTTTACTTTGATGTCCACCTCAACACTTCCTCTCTCTTTGTCACCTGTGGGGAAAGCTTTCTAGTGGCAGCTGGAAGTATCAGACTTGGTTGCTTTCGTTTTGCGTTTCTCTAAAATTTTATTTACTTGATTTTTGGTAATTGATTTTCGTTCAATCTATGTTAAATCATTGTTGATCAATCACTTTTTTCATAACTTTACAAAAATAATTTGCCCCTTTTAGCCTTATTTTTTATGATAAAAAGTAGAACATGGTTGTTCTCTTAAATCAATTTTGTTAATTCCTTATTTTGGTGGGATAGAGCTCTTGGGTGTACCAATTCTTTTCTAAATGTGGTTTGGTTTTTTCCAAACTACATTTACTAATAACAATATTGCCAAATATTTTTATAGGAAATTAACACCATAAATCCTATAGTTTGGATTAAGTAACATCGTAAATCTTATAGAAAATTTACAGACAACTAAACCCCTAAACTATGGAAAAAGAACGACGCCGACCTCGCAGTTATATGTCTCCTCAAAATATGTTGACGTTAAATCCGCAAATTCGTTAACGTCAAGGACCGTTAAACGGAGACGTCCAAGATAGCAACAACGGACGTTCTGCAATGATGAAGGGCTGATCTAGCCGGCAATGAATGACGTAAATAATCGGGGGACGTCTGTCTTGCCCGTTTGATGCACTACGAGTCCACTCTATCAACAATTAAACTTTCAATAATATTATGGAGATATTCAATGTCAAGCATAAATGGAAGTTCAAGTACAATTGCGGAATATTTGATTAGCTTCACAAATCTGCCTACTCTCTGACCTTCAACAAGTATTTGATGATTTTGGCATTTGGAACGATGTCATATCAAAAAGTGTTTCATGAAGATTATAGCTGAATTCCTAAACTTTCTCGAATGGGGTGGATCGTTGAAATTGAAGCTTGTTTGTTATGTCAAAAGCTCACGGAACAGAGAGTAAATATTGTGCAAAGTCCAAATAGCCAAACTTAGAGACCAAGGAAAATCAATATATGGAAATCATCCAAGTGACCAAATTCAAGAAGGAATAGCGGTCAAAAGACATCAAGGCTTGGAGAAGAAGAAAACAAGAATTAATTAAATAATGTATAAGTTAATTTACCTAGCAACTATTAAGTAGAGAATCAACTAAATTTATATTATAGCCGATTTAGTGATATTTTGCTTATTTAAACTTTACTATTCTATAGTTTGTAAATAGCTATTTTGATGCGCACACAGAATGCCGACAGATGAACTATGGATGTAGGGGTGAGAACGGTTTGGTTTTTGGACGAATTAAAACCGAACTGAGGATAGTGGAAAACTGAATAAAAAACCGAACCTCGGTTTCGGTTTTGATCGGTTCGATTTTTTCATTGCCTCAATTTTTATGTATTCGGTTCAATTTTTTGGTTTTTTACTCGGTTTTAGGTCGGTTTGACAATTCAGTTTTTAAGTTTAATTCAGCAAACACTTCTCCACATTTGTATGCATGTTTGATTCTCAGGAATTTCGCTGGTGCATTTGCTTGGTCAACATAAGTGCTTGATTATTGTAATGGTAGAGACATAATAGAGGAAGTCATGTTCCATATCAGTTATTTCAATTCAAATATGACTAAGAGAGCTGATCATAGAATCCAAACGCACGCCAAGTTCAGAAATCCAAGATGATAAGATTGTAGCTACCTATTGTTTCAAACTGACTCATGCAAACAATGGAGACTGTGTTTCATTGGAAAAACAAGAACTTGACCCAAAGCTAAGCATCATTCTTGAAGGAAGTACTTCTCTCTCATCTTTGTCTGAGCTTGGTCTTCCTTGGATGAGTTAACCAGAAATAACCACAGAGCTCTCTAATATTGATCAAACCCATCAAATCCCATTGAAATCATAGAAAAATGAGATTGAGAAGTAAAAAATTTCAGAAATGACCTCTTTATTGGCGTCGGGATGATACTTTAATGCTAGTTTTCTATAAGCCCTCTTGATAGCATCACTGGAAATAGAAGGGGACATCCCTAATACTTGATACGGAGACTCTCTGCGACTCGCCGTTAAAAGGGTAGAACTTTTTCCTCCTCTTCTTCTATAATTACACTGATTTGGACAAAATATCTCCACTCTGAGCGAGCGCGAGTTGGTTGAACTGGCTTTCGCAAATGAATATGCAAATGGGTATAGATTCTATTCGCCCTAACTGATAAAGAAGATTAGAGTGACGAGGAAACCGTGAAGATGCAGAAGAGATGTCGCAATGGAAGTTGTTTACGTGCCCAGAGAAACAGCCAGTTTGAGATAAGAGAGATCATTAAATGAAGGGTCAAGAGAGGTAGGGTTTCCGATTTATCAGGCAGCAGGCTCGAGGGTCGTAAAGCGAAGGGTTGGGGATTTTGCAAAAAAAAAATCAGAGGGTTATCAGGACAGGCAGGCAGAAGGCTCGAGGGTCGTCAAGCGAAGGAATCGAGACTTATTTTAAAAAAATCAGGTCGATTCTCAGTTTTAACCAAATAGAACCGAAAACCGAACTGAAAACTGAACCTCGGTTTGGTTCGGTTCTAACTTAATTTTTTCTCCTTATTCAAACCGAATCGAACCGACTAAAATTGGTCAGTTTGGTTCGGTTACCCGGTTTGAACAGAACCGATTTCCACTTCTATATGGATGAATGCACCACTTCTCACCTCCTTGGATAAGGATGTGAATGCAAGATTCTCTCATGATATAACTCACACAAGAGGATATTTGTATATGACTCATCAAAGGTATTTGAATATAACTCACCAAAGAAAGGAAAATGATGACTCCAATTTCCAAATCAAAGCAAAACTTTAATTTATATTCAATTCTCAACTATCTAAAATATAAAATTAGGTGGCTTTATATAGCCTTTTACGAACATAAATTAAAAAAACTAAATAAAAAATAACCTAGATAAGTGGATCTAGATCTCCTAGATAAGTGGATCTTTTTGTTGCGATTCTCGGTCGATTTAAAAAGTTTCCTTGATCTTTGGTTTGATAGCTTTTGATTGACTTTCTTGTCTTTCAAGTAGGGGTGTTCATGGGACCGGTTCGGTCCGGTTCCACGGGGTACCAGTACCGAACCGGTCGGTACCGGTTTTGGAATTCCAAAGTCGGTACCGGTCCCATGAAAACGGGTACCGAACCGGTTCATTCGGTACCGGTACCTGTTCGGTACCGGTTTGGACCGATTTATTTTTTAAGAAAAATTATAATTAAAAATTTTAAAAATATAAAATAAAATAAAAACCTAAATAATTAAGTTGGTCAAACCAGTAACTCATACATAGTATAAATAAAACATCAATATTACAGATGAAATTTGGACAGTATTCTATCTAAAATCAAGCATGCCAACATACAAAGTGTCTCCAAAAAATATTATTTCTATTCAATCTTCATGATAATTGAAAAACAAAATGTATTTAACCTCGGTAAGAAATAAGGAGTCAGCATGTGGACCAACTTTTGCACATATAGTCCAAGGTTTCGTCTTCAATAGCCGGGAGGCCATGTAGAAGAGAAGCATCCTACAAAATAGAAGGTAGAAATGCAAAAATTGTGATTACTAGACAAAGAAATAGAAGTAATTAGTTGACAATCGATAATTATAAAAAAATAAAAATGAATTAAAATAAAATTACTCAACTGAGTTACTTATTTTCAAGTCCCTGCATGTTAAAAAGAAATGATAATTATATGGTTGAATGAAATGATAATTATATGGTTCAAAATAAATAAAAATATAAATACCTTGTTATACGTAATCATCACGCATTACCATCAATTTCATACTAATTCACTTCATCAGCGTCATTAATTTGTATAATATCTGAAAAATATAAATTGAAAACAAATTTAAAAAACATAGTAATTGCTAATTAGTAATTAAAAAAACAAAGATTAAGGAAAACACTATAAATATAAAAGATACCTAGTTCATTCAGATCATCATTGAAGTTGATTGATTCATATTTCGAGGATCGAATCCAGCTTTGAGTGCAAATAAGCGCCTCGACCATCTTTGGGGACAAAGAACTGCAAAATGGATCAAGTACTCTTCCTCCACTACTGAAAGCTGATTCCGATGCGGCAGTAGAAATAGGAATAGCGAATATATCTCTTGCCAAATTGCTCAAAATTGGAAATTTCAATGAATTTATTTTCCACCACATGAGAATGTCTAGTTTGTCTGAATTGTCTTCCAATGCTTCATACAAATATTGTTCAATTTCTGACCGAGTAGTTGAAACATTTGGTTCTTTGGGGCGACTATGAAACATCCCATGTAGCTTGTTGTGGCTAAAACTGCTCTTTTGTTTTAAGATTGTAGATGTTGGTACACTTGCAGTATTATAGTCATCTTCTAAATTTTCCAATCTCGAATCACCTTTATACTCAAGATATACTTTTTTAAGCACGAGTTGTACTTGGCTTAACAAATAATCCGTCTTATCAGAATCCATTACCATGGAAAGAATATATTTCAAATACTGTATTTTATGTCGAGGATCTAAAACAACTGCAATATACATCAACATATTTATTCTATCGCAGCTTCCCCAATATTTTTCAAATTTGCTTTCCATTCCAATAGCCATTCGCATCAATAATGGATTATCACATTCAGCATACTCTTGGATAACCATTTTCAAATTGCATACTTCACAAACATATGTATTTGAAGTAACATGCAAAGAGGCTGAAACATTTACAGTCATATCATAAAAAATCTTCAAGAATTGTACAAGTTCTCGAATACTAGCCCAATCTTCTTTTGTGGGAGGACTTTCTCCACCAAAATCAGTAAGATAATGATCATCTGTTTCTATCAATCTCTCAAAAGCTTTTTCAAATTTTTCTGCGCTTTCCAACATCAAATATGTGGAATTCCATCTTGTAGCCACATCGAGAGATACACTACTTTTGCACACAATTTTAGCATGTTCAACACATTTCTGAAATTTCTGTAGTCTCGCAGGAGAAGATCGAACATACTTCATTGCTCGACGTACTCTCGTAATAGATTCGTGATGGTCTTTTAAACCATCACATACTATCAAATTTAAAATATGCGCAAAACATCGCATATGCAGACATTCACCATTCAAAACTAAACGATTCCAATCTCGAATTCTCTTAACCAAATAAGAAAGGGCCACGTCATTAGAAGAAGCATTATCAACTGTAATTGATAAAACATTTTCAATCCCCCATTCAAATAAACATCTCTCTATTTCTTTACCTATGGTGTCACCCTTATGATTTGCAATCAAACAAAAATTGAGGATCTTCTTATGCAAATTAAAATCACAATCAACAAAGTGCGCTGTTAAAACCATATAATTCAAATTTTGAATGGAAGTCCATGTATCTGTTATCAAACATACTCGTTGAGATGTGTTCTTAAAATTTTCTTTCAACTTTGCCTTCTCTTTCTCATAAATGCCAATAATATCTCGTGCAATCGTAGATCTAGAGGGTACAATAAATTTCGGTTGTAAATAATTAGAATAAACTCTAAAACCCTCTGATTCAACAAACTTAAAAGGCATTTCTTCAACAATAACCATTTTTGCTAGTAGTTCTCTGCAAGTTGCACTACTAAATGATGCAAGTGTGGAAGTTGATCCCATATTATTGACATTTTTGAAGGTTAAGGTCTTTTGCTTCGTATCTACACTTGCCAACAATTTTTTACATGAGCTAACATGCTTTTTCAAGCTTGAAGTGCCATTCTTTGTTGCATGACATGCATATGTCTGAGCACAATAATTACATTTTGCTCTAGGATTGTTCTTATCAGTGCTTTCTACCATAGTAAAATGAGTCCAAACATTCGATTTTTTCCTCGTTGTTTGACCAGTAACAAGGTTAACATTAACACTCTCTATTGTTTCATCATAGAAGCTTTCCATTATCTACATTTTTAACAATTTAAAAACTCATTTCAGCATTAAGCAGCAGAAGACATAACATAAAACTAACACAAAACATAACAAAAACAATCACAGATTAATGACACTCAACAGATTCATGACATTCAACACTCAACAGATTGTCAGATTCATGACATTCAATATTCATGATTCAACACTCATCAGATATTAACACTCATCACAGATTCAACACTCATCAACACTCATCAACAAGTTGACAGATTCAACACTCATCACAGTTCACAAATTCAACACTCATCACAGATTCAACACTCATCAACACTCATCAACAAGTTGACAGATTCAACACTCATCACAGTTCACAGATTCAACACTCATCAACACTCATAAGATATCAACGCTCATCACAGATTCAACAATTTGCATTCAATAGTTAAAATCAACAAGTCACAGACTCACAGGAGACAACACTAGCCGATTAACGAGAACCAGAAAATGGAAAATTGAAATAGGAATACTGACCACTAGCACTGACCAGAGGATGCAAAGGGAAGCCGACGGGTTGGGAGGGCCAGAGTGGAGGATGCAGAGGATGCAAAGGGAAGCAGAACAGATTCGAAGACTCGAACACACAGAGCAGCAGAGAACGATCAATGATGTGCGATCGCCGTTCGACTTCGGGGAGGGCTGCCGGCGTACAGACTGCGGAGTGGTGGAGTGCGATCACCATTCGACGGTCGGGACTCGGGGTGCTGGAGCTGAAGACTCGGGACTCGGGAGTCGGGGATTCTGGCCTTCGGGGTGCAGAGCTGAAGACTGGAGTCGGGGTGCCCTAATTTGAAGACCGGTTCTTCGGTCGGGACGGTGCCAGGTAAGTGGGTACCGAGTACCGAACCGCAAAAGCCGGTTCTAGTCCCGGGAGAACCGGCTTCGGTCCGGTTCTACGGTACCGGTTCGGTTCTGCACGCCCCTACTTTCAAGCATGTCTTCTTGGGCTTCTTTCCACTGTAGTAAGTGAATGAGCTTCCTTTGATCTTCCTGAGTTTGGGCCTTTGCTCTTGTCATTGGGCCTTGTCGAAATCGTCCATTTAAATGGTTTTCATATCTTGATTTTCCTTGGTCTCCAAGTTTGAAAACTTGAACTTTCCTTAACTTTTTCTCTCTATTCTTTGGGCTTTTGACATAGCAAATGAACTCTGAATTTAACGATCTAACATGTTCTAGAAAGCTTAGGAAGTCAGCTATAATCTTTATGAAGAACTCTTCTTACATTGATGTCATCTTGAATGTCCAAATAGTCATATACTCATCGGAGGTCAAAGAAAGACAGTTTTTGGAAACTCTTTCCATTTCTCTTTCATTGCTCTTGAACTTCCACCTATGCTTGACCTTGAGTAACTTTATGATATTCTTTGAGGCTTGATCAATAATAGAATGGTTCCAGTTCACATCATCCTCCCGGGGTTGAAAAGGATTCGACCTTGAATCATATCTTTTGTCAAGGGAACCATGTTAGTACAAATTTCATCTTTAACATCTAAAGAGCAAACCTTGTTCATGTGGGAGTATGAAGTATGAAAAGGTTGCTCCTTCTGTGTTGTTGTTGTCAAGGAGTCAACTTGGTCATCTATCGTTTCATATACTCGCTCTTCTTGACACTCTTCCTCAATTTGTTCAAGAGTATCTTCTAATGCCTCCTCGCAGTCTTGTACTCTTAAGGTAGCAGAGTATTTTAGTTCTTGTTTCCTCGCTAAATAATTATGCAGTTTGCTAAGTTTTGAGATATATTCGCCAAAATGGCTTGTGTGTGCTCAGATTGTTGTATCTGGAAAAATCCCGAATTATACCTTGATGTCGGTGGTGGTGAAGATTCCTCTTATGAAAAACAATCCCTTGAATAGTTTTGTGACCTCGTCATTGTGTAGAGAATATCATAAATTAGTAGGACGTTTTAGCTCTGATACTAGATGATGTGCGCACGGAATGCCGACGAATGAACTATGGATGAATGCACCACTTGTCACCTCCTTGGATAAGGATGCGGATGCAAGGTTCTCTCGTGATATAACTCACACAAGAGGATCTTTCGATATGACTCACCAAAAGACTTTAGATATAACTCATCAAAGAAAGGAAAATGATGACTCCAATTTCTAAATCAAAGCAAAGCTTTAATTTGTATTCAATTCTCAACTATCTAAAACATAAAATTAGGTGGCTTTATATAGCCTTTTACGAACATAAATTAAAAAACTAAATAAAATATAACCTACATAAGTGGATCTAAATATCCTAGATAAGTGGATTTAGATCTCTAGATAAGTGGATCTTTTTGTTGCGATTCTCGGCCGATTTAAAAAGTTTCCTTGATCTTTGGGTTGATAGTTTTTGATTGACTTTCTTGTCATTCAAGCATGTCTTCTTGGGCTTCTTTCCATTGTAGTAAGTGAATGGGCTTCCTTTGATCTTCTTGGGTTTGGGCCTTGTTGAAATTGTCGACTTAAATGGTTTTCATATCTTGATTTTCCATGATCTCCAAGTTTGGAAACTTGAACTTTCCTTAACTTTTGCTCTCTATTCTTTGGGCTTTTGACATAGCAAATGGACTCCATATTTAATGATCCAACATGTTCTAGAAAGCTTAGAAAGTCATCTATAATTGTTATGAAGAACTCTTCTTGCATTGACATCGTCTTGAATGTCAAAATAGTCATATACTCATCAGAGGTCAAAGAAAGACAATTTTTGGAAACTCTTTCCATTTCTCTTTCATTGCACTTGAACTTCCACCTATGTTTGACCTTGAGTAACTTTATGATATTCTTTGAGGCTTGATCAATAATAGAATGGTTCCAGTTCACATCATATTTATACCTACCTTATGTAATTGTTTCAGACGGTGAAGATTGAATATTAAAAAGCTTTTGCTTTGTTTTGAAATAGGAGTGATTCTTTTTTCAACTTATGGTGAGTTATATTCAAAGTTTTCTTATGTGTGTTAGATCACAAGATTGAGGTTACTTTGTGAGTTGAGTGAGTTCTCTTATTGGCATTCGTTCTCTTACTTCTTCAAAGAAAAGTGTGTTAAGAGGTGTCCAACACTCCAACTTACAAGGGGAGTTTCATTGGCGAAAATATCCATATGGGAGTTACAAGTATTACTACTTGCTATTTCTCGTAAATTTTCTTCTCTCGCTCATATTTCCAAATCTGTGGCGTTTATTTCCATTATTCATGAAGGAGTTCTTTCTACATTCATTAAGGAAGTTTCTGTCAAAGTTTCGTGGAGAAAGCTTCTAAATTTAGAGAGATATTGCTTCTCAAAGTTGGACTTTCAATAAAGAGGATTTGCGACCATGTATAGAAAGCTCAAGCCGACTGGTCGATCTCCTTCCCTTCAGCCGACCGACCACTTCAATTGCGAACATTCAAATCTATAATAGTGTGCATGTTATTGATCGACCACCTTTTTGCCTTGGAGTTTGCGACTGATCATTTGCGGTTGATCACCACCTAGTCTTCCCAACTGTTGATCAGCTACTACATATATAATCCTCTCCCGATTTTTCATCCTCTTCACTTTGTTGCTCACCTCCTTCAACAATCATCAATTTAGAGGTTATATTCTCCTACCTTTCGGCTAGTGCATCACCATGATGGATTTAGGCCATCCTTCAAAGGTGTCATTGATGATGGTTCATGCTCATTGGATCGAGGGACAAATGTCTTTCGATCGAAATGGATGGCCAGGATGGACTCCAAAAGTATTAATATTGAAGAGGGTCACATGCAAGGCACCTGCTATTTTAAAAGGTGCAGACTCCCTCCACTTAAGAAGGACTACCCTTGGTCCACAACGGACATTCCTTGGCTCAAATCGGATGACCCTCATACAAAAATGCACGTCATTCATCATAGATCGAGCATCCTTCGTCTCGAAAAATATGTCCCTCGAATTGAAACTCATTGTTCTGCACATAACGGACCACCACGGACCCTCCTCAATTAATTTTGTAAATTAAATTTTGGATAGTTCTATATGGATGTATTGTATTGCTAATGCAATGGATGAACGTATTGTAATTGGCAAAAATCTATTATGTCAATGAAACCGTCATTTGAGTTATGAAGTGAAATCATAAGTCATTTGAGGGATGCTCATCTACACAAAAAATGGCGGTCGCTCAGCACAAAACATACATCCCTTGCTGTAAAACGGACGTCCCTCATCGTAAAACAAACATTTGGCCAAAAAAGGGACCTCCCTTGTCGTAAAACGGACATCCCTCGCCCTATAACGGATGTCCCTCACCCAAAAAAAACAACAGAATACCAACAACAACCATACTACAAGTTAGAATATTAACAACAACAACACCAAAAAGCCAACAACAACCAACATACCATAACACAGTTAACTCAATTGTACATAATCTCAATTGAACAAATGTACGACAACACAGATGAACAAAGATACAATAACTCAATTGTACAATATCTCATCCAAACAAATGTACAACAACAGTATTGTTGAACAAATGTACAATAACTCACATGTACAATGTATAATTACCTTTTTTTAGGTTTGAGCCGGAGATCGATGACCTTGAACTGCAAGTCGGGATTGATCTCAACATGAGTGGAACACTTGAAAAGGTCCTCGAGAGGATGTCATCATGGGGATGGAATCCTTTCTGTTGACACTTGCCAATCATTGACACCTCTATAAGGCTCGAAACTTGAAATATGACCTGTGGGCTGCAATTGGGAGGGAAAATTAGTAGGTTACTTCCTTCATAGCACAATAAATATAGTGCAAGATGAGAAAATATACCAATTTTTATCAGTTGGGGTCATGACAATTGCAATTGCCTCAAGTAACATCAACTGAAAGTGATACTGGGTGTGCATGTCAATAGATGACAATGAAACATGTTTGCTTCGGGTGCGTTTGAAATAAAAACCATATATTATAAGAGGAAAAAATATTGCATGAAGGAATAAAAATGTCTTACATGGATCCAGCCAAAACTCAATAGTGGGTCCTTCAGTTGAATTGCAAGTAACTTCTCCTCATTCAATGTTGAACACTACATACTAAGAATGCAAGATATTTATTTTCCATAACAACATCTGAAACATTGACTACACATTCTTACTAAGTCTGTTGTTCCTATTTGCTTTGGAACGATGAGGGTTGTTATTGCAAAAACATCATCCCTCTGAAAAAAGACAACACGTCACACGATGTCTTCAGCATACAATTAAAACTGAGAATAACCTTGAAATGATATAGTTTCTTACCATGGTGCTGCAAAGCATACCACATGTCTCCACATTCTTCTTGGTATTTGCATGTGTCATTGTCATGAACTCCTCTATCAAGTTCACAGGCTGCAATGAATAATCAATTTAAGCACAACCCCTAAACTAGTAAGTGTAAATTCAACACATTATACAAAATTAAATTGAAAACATACCATGTGCAATTTTAGCAGTGAAGCAAACTTGGAACTGCTTCCTTCGACGGAGGACCTGTTGCTAATATCTTCTGAACTTTGGCAAGGGTTGGAGAAGCTGCTGGTTGAACTGCTGGAGGGGCTTGAAGAGGTGTTTCAATCCTCCTCAGTTCATCTTTCATCTGTATTAGAGTGGCTTGAATATTGTCAATTTGCCTATCCTATCTACCAACTTGGCAACAAGTCACTTCCACCTCTTTTCTTAGTGATAAGTACATAGGGCGAGGACTGAGGAGGGGGATGAACAGTATCGTCCTCCACCTCCACATGATTTGATGGCTATGCAACCAACGTCCAAAGAATTAGTATAGTCGACGTCGAAGGAGTCTATGCAGCTGACTTTGATTGAGGTTGTGCAGCAGACGTGGATGGAGGGTGTGCAACCAATGTGGAGGGAGTGTCTGCACCCTTGTATACCTATTCCCCTCCTACTTTATTTAGCCCCATCTGAGCCAATGTCACTTGATTGTAAATGTCATGTGCCTTTTCATTGGTTCTTCACTCCTTGGGAGAGATAGCCAACCCGCTGCTGTCAACAATATTCTGTATGAGCCAGTTATACGAGAGGTTCTTCCTTAGACTCTCTAAGGTGCAGAAAAATGAGTCCAAGCCACGGACCAGGTGCAGAAAAGACCCCAAGCTGCGGCTTGAGAATTCCAAGTCGCGGTCCAAGACCAAATTCACTTTCCAAAATTGTAACATCCTACACGTTTTTTGAGGGATTTTGGAAACCCTAATGGAGGCACTATAAGTACATAATAACCTGACGAAAAGAGGACATTCCATAGCCTCGAGATGAATTTTGGAGAGTGATTGAAGAGGAGTTTTGATGTCAGATGAGGAGACCAACACGCGGGTTTCACCTCTACGGTGACATCTAGAGATAGATATTCTTTTATACTCCATGTTTCTCTTTGATTTCCATATGTTCATCATATTTTTCATTATTTTTATTTAGATAATGTTGAACTAACTCTCTCCTTCTAGAGGATAGATAAATTTTTTATTTGAAGTATTATTTTTCTAATTGAATATTCTGTTAGTTAAATTAATTATTTATTTGTGATATTTTGTTTTTCATGCTTTTAATTTGCTGACCACTTATTGAATGATTTTATATTTAGGCTTTGACGCTCGAGAGAGGTAATTCTAAATGCGATTTGAATATTACAATGTAAAGATTTAACAGCTCGAGAGAGGGTTAGAGTTTTACAAAATCAATTAGAAAATTATAAAACTTTATTGAATGACTAAAAGAACAATTTTATAGAAATATTGAAATTGTGATATTAGAAATTAAAGTTAGCTCGGCACTTGAGGAAGGGGAGTTTAACAAATTAGAGTTTTCGATTTATAAATAATTGATCAATTATGGAATATTGAATCTGATAGATAATATGAAAAATAGTTGTGAAATCAATCCTCTAGATCTTTTATGAATTACAGGTTTTCCATTAATAATTTGTTTTATTTAGTTATTTTATTTTAAATTTTAAAAAAAATCAAAATTTTAATTATCCTTATAAAGTTAGAATTAATTAGAGCAGTACTTAGTAAAATTAATAAATTACATATTCTCTATAGATTTGACAACTCTATTCATCATTATACTATAAAACTTGACATTGTACATTTGCAGTCTTTTATCACGAAAATCTCCGTATCAAGTTTTTGGCCACATTATCCTTAAACTTAGCTTTTTGCTAGTCTTCGAACAAAAATAACATAAAAATTAATGAAAATAAACTAAAATTCTAAATATGAAATTGAATACCTAAAATAAAGAATTAAATTACTAACATAGTTGTTTTAATCAAATAGGATTTATTACCTCCAAGAATCACAAAATTTATTGCTCTCAATAAATGCATATAACTTCAATATGAACATCATAACTATCTTGCTCATGATACTGCGCGTGTGTGTGTGAGTAGTCATGCACAACTTAACATTTTCACTTAGAATAAATTTATGCAAGTAATGACACTGCTATATCCTCATGCTAGCTGCTAAAACTTCTCTTATTATTATTATTATTATTATTTTAGCAGATACATAACAAGTGATAATCATATAAAATCAAACAGATATGTGTGAATGCATGTGATGAGCATATGCAAATAAAGTCAAACCTCCCACCCCCAGTCCCACCCACCCACCCACCAAAAACATAGTAGATACATTGTCCCCAATGTATAAATATGAAGCAAAAAACAAAAAACAAGGGGGAAAAAGTATAGGCATTGTCCCCAATGTATAAATATGAAGCAAAAATAAAAAAAACAACAAGGGGGAAAAAGTACTGCCCTGTTAAGGAGAGTGCTAATGATCATCATCGCCTGCAGATGTTTTGTGAGAAATTTCTTGCTAATTAGAATGATTAGAGTAGACCCTTTTTTTTTATGCATATCGTATTGATGTGAACCTTCAACGTGAGAGAAAACACACATTTAACACCAAAATGTTAACTGAAGATACGAAAGAAAAAAAAATTCTATTATTATTATAATTTTTTTGAACTAATGTCTGGGTGCCTCCCAGAAAGCGCTTAATTTATAGTCTCTGCCTGACTGTACATATTTTGTGTCTTTTATTTTCAAGGTGGATTATCATTCTATCCTTTCTTTTCCATGGCGACTCTCTTTTTATTTTTGAACATTTGCACGCTCATTCTAAAAGTGTTTCCACTCTTTGCTTTTAGTTCAACCACTCCATGACAAAATACTTTATTCATTGTGAATGTGTCTGGCCATATTGTGTTACAAAGCTTCATTTCTTGTCCTAGCATAAAACATTGAGTTAGGTGACACTGCATATCTCTTTACTTTGTGCAATATTCACATCATTCTTGTGTCTTTGCATAGCTACATCAACTTTTTAGGGTTCAACTTGTTTTGTTGCTCTTTATATATATATATACACAAATACAAGATTCCATAATTATCTATAACTTCAACCATATTGCAAGTTTTTATTTCAATTGGTGCTTGAAAATTATGATAGATATTAAATTTAACTTTTTCATCATTTATCCTCAAAGTTGATTCACCACATTGCACATCAATTAGTGTCTGCCCAATAGCTAAGAATAGTCTTCCAAGGATTAATGACATTTCATGATCTTCTTACGTATCCAAGACAATAAAATTAGCAGGGAATATGAACTTGTCTACTTTGATTAGAACATCTTCTATGACACCGCGGTGGTAGGTTAATGACTTATCTTCTAATTGTAGTGTAATTGAGGTTAGCTTGAATTCTCCTAGCCCAAGTTTCTTGAAGACAGATAAAGACATTAAATTAATTGATGCTCCCAAATCGCACAAGGCTTTGTCGAATGATGAGTTCCCAATGGTGCATGATATGGTAAAACTTCTAGGGTCCCTTAGCTTTTGAGGAAGTATCCTTTGCAAAATGGCACTACATTCTTCAGTTAACTTGATAGTCTCGAATTCTTCAAGTTTTCTCTTCTTTGACATCACCTCCTTCATGAATTTGGCATAATTTGGCATTTGTTCAAGTGCTTTAGCAAAAGGGATGTTGATGTGAATCTTCTTAAAATTTTTAATAAAATTTTGGAATTGATCATCAATTTTCTTCTTTTAAAATCTTTGTGGGAATAGAAGTGCGGGTTGTCTGGGTATTGAATCGATTTAGATTTAGCAGCGTCCTTATTGGAGTCATCTTCCTTACTAGTCAAAATGTCTTTGTGATGTTCCTCTATTCTCCTTGGCAATTGTAGTTCTTTTCCACTTTTGAGGGTTAATGCATTGCATTGCTCTTTTGAATTTTTCTTAGTGTTACTTGGAAATGCTCCCTTATTTGGATTGTTTAAAGCATTAGCCAATTGTCCAATTTGGATTTCTAGAGACTTTATAGATGCGTTCATGTTGCCCAAGTGAGTCTCGTAAGTGTCAAGTCACTCTTCATTCTTTGTGAATCTCGCTCTTGTTTCAACCATGAAGGGGCTCAATAGATCTTCAAGGGAGGGTTTCTTTTCTTTTGCTGGATCATGAAAGTTGGGATGAGGATTATGAGGATTCAAGGTATTCTTGTTATTTGCATAGTTGAAGTTCTCATGATTTCTCAGTTCAGTATGGTATTGGTTAGGAAAATTATTATTTTTAAAATTGTTGTAGCCTCTATTATTCATGTATAGAGAGGCTGAGAGATCGAGAGAGGGCGACGACGAGGGAGAAACCAAGAGAGCTTGCAGGCGGACTCCTTGCGACGGTGAGGCATGGTCCGGTGTGGGGCGAGCGGTGGCATGCGCGGGCGACATTGTCTAGCTGCGTGCGTGGCATCAGGCATCGGATTGGCAATGGTGAAGGGCAGCTAACGGCGAGGAGGATGAGCGTGACTCCGGTGACGGTTTTTGGCAACGGGTTGAGGTAAGTCTATGGCTTCTGTTTTTCCCCTTAGCATGTCGTCGTTCTGCCATTCAGACGTCGGAAGGCGATGGCGGAGGGATGGCCTCAGTTGGTCAAAGGAGGCTCTGGCGGTTAAAGCTGGATCGACCAAAGGCCATGGTCCATCTTGTGGTTTGGACCGAACAGGTACTTCCTCCTCTAGTTTTGTCCTGATGAAACCGACAGTGTGTTGGCATGGGGAACATCCTCTGAAAAGCTGGAGAGAATTGTCGGGCATGCAGAGTGCAACACTCTGCTTGTGTTGGTTTGCTGGAGACTTAAGCTACGAGAAAGGGGGGATTTGAGGGAGTGTTCTGGTGATTTTGGTTGAGAAGATGGAGAGACAAAGATGAGGCTGTGAGTATTGGCAAAGCTGGAAATCCAGCTCGGGTGTTTGGTGAAATGCAACTCGGGTTGGCTGCTCCTCGGGTTTGCTCAAATGCGCAAATGGTGTTGTGGCAGCACTCCTTCACGTGGTAAGTCCCTTGTCTTCTACTCGGTTTTTGGCCATGTGTGGTTGTCTTCCTTCAATTATGACAATTGTTCTGTGTCTATTGGTGAGTTGCTGCGTTTCGATCATTGGATGCGAGATGATGGTTGTTGCAGCTGCAGTTCCGAGTGATCTTCAGGGTATCGAAAGAGGAAGAAGAATAATGACGGAATGCTAATGTGTGTTAAGCTTTGAGGTAAGGAATTTGGGTGTGTCTTGGCCATTTGGAGGCCCTACACTACAAGTAGAGTACGTGGGTTATATGTTTAATTTACTGTAAATTCCTTATGCTACATTGTGATTGCTAGTTAGATAAGTTGATAAAAGTGATGTTTGTTGTTAGTGGCTATTAGTCTTATGAATAATTTACTACCGTTATTCCCTTGTTGACTTCCTTACTGTTGTTACTTCTCTGTTGGTACTGTAGATTGCTTGATAACCTGTAGATATTACTTCTGTGATAACTTGTTCTTGTTGTTAGTCTTATTTAGTTATGTTATACAGGTTTCATTTTGATGGACTTATGATGAATGATTAAATGAGTTAATGACTTAAAAAGTATGAACGAATGATGTTGAGAATTAGACCTTCGAGTATGATCCTATTTTCATAGTTCACAATTTCACTTATTATAATATTATGCAAAAATTAGTTTAACACCCTGCATATAGTTTCTCTTTCCACACATGAATATCATTATGTTATGTATGTCCTTGTTTGTTTAATTGCTAATAACCCCTGAGCATGATAACCAAAGCATTTAATCAAAGCATGTAAACTACTTAATCCGTATTTGTAATCTTCCGAATATGTAAATCAATTAGTTGTTTGACTTATCTAATTCCAGCATGTTTAATTGTTAATTAGTATTGCATGAGCATGTCTAAATTAGTCAACGTGAGCATGATAACCTGATCAGAGCAAGTAACTGAATTAGAGTTAGAAATCGAGCATGAAATCGGCTAAAGCATGTAAATGGACTAATAATTATTAGATTAATAAATTTTAACCTTCCTTCAAGCATGTAAATCATTACTTAAGTAAATCAATTAACTAACTATGTTAATTAATTAGTATGTTAACTTAGCTAGGTCTAGCATGTTGTAATGTTAATTAATATTGTTGTATGAGTACGTTAATTTACTTAAGTATGTTCAAGCATGTTAATTAATCTGAGATGACAAATAGAATCGAACATGTGAATTGACTAAAGAAGTGTAATCAACTGAGCATGTTGACTAATTAGCTACTCTAAACATGTAAATAAGCATAATAATTAACTAGTCGTTAAACCTTGAGCATGATAACAAATTAGTCGAGCATGTAATTAAGTTAGATTACTATTCATATGACAATTTATTAAGATATGCCATGTAATAAGCTTGTGATTAGCATGTTCAATTGGTATGTTTAACCAACAAACTAGAAAAGGAGCATATTTAAATCACCTAAAATAATAAATATTGGAAGCATGTAAATGGACTAGGAAGTTAACTAAATAATTGGCATGTTAATTCATGTATTCAATATTATAAATGTTCTCTGTATTATTGGTTGTCTCCATTGCTATGCGTTTTCAATTCCTAATATTCTTTTATATGCGCTTCTAATTTCAGTTACTTTCGTTATGAGCATATCAATTTCTAAGAATGTTATATTGTGAAACATCATGCATCATGTTAAGTTGAGAATGTATGACAATGCATCATGTTAATAGAAATCATAGGAAGTGCCACCTTGGTGGTGGTACGCAAGCATGCATAAGTGAGGTAAAATGTTAAGAAAATGAAAGAATGAAAGGGAGTTGGGGGGCGGATGGGTAACGGTTCTAATCTGGCAGCTAGGAAATGCCCTTAACTTGTCAGAAGTTGGACCTAGTTGTCCACAGGAGATTAGATCCGACCAACTATACCATCTCATATGAGTCCTTCAATCTCTAGCTCGATGTATGAGTAATGAACGAATGAAAAGTAAAGAACGCACGAACGAACGAAATGAAAGGATTGGTTTGGGTGGCCCTCATTCCAAATGAACTAAAGAGAGTTATAAGTATAATTGCATTAAACCTTTTTCCTTACTGGGTCATTAGGTTCACGTATTACTTGTGGTGCAGGTACAAACGATGAACAGATAATAAGCGGATAATAAACAGATAACGGAGCAGGGATGAAGGATTTGTACGGGCGAAATTGGGGCTGGCCAGGCTAGAGCGAGAAGAGAGAACAATTGTAATAAATCATCTTTAATTATTTAGTTCTTTCATTAAGTTTCTTTATCAATGATTTACGCTTCCGCAATGTTTTAAACAAATGGTTTTATTATTTACGCTTCTGCACTTTGTAATTGGTTTTCCAAACGAGTTTACCGAAAGGTCAGTAGCAGTCCAGTTTTAGTATCGCACTTTGATTTGTTTTAAAAAGAAAATTTTAAAATTTCCCCTCATTTTAAGGAATTACAAAAAATCAGGTCATTACACTTCTCTACTCTCTTAAGCTGCCATGTATGATCCCCATTGGGATTTGCTGATGATTCTTCGTTCATTATTCTTCCTTTTGTTGTTAAATCTGCAGTGTGATATGTTAATGATGACATTTGTGTGGTGAGGGTTGTAATGGGGTCAACCTCTACGTATTTTGCTATGTTTCTCATGTTGGATCTATCACTGAGCCATTGACTTGTGTTTGAGGCCATGTCTTCTAGGAAAACGTATATTTGGATTTGCAGGTAATTCAAAAAACCATGTTGTGGGCATCTCCAAAGTAGATCTTTAAATATTTCCTAACATTCGTGTAAGGGTTTGAAATCAAGTTGTTTAAATTGCCAAATGTCATTCCTAATTTGGGCAATTTTTGTAAGTGGGTAATACTTATCTAAAAAATTTTCTATCATTTCTTCCTATATTGTTATACTACCTGGTTGCAGACTTTGCAACCAAACCCTAGCTTTGTCACTAAGGGAAAAAGGGAATAATCTTAATTTGATGATGTCACTAGAGACACCATTCATTTTAACAGTGTCACTTATTTCATTAAACATAGATAAATGAATATTGAGATCTTCAAACATAGCTAAATGAATATTGAGATATTCAATTGAAGATCTCCCAAATTGATTTTGTTGAACCATGTTAATCAAAGCGGGTTTTAATTCAAAATTATTTGCATGAATAGTAGGACAAACAATACTAGACAAATTATTAGTTACCACCAGTTTAAAGTAGTCACTGATCGCTTATCGAGGAACTTCTTGATTTCTCTCTTGTCCAACCATATTTTCACAATCTTCAATTTTTGGTCTTCTAATCTTGCCTAATGTCTTTTTAATATCTGGATCGAAGGGAATTAATTGCAATTCTTCAAAAAAAAAAGAAAAAAAAATTAAGTGAAAACCAAATAAAACTAAAAAATCCAAATGAAAATCAAAATAAATTTTTTAGCTTTCGATGTCATTTTCTGCTTCTAGAAATGTGAAGAGAGATTTCAGAAAGTCAAATTGGTTGGAGAAAGTTAAAATGTCTCTCGACAATAGCTAGAGCTCATCGGACGTCCTTCATGATTATATAGGCAGAGTTGAACTGGTTCAAGTTCACGCAACGACCAAAGAGGGACATCCCTCGACCAAAGACAAACATCCATTTTTAGCTGAATGAGTAGTCTTAAGTCGAGAGACGTCTGTTGTGAGATTAGAGATGTCTATTATGGGTAGAACGACATAGTCTCAAGTCGAGGGATGTCTGTTTTGAGACGAGGGACGTCTGATCTGTGACGAGCGACATCCATTTTGGGATGAGTGTAACGACCCGGATTTTTATTTACTTTGAAAATGTATTAAATTTAAAACTTTTATAAAATAACTGAATTCTTGTTAAAACTCTTCAATTGAAATCAAAGTTCTTTTAGAAAAATCAGATCGTTAAAATATTTTACTTAAATATTTATTAACAGCAGAATACTTTATTTATAAAATCCATTTTTGTCATTTTACAACAGAAGCATTAATCATTCGTTTTAAAAGACACTAAATGAATTGGTATTTTACATTAACCTTTATCTCTTTTACTTTCCTTAGCTTAGCCAGACACATGTCTCGCTCATACAAATCCTTCATCAACTAGTCATTGATCTGTTTATCATTTTCTCATGCGTATATCTACACCATTAGCAACTGTGAGCTTGAGTCCCAGTAAGAAATGAGATATGTAGTATGATTATGCCTCTCTTTAGTTCTTTTTGAGTGGGTCCGTCCCAAACCAATCTTTTCTTTACATTTAATTCATTCATTCATTCATTATTTCGTTCATTCATAACTCATACGTTGAACGAGAGATTAGAAAAACCCGTCTTGGAGGTATAGTCTGTTCTCGGCTTCTAAGCACCTATAGTAGCTGGTCCCAGACCCGACTAAGGAGGAGCTTAGTTTAGACTACTTGATTAGATCCGAATTACTCGTGTGTCCCTTCAACTCCCCATTTCTTTTCTTTTCTTTTCTTTCATTCCATTCATTCATTTTCTCAATCAATGCATGTGAGTACCACCCCAAAGGTAGCACTTATTACTTGTTTTTATTAACAAGATGCATGTCCATGAGAAGCATTATCCTACAATGGAGCATAAATCCACAACAATATCCACCAACAGGAAAAGAAATGAAGAACAATCACCAAACACCTTGCATTGTAGGGCCGATGCCAAAACACACACAGCAAATACTTACCTCTCAAGGCGCGAAAGAAAATTCCTCAATTGGCCGCTTCTTTCTCTCGCTGAAGAAGACATTGCTCCCTTCCAACTCTCTCACCGAGTTTACTAGCCAACTCTCTCGCTGGGTTTACTAAATTCCCCCGCTTCGTTCAAGGTTTTGCGAAGATTTTAGCTCGCAGGTTCGCGGTGCACTCGCTCTTGCAGACTGGGACGTCTTCCCAACTAGCCCCACGGTCCAACCGGTCAAACGATGACGTCCCCTTTTGCCCGTGCTTAACGATGTCATCCTCCCTTTTGCGCGGCTGCATCCTCTTTCATGAATAAGATTTCGGCCACGAGAGTCGCCTCTCCCTTATCCCGATCCCCCTACATATTTTTTCCTCTTAATCTTTTGTTTCTCTAGCAAATGAATTCCAACTTAAAATTCCCGAAGATGCCCTCCAATCCCTAGCATTTCCTTTTCCTTTTTGTCTATTTCCAGCCTTTAGCCAAGTAACCAGCAACTTCTTCTAACTTTCCCTATAAACCATTATTCCAATTCATTTTCTCCTTTGTGCCCGTAACCAATAATCCCAAAATACCTATTAATAATTCTTGCATTTTAGCTCAAACATTCCCTTGAGAAATCACCTATTTCCAGCCATCAACTCACCTATTCCACAAATTCCCATATAATATTCACTAAAAATAAAATACAAGAGTCCCCACATAATTTTCAAAAATACCCCTATCCGATTATACATTCACAACAATTAAAAAATACCAACGTTCAACCTAAATTACCAAGCTTAGCTTTTCAAAATAAATTCTCCATTCATAAACAAATTGTATCATACAGCCATATAAGTTGTTCATCCACGACAATTTAGCACGCATGTCTAATAAGATTTTTGGTCATTACAGACACGATTAGGTCCACCTCATATGGAACACTCAACTTAGAAAAACCTTAGAATTCTTATATTTGTTAGGTATCGTTCTGTTTCCTGTTGTTTCTGTTTTTAGAGATTTATGCATGTAAATCATTTTCCTTTATTTTTGAAAATATGCTACATGGAAAGCAATAGTAGCCTAACATGCATAAAATAATAAATAAACAAATTCTCGAGTGTATTTATCATCATAACAGAATTATCTAACAACTACCTTAAATCCTCAAACGACTACCTTAAATCCTCAAACGACAACACAATCCTAACAGCAATCTCAACATCCCGTACATTCCAATTATAAAACACTCATCTCAAACTTAAAAGATAGTAATCACATGTTTGTTTAGTACATTATATACACATATAACCTGAATATAAAGCTAAAAACCCCTAGTTGAAACATAATTTTCAACGTGCAAGCAGAACATATTCCCAAATTTAAAATATAATTAAGGCTTAACACTTCATAGTATACAGAGTCCTAAACCCAACGTTAGTAATGAAACAGATTAAGCAATACAAAAACAGCATCTTCGCTCTTAATTTAAAGACAAGAATCAGACTTCTCAACATGCAGACCACAATCTCCTCTCCAAAACAGATCCCTAACTCTAATCCAAGAAGCAGAAATCAATTTAGTAATACAATACATATTCCCAACTTACGTTTAAAGGCAATTTTCAATCGATAATCTAAATTTAAGGATAGAAAATCCTTTTAGCCGCTTATAGACAACAGTTTTCTGAACCCCAACATGAACATTATTCAACCCATTCAACATGTGGACCTAAGTTGGAAGTAACTTCAATTCATATACAGATTCCTCAAACTAAAAATCAAAACAGTAATTAATCAGTCCAATATATCAATTTTCAGACAACCAGTGAGGAGATAGCAAACACATTCATCCAAAATCCTATAACCTTGTGATGCATGATTTTACCCAATTATTAATTATTCTATTATCCAATTACCCAATTATTTTATTAACTTTATAACTAAATTATCCAATTACCCAATTAACATATAAATTGCATTATTAAATATTCCAAGCATAAATATGTCATGTGTATATTCATTTTATTAAAATCCAATCGTTTCAATTCATCACTAAATTTAAAGAACGAAAACTTTAGGTGTTACAACATTCCTTGCGCACAGTGGACATCGTCCAAATTCTATATTATTAATTTCTCAAGCAATTACTAATAGGAAATTGTGAAAACCTAAGGCTTTGATATCAATTTATTTATGTCACAGCTCGTAGATGAGGCAAATAGAAACGTGGCGTTGAGTGACTTGATCCTTAAAGAAAACTCGATCACCCAGCCCAAAGCTTGGTTCGTAGCGGAAGACTTGAACATAAATCAAAATCATAGTCCACACGAGATGAACCAAGGTCTACATAGTAATTACGAGAAAATAATAGTTTAAACTAAAATAAATAATGTGCAAACAATCTAGTAGTTCAAACACCAACCAAACGTTATAATACAAACCCAAATCTCAAATGTTCTCACTAGGGAATACGACTAAAAACTTGAGGGGAAAGGGGTAGAACGGAAAATCTCTTCAGCTCGCAACCTAACTCTAATCGCCTTGCCTTTACGTAGAAGAAATAGGTCATTGGAATGAGTGACAAACTTAGTAGGAAGCTTATGCTAAATGCAAAGCATGTAAAACCCTTTTTTTTTTCATTTTCTTATCAAAACTATTATCAAAACATTATATACTGTGCATGGGCTAAAAACCATTTCAAAACATGATTTATTATCAAAACAAGATCTGTGAACCACCGATGAGGCAATCATAAAAATCTCGTTGGATACATAGTCAGCTATAATAAGATACACCTCCATTATTTTTCATCAATCAAACGAGGATCCATGAAAAAAGGAAGGTTAGAACCCCACTGATACAAACACAGAAAAAGGTGGCAGTCTGAAGATGGTAATGCCTCATGAGCTAGGAGGAAAGTATTGTGACTTCTATCTAAAGATCTAACCTCTCAAAAGAGTTGTTGGCGAACAAGTCAGCGACGACATAACCCAATCTATATACACCCTAATTAGAGTTAGAGATTGAAAACCCAAATGACGCGTCAACATTGCTCTATTACCCATTTTAACACAACGCACAAACAAAGCATCATCACGCAGTAGAAGATGTATCAGAGTATCCTCGTGATACTTTGATACTGAGATCAAGAGGATTCCATCTCTCGTGTTTGAATCATATCACATCTGAAAACTATGCACATAAGTAAATGTGTAAAACACACGTAC
>CM039483.1:12205980-12396125 GCA_022433065.1 Begonia loranthoides
GAGAGAGAGAGAGGGAGAGAGAGAGAGAGAGAGAGAGAGAGAGGCGAAGAGAGACAGCGGAAGACGACGAGAGGGAGACGACGGTGAAGGCTCGGGGGCACAAGCAAGCTCGGGTTTGGTCGACTCTTTTTCGTGTGCGGGTTGCTGGCGAGGTCACGGGTGTGTCGTGTGGAAGCTAGGACACAGGTTGGACCATATTTGGCAGAACAAATTGGAGCTTCGAATTCATTGACAAGGTAAGTCATTCTTGTCCTGTGGTTCTTCTCCCTAGCTTTCGGTTGTGGATGATTCGGCGTTTGGCAAGGGCAAATTGGTGAAGGGTAGGAGATTTTGGTCTAACTGCGGTCAGACTTCTGTCGATGGATTACTACCTAGTTGTCAACCGGTTCTGTTGTGAACCCGGGTCACGAATTGTGTTCTGGCTGACTCGATGATTTCTCCCTCTCCCAAGATGATAGCAAACTTTCCACGTGGAGATTGAGCAATAGACCACCTTCCTTGAAGTAGGTGATTATCCATCAACATTGTAGTATCTTGTGCCTATAAATCAATGGCAATGAATATGTGATGCAGTGGGAGGATTTGTTCTGGAGCTGCTCTCGGGTGCCCTGTGGTGAGCTCTCTAGAGAATTTGAGAGTTGTGGTCGAGTACTTTGATGGAAAACCAAAGGAGAAGTGAGGAATTGTGCTTCTCGGATGCTTCAGGTAATGCTCTCCTCCTAGGTTTATGGATTTAAGATAGACATTACAGATGATGAATGAAGAAGGGTGTTTCTGCAAATGGATTTTCGACTCTTTGTCTGTTATGACTTATGGATTTAAGGACTTCTTTCATCTTAATTATGGGATGTAATTGTTTGCTGTGACTTATTGACGTTGAATTCTCTGTCCCTTGTAGTTCTTGCACGGTTGTTGGATTTTGGAAGGTTTCTCTTTGTATTAATTATGGATATTATTAGATGAAGCATGCTATGTGTTCTCTGTTGGATTCAGCTTGTATATATGTTAATGATCATGCCTTTGTTGTTGAGCTGCTCCTGGATTTTATGAAATATTATGCTTGGATGTTGCTCTCTACTTTGGTTATGGAATAGGTTATGATAAATGAGGCTATTGCTTAGTTGCAGAAATCTTGGGTGTCTGTTAATTGTAGTTACGTATTGCTAGTTGTGCGTTATGGCTGTTATAAACTGCTAAAGGGTTTAGGCTTTTAATCGATTATTAGATTTATAATTGGCTGTAGATTCGTTGTATGGATGGCTGTGTAGTGTTAATTGTTGTGGTTGACTCGAATAAACAGTGAAGTGATGAAAAATGTGAATAATAGGGTTTAGTGAGTTGATCTAATGGATTGTGTCTAGTTGTTGAAACTAATAAATAAAAGTTGAACATTGGGATTGTTAATTAAGTGGTAATTATATTATCAAATAATAACTATATGAAAGTGGAGATTCATACTTGATAAATATATTAATAAATAAATATTAATTATTTTGAAGGTGTTAACAAGAGAAGAATAAAGTGCTAAACGCGTTACGGACCACAAGTAAGTGATACGCATGTGTTTTGGTCTTTGGGGCCCTACATCGCAAGAGTTAAGAATTGTATGCTGATTGTTTACCGTTTTATAGTAAGATGTTGAGCATGTCTACTGCTTTATTAGAATAGCCAGATATTGAGCATGTTTCACAAATTGTATTACTGCTTGCTAGGTGTTTATTAGAATTAGCTTCTTTTAATGATGTGTTTAATAGATGAGCATGCTTAGAGATTATAGTACTGATAAGATAGACATTGTATGCATTCACGAGCATGACACGTATCATGGTTTTCAAAAGATTACGAAAAGGATTTTCATGCATGGATTAAAAAGAAAATGGAAACGAAACAAAATACGAATAAATGTAAAGTAAATGACCAAGAAAAGTAAAGTAAAGGGTTGGACTGGTAAGTGATGTCCAACAACTCAAGCATGTAAAGATAACGATTTTTGTGGACCCATAGGTAAAGTCCAGCACAGAAACAAAAAGAAATGTAATTAATAGTTTTTGTTAACCGGTAAGTAATGTCCGACACAGAAGCAAAAGAAATGTAATTAAACGGTTTTTGTAAAACGGTAAGTAATGCTTGACACGGAAACAAAAGAAATGTAATTAAACAATTTTTGTGGACTGGTAAGTAATGCCCAACATAGAAATAAAAGAAACATAATTAAATGGTTTTTGTAGATCAGTTGTGACGACCCATATTTTTCTTTACTTTAAAAATGCGTTAAATTTAAAACTTTTTATAAAACAATTGAATCTCTATTTAAGCCCTTCAATTGAAATCGAAGTTCTTTTCTTGAAAACCCGATCTTTAAAAAATTTTGCTTAAAACTCGTTACTTGAATCTTGATTAACAGCAAAAAATTTCATTTATAAAATCCATTTTTCTTAATTAATAACGGAAGCATAAAACATTTTATAGCGGAAGCATAAATCGTTCATTTTGAAAAGACAATAAATAAATTATTACTTTACATTTATAAAACTCTTTTCTCTTTTACTTTCCTTAGTCTAGCCAACCACAAGTGTCACCCGTTCAAATACTTCATCAACTGCTCATTTATCTGTTTCTTGCGTGTACCTACACCATTAGCAAACTGTGAGCTCGAGGCCCAGTAAGAAATGAGATATATCATATGATGTATGCCTCTAACTCATTATGTCAGAATGGGTACCGCTCAAACCATTTTTTTCTTTACGTTTCATTCATTCATTCATTTCTCGTACGTCAAGTGAGAGATTGGAGGAATCTGTGTTGGAGGGAATAGTCTCTTTGTTGGCTTCTAACCACCTAGGGTAGCTAGTCTCGTACCCAACAAGGGAGGGGCGTAAGTCTAGACTACCTAATTAGATCCGAACTACCCGTTCATCCTCCAACTCCTCATTTCCTTTCCTTTCATTCATTTCATTTATCCATTTTCCTCACATGAATGCATATGAGTACTACCCCAGAGGTGACACTTCATACTTGTTTCTATTATCATGATGCATGTTAATGAGAAACATTATCGTGATGCATGTCAATGAGAAGTAGTAATCACAACAATATAAAAGTATGAGATATGGAAAGTCTACTAACATACTATATAGGCATGCTCGGTAATTTAAAGGAAACAATAACAACATAAACATGCTTTGCAATCTAAAGAAAACAATAACGATATAGGCATGCTTGGTAGTTTAAAGAAAATAATAACAATATAGACATACTTGACAATTTAAAGGAAACAATAACAATATACTAACGTCCTAAACATGCTTAGAGATTAAATTAATAACTTGAGAACAACATAGGCATAATATGGCAACATAGTAGAAACGCAAACAAATAATTAAAGAAAAGACAGCTTATGGTGTAGGGCCTCTATTGGCCAACGACTCTACTCAATTTTTTACCTCGAAGCTTTAACGTGTATTAGCACTTAATCTTTATTCTTCGTTTCTTTTTCAATACCTTCATGATTAAAACATTTACTCATTAATAATCATAACTTATAAATCTCATTTTTTTCCTATCCTTAATTATATAGAAATTCTAGAAACCCGTTAACGCCTAAAACGCAACATGACACTTAACAATTCTAACATTCTCATCTTAACAATTTCATCATTATCTATACCTTAAATCTTTATTCATCACTTGATAGCGTTTAATCCAAACTCAATATCCATTTTCTAACCAATTAACAAACCGTGCATAATTCAATACCAACTGTTAACAAAGAGCATAACATCCCCAGTAATTCATAGAGTATAACCCAAAGGGTGTACATTCAACATACATACAATGATAAGAATCAATAGAGAATTAAATCCAACTTGCCCATTCATAAATATGTTATGGGTACAAGAACATAAATCTATTACACGTAAGTTTCATGCCTTTAATCCCAGAATTTCCATAAACAGTAGACAATAGAGAGTAATCTTAACACTTAAAACAGAGAGCCTTAATCACATCATCCATTTAACTCCTTATCTCCTACATTTATCCAACCTAAAATCCATAAAACTCTAGAATAAAAGTGAAGGACTTCACTTACTAGAGATAGGTGATTTGCAACAACTGGAATGTGAGTTGCAACTCCTATCCACTACACTACCTCCCTCTTCTCTCGGCTTAACACTTGACGGAAGTACCACTCAAGTCCTCACTCTATCCACAGATTCGCAACACATCAAAGGGGAACACTCTCTGCCAGAATTTGATGGTAGAGAGTATGAGCTCTCCTCCACTCTTCCTTCTCGCTAGAGTTCTCGGACTCCACTTCTCCAAGGAGCATTTCTTCTCTCTATCTCCATTTCTCACCCGAGAACACTTCTCTCAACTTAGAACTCACAGAACACACACACTCCAGAGAACTTACTCACGCACGGAGAAGAAAACGCAGAGGACAGCAGGGAAGGCTGACATAAAACCCGAAACCTTACCTGGATGACAGTTGCTCACCAAATCAGGATGGGGAGGTGTTTCCTTGTCGTCTAAGTGAAGTTTTCATGCCTAAACGACAAAATAACCTAATATTCAAACCTATTTTCTGACAGATTTGTGAGATTTTGGACGAGGGAAGGCGTCCGCTCCTCGTCCGTACTTGTCTGAATTCCTCATCTCCCAGACAAAGTTGCATTTTCGGACGAAGGAAGGCGTCCACGCCTTCCTCCGTATGCTTTCAAAATGTCTAATAATTTGGACAGATTCAAACTCTCTTCGTCTGCTGCCATCGTCTGACATCCTCCATGTGCATCTGAAAACTCGCGTTACAGACGGAGGAAAAATTCAGACGCAATACGTCATCCTGCTCCGTTCCAAAACGCAAGGGATGACATGAAATGCATTTTCGGACTCCGTGTGTCATCCACGTGCGTCTGAAAACTCCAAATACACATTTGTCTAACAAAACTTTATACTTTAATCACTCCTTAATATTTTCTCATATTTATATGGCATTAATCAACAACATAGTGCCCCATAACATAATATATTAATTACTCTAAAATTAATTACATTACATACATGGGGAAATATTATCGGGGTATTACACCGGTAAGTAATGTCCGACACAAACAAAAGATAACGGTTTTTAGGGACCGGTAAGTAATGTTCGGCACAGAAACAAAATATAACGATTTTTGTGGACCGGTAAGTAATGCTCAGCACAGAAACAAAAGAAATGTAATTAAACGCTTTTTGTAGATTGATAAGTAATGCCTGACGCAAAAACAAAAGAAATGTAATTAAACGGTTTTTGTGGACCGATAAGTAATGCCCGACACAGAAACAAAAGAAATGTAATTAAATAATTTTTGTGGACGGGTAGGTAAAGCCCAACACAAAAATAAAAGAAAAGAGATTAATATGTATAAGATAAAAGAAAATGAAAATGGATAACGACACGTGGTTTTAAAAGATGCATAGCATATTTACAGTTTTATTTTATATCATTTATTGAGCTTTATACTAATTAGTTAAGTCTTGCGATGTAGGTACACGCATAGGAGAACAAGTTAAGAGGCTGTTGATGGAGGATTTGTACTTGCGAATATTGTGGTTGACTAGGCTAAAGGGATTGAAAGAAAGATGGTTTGTAAAAGAGTTTTATAAAGGACTTTGTAAAGTAATTAAACTGTATTTTAAATATTTGTTTTATTAAAAAATGACTTCCGTTATGTTTTACAAAATGTTTTAATGAAAGGATTTCAATTATTGTCTTTTAACTAGTTTTCAGAACAAAAAATCTTCCGCTGTATTTATAAAGAAAAGTTTTAAATTTTAGGTATTTTCAAAGGTAATTAAAAACCAGGTCGTTACATACAATCCCGACCTTTTCGGCATCCTTTCTTTCCTATAAGAACAACTTTCTCCTTAGGAAAAAGTTTGAAGTGAACAAACTCGTCTGACTCTAGAAACATAACAAAAATAAAATATCCCCATCAATAAACCATAAGGGATGAATGGAAGGGTCCTATCACGACCCGCAAGGGATTCGAGATAGAACGAGGAACGACCTGACTCGAAGAGCCAAATCGCCCAATCATTTTTTCTCTTAAATGTTATTAATTATCAGCAAAAGACTTAAAAATTTAATTGATAGTCAGTGCCCAACAAACATGGGCTTAACAAATCCAATAAGTGATATCATATAGTAAGTAATATAATCCAAAATGAAATAATGTAAAGTATTGTGCGGAAAGTAAATTAAAGATTACAGTCATCCAACTAAGGTATACCTCACAAAATATCTCTCAAGGGAGAGTACTATAATAAAAATAAACTTCGCCTGATCTAAACTTGACTTGGCAACTAGAAATCAAAATGATAAAATCTTGAAAGGTGTCATTGAGGTAAGTTCACTAAACTCAATAGAGATTATGTTTTAATAAATTTAATTTGTAATAGCCAAAAAATTAGTCTACGTGTAAAACTTCAATTATGTGAAATATAGTAAATTTACATTATACATTGTAATTGTTGAATTTATATATGTAGCAAAATTTTATGGTAGAGGTATTTGAGTTAGTGTTAGTTTTGTAGCATAAATATAATATAAAAATTTAACAAAATATGGAATCGTTGGGGTTATGAAAGACGTCTCTCTTGGGAAAATGAACATTCTATATAGCGAGAATCTTTAGCAGCATCGAAATATCGCCTAGAATAATAGCAATCTGTCAACAAGAAATACGAAATACTTTGAAAAGCATAGGAGAGATTTTAACAAGAGATACTAAATACTTTGAAGTGCATCAGATAGATTTTAACAAGAAATACAAAATACTTTGAAAAACGTCGTTTAGATTTTAACAAGAAATATGAAATACTTTGAAAAGCGTCTAATAGATTTTAAGAAGAAGTATGAAATATTTTGAAATCGATTGATAGATTTTTAAATGGATGTTTATGCATAACAATCCTATCATTTTTGTGTTTTAAATACAAGAGAAAGCTGGAGTATTTGGGGAGAGGTGATTTCCAAATTCAGAAAAGGGATTTATCAAAATTTGAAAGGAAGAGGAGGACATTGCTGGCGGTGCAAGAAGAAACCTCAACAGGAGAGGATTTTCGTGAAAAAGGTAAAAGATATTACATGTGGTTTGCTAGAGGTGGCCTACATCACAAGAGTAAAGTTTGTTTGTGTGAATTGTTGGTAGTACGTTTGCTTTGGAGTTATGGTTAATAAGTTGTCTGCTAGATATATATTCTGATCACTGTATGAGTTCACTGCTTAAGATTGTGCGATAACATTGATCTACTGAATGATAAAGTTTCCATCTTTTACATTAAACAATATAAAGTTTGTTGATATGTGCTCTACTCTCTGTTCGATTCTATTCTATGATGCTTCTTTCACGATTGATAAATGTATAAAGCATGACATTTTACTTTCTGTTGGATTCTATTCTATGATGCTTCTTTTACGATCAATAAATGTATAATGCATGATATTTTACTCTTTGTTAGATTCTTTTATATGATGCTTCTTTTACAATCGATAAATGTATAAAACATGATATTTTACTCTTTATTGGATTCTATTCTATGATGCTTCTTTTACGATTGATAAATGTTTAAAGCATGATATTCTGCTCTCTATTCGGTTTCTGCTGTATAGTATGAACTGTTGCGTGACTTGCATGGCATTGCACAAGAATGAATAAACGTAAATAGACGTTGAAGATCAAAGGGTTTAATGACGGTGATGTTTGGGAGAACCAAGAGATGATGTATCTCATCTCCGTCGGAATTGAGTGATGGTTCTACTCAAGTGTCATGGATTCGGTGTCTGGGAGAACTACTAGATGAAGTATCTCAATTTCCCCAAGATGTATCGATTCTTGTCCGATGATATCTCCAATGCTCTAGACTATAGTGAGACTGAAAGGAATAAGTTCTTTTGTGATATGAAAAACATGTATATTGTGCCTGTATGAGTATTTCACTTTATTACATTATGTTTCTCACTGGGCATTAGGCTCACAATTCTCTTGTTATGTATGTGATGATTGTGATCCTAATGATGTGCATGTGGAGGAACTATGATGGGATTAGTGCTTGTGTTACCCGGCGAATGTTGAATTTAGAGGTTATGGCTCACAAATTAGATTAAAGTTTATTTAATTATTTTTCAAAGGTTATTGTACTGTTTTAGTTAATGTTTATTTTAAAGGATGATTTTATGTTTAATTTAAAGACTTCTGTTTATGCTTACTCTTGTATTTGCCTTTCACTTGTCTTACAAATATGTTTTGAAAAGAAAAAGTTTTACCTAAAAAATGGGATGTTACAATTATGGTATCAGAGCATAACCAGGTCAAATACGGTTCTGTAGACTGTCGATAATGCAAGACTTATCGTGGCATACTTCTTGGACTGTAAGTTAATTATTAAATCCCTATATTAGTTTATTGCTTTATGATAAAAATTGCAGTAGAATAACTAGCTTACTGTTCGTGATATAAAAATCTATATAGAATAATTAGTTAATGTTTCACAAACAAAATTTTTATAAGATAATAAGATAGTAAGGGAAACTAGAGGAAATTTACAGGCAAATATGAATGAAGTTGTCGGCCAAGAAAATGCTGCTAATCTGGACGAAAGAAATGAAGTATTTGGCCGATTAACTGCAATGGTGGAGTGACAATTCTAGTATATTGAGCGAGTCATGGAAAAAGAGAATGACAATGAAAATCATCGTCAGACAGTGGTACCTGAGGAAGGCAGATGGGAAAAATTCAGAAGACTTATACCTCCAAGTTTTGACAGAAATGCTGATGCTATGGGAGCTGAGGAGTGGATACGGTCTCTAGAGGATATGTTCGACTATACAAGAATTAGAGAGGCTGAGAAGGTTTCATGTGCTGCATACCTGCTAATTCAAAATGTAAGATTTTGGTGGGACACCATTAAGGAAGTGTAGGATGTTCAAACCATGAATTGGGAGCAATTCAAAGAGATCTTCTATGAGAAATACTTCAATCAGACTATCTGGATGAGAAAGATGGTGGAATTCGTACAATTACGCAAAACTAGGATGATGTCTGAATATAAACAGAAATTTGAAGCATTATCTCGGTTTGCATCACACTTGGTGGCTAGCAATGAAAATAAAGTCCATTAGTTTGTTCAAGGACTGAAAAGGGAAATTTTTAGAGGAGTTACGATTTCTGGTACTCAAGATGTCCCGTATGCAAAAATTGTCTCCAAGACAGTAGAGGTTGAGAATGCTGAATTGTTGGTGGCAAGGTAAAGAGAAATAAGTAAGTGGTTCTGGAAGAATAATCAGAGCCAGCAGCAAAAGGGTGGACCACCTGCAAACAAAGGGATAAAAAGGATGTCAGAGAATGAAGCATTGCAAAGGAAGGACAAACGCCCTATGAATGAAACAGTTGCCACTCCATCTAATGTTAGAACATACCAACCTAATCGATGCTCAAAATGTATGAAGAATCATTATGGAAAGTGCAAAGCAGGAACTAGACAATGTTACAAGTGTGGGGAGCCGGGTCATATTGCAAAGTTTTGCTCAACTAAGAGTGGAGGACAAAAGAGAGTGACACCTATGGTTTTCTCATTATATGGAAATGAGGAAGAGGAGGATCAGCCTACGATCGTGTTAGCTACGAATTATATTATGAAGTAGTTAAATATACTTTATTTAATTTTAAAATAAAAAAAAAGAAATAAATAAATTATCACCCTTTTATTGCCACTAAGCCTCGTAGTATCAAATAAATTAATTCATCGATCGTGTCAGGTACAATTTTATGTTAACGATATAGTTGCTTATGCTCTATTCGATTCTAGAGCAACTCATTTTTTCATTGCTACTAAAATTTGCAAGAAAGTAAAATGTTTCCCTGATCTAGAAAAGAGTGAGTATATGATACTTTTACTCTCTGGCGACTATTTGACTACCAGTGGTATTTTGAAGGCATATGCAATTAGAATGAACAATAGTATTTTTCACACTGACCTAATAGTCATGGAGATGAAAGGGTATGATATTATTCTGGGAATGAACTGGTTATCCCACCATCACGCAATTATAAACTATAGAAAGAGAGAAGTCTACTTTTGCCCTTTTGGTGGTGAACAACTCATGTTTTATGGAGTCAAGAAAAATGGTAAATTAGCAGTAATTTCTGTGATTAGGACGAACCAATTATTGAAAAGTGGATGCGAAGGATTTCTCATGAATGTGATGGATACAACAGTGACAACAAAGGCAAAGCTAGAAGAAATTCCTATTGTTCAAAATTTTTTGGGGGTCTTCCTTGACGATCTTCAAGGGTTGCCGTTTGATATAGAGATTGACTTTGTAATTGACTTGCACCCTAACACTGAAGTGATTTCTAAGAATCCATATAGAATGACACCTATTGAGCTAAGAGAATAAAAAATCTAGTTGGAAGAATTAATTATCAAGGTGGTCATACGTCTCAGTTTCTCACCTTGGGGAGCACCGATTTTATTTGTAAAAAGGAAGGATGAAGCATTGAGGATATGTATTGATTACCACGAGATGAATAGGGTGACAATTAAGAACAAATATTCTTTACCTAGAATTGATGATTTGTTCGATCAGTTACAAGTAGCTTGAGTCTTTTCATAGAATTATCTCCGGTCTGGATATCATAAGCTAAAAGTTAAACTTGATGATATTCCGATGACAACATTCAAAATAAGATATAGACACTATGAGTTTCTAGTATTGTCGTTCAGGTTAACAATTGCTCCAGCAGCATTTATGGATTTAACGAACCAAATTTTTAAGTAGTATATTGTTAAGTTCATCATTTTCTTGATAGATGATATTCTAGTCTATTCACACTCGCAAGAACACCAGGAACTTCTAAGAATCTCTCTCTCTATATTGGCAAAGCACAAGTTGTATGAAAAATTCTCCATGTGTGAGTTTTGGCTGAATAAAGTAAGTTTTCCCAGCTATGTAATTTTCATAGAAGGTATTGAAGTAGACCCATCAAAGATTCAAGCAATAATTGATTGATCGCAACTGAAGAATGTAGGGGAAGTGAGAAGTTTTCTTGGGCTGACTGGTTATTATCGACGCTTCATATGTGAATTTTCCAAGATTGCGTTGCCTTTGACCAATCTAATGAAGAAAAATGTGTGGTTTTAGTGGGGAAATGATTGTGAGGAAAGTTTTCAAGAATTGAAATGTCGACTGACTTCAGCCCCTGTTTTGACTTTGCATGTAGAAGAAGCAGTTATTGTATTTATTGTGATGCTTCCAAAAGTGGATTGAGAGGTGTACTTATGCAAAATGGGAAAGTAATCACTTATGCTTCAAGGTAGTTGAAACTGTATGAGACGAATTATCCCACCCATGATCTGGAACTTGCTGCGGTAGTTTTTGCACTCAAAATATGGAGACATTATTTATATAGGCAGTGGTACGAAATCTTCACAAATCATAAAATTATAAAACACATATTCACTCATAAGGAATTTAATATGCTGGAACGACTGTGGTTAGAGTTTGTAAAAGACTATGACTACGAGTTCAAGTACCATCATGAAAAAACCAATGTGGTAGGCGACGCACTGAGCAGAAAGGTTGCACTCATGAGTATGATATGTGAAGAAATGCTAGTAAGACTTAAGAAAGATGCTCAAGAGTTGGATATGCAAATGGTTCCGATGTAGTTAACCGTTCTTTTGTCAATGTTAACACTAAATCCTTCTATACTTGAGAGAATTAAAGAAACCTAGTAGAAAGACACCTAATGTGAAGATTTCAAGTTGAATCCAACACTGGTGGAGTTTCAAGAATATTCTATATTTGTTGATGACATTGTGAAGTATAAGAACAGATGGTATGTGTCTGCTCACTATTATAGTTGGCGATCTTGAGACAAGCCCATTCTTTGAATTTTTCCATCCATCCCAAGTGCAACATGATGTACAAAGACCTCAAGGTGCACTATTTTAGCCCTGCAATGAAGTATGATATTGTTCAATATGTAGCATTGTGCCAGGTATGTCAATAAGTAAAGGCGGAACATCAAAGACCTGGTGAAATGCTTCAACTAATGTCAGTACCAAGGTGGAAATGGGAGCACATCACCATTGATTTTGTTACTAGATTACCTAAGACTGCGAAAGGACACGAGGCGATCTTGATGATTGCTGATAGACTAACCAAAGTTACCCACTTCTTACTGGTGAAAATGACGTACAAGATGAATCAGTTCGTAGATATATATGTTAAGGAGTAGTATGATTACATGGTGTGCCAGTCTCCATTGTATCTGATCGGGATCAACAGTTCACTTCTACATTCTGGAAAAGCTTAACTATGGCCATGGGCATGGAATTAAAGTTCAACACCACCGTTTATCCAAAAACTGATGGCTAGAGTGAGCGAAAAATCCAGATATTAGAGGATATGTTGTGTGCCTGCGTGCTAGAATTTCAAATTAGATGGGGAAAGATGCTATTGTTTGTTGAATTTGCGTACAATAACAGTTTCCAAGCGACCATTGGAATGACACCCTATGAAGCATTGTATAGCAGAAACTGCAGATCCCCTTTATATTGAAGTGAAGCTGGTGAAGTAGAGTTTTTTGGCCTTGACATAATACAACCGATAGCTGAATCACTTGCACTCATCCGACAAAGAATGTGGATTGTTCAAAGTCACCAGAAAAGTTATGCGGATCACCATCGTCGGGACATGGAATTTAATGTTGGTGACTTGGTATTCCTAAAAATATGACCTTACAAAGGAGTTATGCGATTTGGAAAGAAAGGGAAGCTAAGTCCGAGGTATGTTGGTGCCTTTACAATCACGAAAAGAATCGAAAAGGTAGCGTATCAGTTGCAACTGTAAGCTTCCATGGAGGGTGTACACAATGTATTTCATGTGTCAATGCTGAGAAAATGCCTCAGTGATCCAATTCAGACAATAGCTCTTGCTAATGAAATTCATGTGGAAGTTCAACAAAACTTAAGTTATGAAGAAAGATATGTTCAAATTTTGGACTCAAGAGTAAAAGAACTTCGGCACAAGTAGATCCCACTAGTAAAGGTGTTATAGCAAAATCATTCGACTGGGGGGGCTATGTGGGAACGAAAGGAAGATATGGAAGCGAAGTATCTAGAATTATTTTGTTAGTTAAATTTTGAGGACAAAATTTTATTAAGGAGGGGAGATTGTAATAGCCAGAAAATTAGTTTACGTGTAAAGCTTCAATTATGTGAAATATAGTAAATTTACCTGGTACATTGGAATTGTTGAATTTATTTATATGGTGGAATTTTATGGTAGAGATATTTGAGTTAGTGTTAGTTTTGTAGCATAAATATAATACAAGAATTTAACATAATACGGCGTTGTTTGAGTTATGACGGAAGTCCCTCTTAGGAAAATGGACGTCCTGTATAGCGAGAATCTTTGGCAGCGTCGAAATATCACCCAGAATAATAGCGTTCTGTCAACAAGAAATATGTAATACTTTGAAAAGCGTCAGATAGATTTTAACAAGAAATACGAAATACTTTGAAAAACATTAAATAGATTTTAACAAGAAATATGAAATACTTTGAAAAGCGTCGGATAGATTTTGACAAGAAATATGAAATTCTTTGAAAAGAGTTAGATAGATTTTAACAAGAAAGACGAAATATTTTGAAATCGATGGATAGATTTTTAAACGGATGTTTACGCATAACAATTCTATCCTTTTTGTGTTTTAAATACGGGAGAAAGCTAGATGATTTTAGGGGAGGTGATTTCCAAATTTAGAAAAGGGCTTTATCGAGATTTGAAATGAAAAGGAGGACGCCACTGCCGATGCAAGAAGAAACCTCAACAGGAGATGATTTTCAAAAAAAAAAGTAAGAGATATTGCATGTGGTTTGCCAGAGGTGGCCTACATCACAAGAATAGAGTTTGATTGTGTGAATTGCCAGTAGTATGTATGCTTTTGAGTTCCAGTTAATAAGTTGTCTGCTAGAAATATATTATGATCAATAGTATGAGTTCACTACTTAAGATTGTGAGATAACATTGATCTACTGAATGATAAAGTTTCCGTATTTTACATTAAGCAATATAAAGTTGGTTGATTTGTGCTCTACTCTCTGTTGGATTCTATTATGTGATGCTTCTTTTACGATCGATAAATGTATAAAGCATGATATTTTACTCTCTGTTGGATTCTGTTCTATGATACTTCTTTTACGATTCATAAATGTATAAAGTATGATATTTTACTCTCTATTAGATTCTGTTCTATGATGCTTCTTTTACGATTGATAAATGTATAAAGCATGATATTTTACTTTCTGTTAGATTCTGTTCTATGATGCTTCTTTTACGATCGATAAATGTATAAAGCATGATAGTTCACTCTTTGTTGGATTACGTTTTATGATGCTTCTTTTACATTCGATAAATTTATAAAGCATGATGTTCTACTCTCTGTTTGGTTTCTGATGTATAGTATGAACTAGTTCGTGACTTGCATGGAATTGCACAAGAATGAATAAACATAAATAGATGTTGGAGATCGGAGGGTTTAATGACAGGTGACATAAATTCGGTGTCTAGGAGAATGACCTCCATTCTCTTGTGATGTAGGTGATGTAGGTGACCTCCATACTCTCTGTTTGGTTCGTCAAGATGGGTGACGGTTCTGCTCAGGCTAGATCTCCATGATGTATCTATTCTTGTCCGATGATATCTCTAGTGCTCTAGACTATAGTGAGACTAAAAGGAATAAGTTCTTTTGTGATATGAAAAATATGTATATTATGCCTGCATGAGTATTTTACTTTATTACATTATGTCTCTTACTGGGCATTAGGCTCACAATTCTCTTGTGATGTAGGTGATGATTGTGATCCTAATGATGTGCTTGTGGAGGAACTATGATGGGATGAACGCTTGTGTTACTGGGTGAATGTTGACCTTGGAGGTTATGACTCACGAATTAGAATAAAGTTTATTTAATTATTTTTCAAAGGTTATTGAACAGTTTTAGTTAATGTTTATTTTAAATTGTTTTAAAGGATGATTTTATGTTTAATTTAATGACCTCCGCTTATGTAACGACCCGGATTTCTTAACCGTTTTAAAGGTGCATTAACCTTACTAACACGACCAATTAAAATCGTTTTCAAAGAAAAAGGGTTATCAGAGTGCATCAAAATCCGATTTTTACTAAAAACTCATTCTTCCATCGTATTCTTCTATCGTTCATTAAAGAGTAGAAAACTATTTTCTTTAAAAAGTCATTCATAAAAATTGTAGAAGCATAACTAAACGAGAAAATCTACCTTTACCAATAGTTATCAGAAAATGACGTTTAAATAATTTAAAATCCAAGATTTTGAGTTTCCAAATAAGACTTACATAATATCCATGTAAAGGCAATAAAAAGGAAAATGTAATGTTTGTGAAAATTAACCATTCATCATTAGCTCTTATTGATTTTCCTTTTCTTTCTTTTTGCCATGCCGTACTACTACTCCGTTGGCGTCTTCATCGGACCTACCGTAGGCTCCACCAGAATGACCTCTTCCTTAACCTCTGACATAATCCCCTCGTTACCTACACCACAAGTAAGGACGTGAGCTTACGCCCAGTAAGGAGATGGGGGAAAAAATTTATGCATTTCTCTCTTTTAGTTCTGACGTACCTCCAAAAGAGGGGTAAAAAATTCGGACCAATAAAATGGAGAAACTCCATGTAAGTAGCTCAAGCAAGTAGGAGGTGGCAGCTGCTACTTTCCAGTAGCTGCTTTAGATTAGCAACAATCCAACTTCTTCTCTAGAGCTCCAATGAAGCTGGGTTTTGGCTACCTCACTCTCAAACATGTCTATTTTGTCTCCTCCAAATTTGAGCTCAAAATCCTGTATGCAACTCGAGATCTCGCACGAAAGCTGCTTGGAGGTCAGTGGGAATTGGCAGATTGAGTCTTCAGCAAAGAAAGGTATGTAACTTCTGGATCCGAACTCATTTTTTGATGATTCTTCTTTCCTTCGAAACTTGACTAATATGGGGTGATTTTGGCAGTGTTTTTAGTGGATTTGGTGCTGGGAATGATGGATAAAAATGCAAGACAAATTCAGGAGGAGTCAAAGGTGAACCAATCTGCACCTTTGTTTTGATTGAACTCCACAAGGAGTGTCTCTAACCAGGCTGAGATGTGCGTTTTACCTCACTTACTCTCTAGATATACTACCAAAATGAACAAGGATTGAAGAAATGGTAGTTCACTCACTCGGATCTTTCCAAGAAGCTTGGTCGATTGTTCCTCAACAAAGAGGTGAAGTGTTTCTCTTCAAAAACTAGGGTTTTCTTTAGCAAATGTTCACTAGCTGCTCAGCAGCTGGAAATGTAATATTTATAGTGCAACATTAGGGTTACAAAATAAGGGAAAAAGAAAAAGAAAACAAATGACAAATAAAATGGTAATATGCCACTCGGCTAGGACATTGTGAATGGCCGATTATGTCTAGCTTGAGTGGTGCATATCTTCACTTCATTTCTCATGCAATATGTTCCTTTGCTTTAACCATGCAAATCTTCAAAACACCAGCATGATATTCTCCAAAAACATCAACATAAATTATACCAAAAAAGGATTGAACTCACAGCCTTAGTGGGAGTGTTTTTCTTGAGGGCCGAGAGGGACTTCACTTGAGGTGTCTTCTCTATGTGTCCAAACCAATAAATTGTAGGGCTTCTCCATGTCTTCAAATGTTGGTTCTCCTCCAAGATTAGCATAGAATTGATCCCCTGCAAAATGAGCAAACAAGTTAGAAATCTCTCGGACTCTCGATCTAGTCAGGGGACCTCGCGGTATATAATTCTCTCGGGGTTGTTGAGGATTTGTCCCCAAATCAAGTTCTTCTTCAGATTTCTCTTGGACATTTTCATTTTCAATATAGGGTGACAAGTTTTGTACATTGAAAGTGGTCGACACTCCATAGTCTCCGGGGAGGTCAATTTTGTAGGCATTGTTGTTCACCTTTTGTAGCACTCAGAAAGGGCCATCGGCTCTAGGCATGAGCTTGGATTTCCTTTTGTGTGGAAACCTTTCCTTGCGTAGATGAAGCCATACAAGATCCCCTTCATTGATGATCACTTCTTTTCTACCCTTATTGGCTTGTTTAGCATAGGACTCATTCTTTTTTTCAATTGACTTCCTCACCGATTCATGCAAAGATTTAATGTGCTCGGCCTTGGCTTTCCTTCGACATTGATCATCTTCTTGGATCTAATAGGAATGAGGTCCAAGGGAGTTAAAGGATTGAAGCCATACACAACTTCAAAGGGTGTTTTCTGAGTGGAAGTGTGCATGCTTTGATTATATGTAAACTCCACATAAGGGAGTTGCAAATCCCAATCCTTGAGCTTTCCTCTAAGGATGCTCCTTAATAATGTTCCGAGAGTCCTATTAACAACTTTTGTCTGGCCATCTGTTTGGGGATGGAAGGAAGTGCTAAAAAGGAGCTTAGTGCCAATATTCTTCCATAAACTTCCCCAAAAAGCACTAAGGAATTTGGTATCCCGATCCGACACAATAGATTGGGGAACACCATGAATTCTCACCACTTCTCGGAAGAACAAATCGGCAATATGGCTTGAATCATCTACTTTGGAACAAGGTATGAAATGTGCCATCTTTGAAAATCTATCCACAACCACAAAAATTGAATCTTTGGATCTACTAGTGCGTGGCAACCCCAAAATAAAATCCATGCTCACCTTAATCCATGGATGGCTTGGAACTGGTAATGGCATATAAAGTCCTTGAGGTAGTAATTGGCTCTTGGACTTCTTGCAAGTAATGCATTTCTCCACCACTTTGTGAACATCTCTTTGAAGGTGTGGCCAAAAGAAATGCTCCTTCACAGCCTCTAATGTCTTCTTTTCACCAAAGTGACATGCTAAACCTCCCTCATGAGCTTCCTTTATCAAAGACTCTCGAAGGCTCCCCCTCGGCACACAAATTCGGCTACTTTTACAAAGATATCCATCCATGAGATGGTAAGTGCCCTCAGTCTTGCCTTGAGATAAATGTTGGTAGATCTCCTTGAAGTCTTCATCTTCCAAATATGCACCTTTGATCCATTCAAATCCCATTATTCTTGTATTCAATTCGGTTAGAAGGTTGCACCTCCTAGAAAGTGCATCGGCAACAACATTGGTCTCTCCTTTCTTGTACTTAATGAAGTAGGGAAACCATTCAAGAAACTCAAGCCACTTTGCATGTCTTCTATTCAACTTGTTTTGACTCTTGAGGTGCCTCAAAGCTTGCTGGTCCGAGTGAATAACAAACTCTTTAGGAAGTAAATAATGTTGCCATACCTCCAATGCTCAGATAACCGCATAGAACTCCTTGTCATAGGTTGAGTAGTTGAGTGTGGCATCTTTCAACTTTTCACTAAAGAAGGCAATTGGTTTGTCTTCTTACTTTAGGACAGCACCAATCCCCAATCCCGAAGCATCACATTCCAATTCAAACACCTTATTGAAATCTGGTAGTCGAAGGATGGGAGCTTGGCACAATTTTTGCTTGATGTCTTCAAAACTTCTTTGACATGCTTCACTCCATTGGAATTTTGTCTCTTTCTTTATACAATTAGTCATGGGAGCCATGAGGGTGCTAAAGTTTTGAATGAACCTCCTATAGAAAGAGGCTAATCCATAAAAACTCCTCACATTCGAAATGCTCCTTGGAATTGGCCACTCCTTAATGGCCACCACCTTGGCTTCATCCACCTCCATGCCATCTTTTGAAAGTATGAATCCCAAGAAATGCACTCTTTCTTGAGCAAAAGAACACTTTTTAAGATTCCCAAATAGCATCTCCTTTCTCAAGGTTTCAAATAGCAATCTTAGATGCTCCACATGCAAAGTCAAATTCAAGCTATACACAAGAAAGTCATCAAAGTACCACAATAAATTTTCCCAAAAACTCCTTCAACACATGGTTCATTAACCTCATGAAAGTACTAGGAGCATTTGTTAAATCGAAAGGCATCACTAACCATTCAAAAAGACCATGCCTAGTCTTGAGAGCCATCTTCCATTCATCACCTTCTTGCATTCGGATTTGGTGATAACCACTCTTCAAATCAACTTTGGAGAATAGCCGTCGCACTAAGTTCATCAAGTATGTCTTCCAATCTCGGTATGGGATACCGATACTTAATAGTAATCTGATTTATAGCCCTACTATCAATGCACATTCTCATAGTGCCATCTTTCTTAGGCACCAACAAACTAGGGACAGCACAAGGACTCATTGATTCACGGATGTACCCCTTCTCTAGAAGTTCTTGAACCTATTTTTGAAGTTCTTTGGCCTCCTCTGGGTTTAGTCTATAAGTGGGACGGTTTGGAAGAACTACTCCGGGCTCAAGATCAACTCTATGCTCAATCCCTCGAAAGGGTGGAAGTCCTTGAGGTAACTCCTCGGGGAAACATCTTGAAAAGCTTTAAGGAGTTGTGCAACTTCCATAGGAACCACTCCTAGCTCCTCCATTCTTTCTTTGAAAAAAATGAGGACAATTGGCCCTCCTTCACAAAAACTCTTCCTCAACTCATTTTTAGACAAAAACAAGTTAGTTTTGGACTTTTGCTCCCTCTTAGCTTCCTCATCTTTGGCTAATTGCTTCGGAATAAGAGGCATTAAAATGAAATTCTTACCTTGGTGCTTGAGTGAGTACTCATTTGTGTAACCATCATGCATTGCTCTCCGATCAGATTGCCATGGTCTCCCCAATAAGATATGGCTTGCACTCATTGGTACTACATCAAATAGGGCTTGATCTTCATAGCCCGCAATAGCAAAATCAATCTTCACTTGCTTGGATACCTTCAACACTCCTCGGTCATTCAACCAACTCAATTGGTATGGATTCGAGTGCATGGTGGTCTCCAACTTCAACTTGTCCACAAGCTCTTGTGATGCCACATTTGTGCAACTCCTTCCATCAATGATGAGTGAGCACACTTTGTCTCTGATTAGGCATCTACTAAAAAAGATATTCTCCCTTTGCTCATTGTCTCCACAGGTGTGAGCAACTAGAGATTTCTGAATCACCATCAACAAAGGCCCTTCTTGTGCCAAACATCTCTCAGCCATATCAACTTCTTCTTCTCCCTCTTCAAGGGTGGTGGATGCTTCATCTTCATCCTCACTAATTAACTCATTTGTGCCTCCCTAAAGATCATAACTCGTTTATTAGGGCATTGAGAGGCAATGTGGCCATGTCCGAGACACTTGAAGCATTGGATGTCCCTTGCTCTCGACTTTGGAACTCCATCTACAATTTTCTTGTCCTCCACGGTTTTGATGGTAATTCCCTTGTTATTTGCCCCTTGAAGTTTTTTGTGTTCTCATTCTCCTTGGTTTGGGGCTTGGAATAGGTAAACTTTCTTTGAGGAGTGAACTTGATAGCCACCTCCTTTCCTTTTCTCAACCTTTGCTGCTCCACCTTCATGGCCATTTGTATAACACCCTCCATGGTGTCAATGGTTGCAACTCCACAATGTCTCCTATATAACGGTGGAGACCTATAATGAACCTTGCTATGACTTGGTCCTCTGGTTCTTCAAGTCCACATAGTGTCTTCAAAGTTTCAAACTCGGCCAAATACTCATCAACCGTCAATGACCCTTGTCTCAAACTTTGCACTTGATAAAGCAACTCTTGTCGGTAATGTAGTGGCACAAATTTCTTTCTCATCAAATTTTTCATTTCCCTCCATGTATCAACTTCATCTATGTCATCTCTCCTCCGCTAAGCTTTAAGGTTCTCCCACCACAAGTGAGCATAACCATTAAGTTCAAGTGCCACAAGTTGAATTTTTGCTCCATCTGAATAATCATAGCACCCAAAAATCTTTTCCACCTTTTCAATCCATTCCATGAATTCATCACCTTGGCTGGACCCTTTGAAAGGAGGAATGGACATTTTGACATTCTTCAACTCATCTTTGGTGGAAATCCTTGGATTAAAATCGGACTCATCATGATGTGCCCCAAGTTCCGGAACTTGAGCCCGAGCCAAGGGCTCTTTTATTTTCTAACTTTTTATTTATTTTGTAGGTTTTTGAATCAAATAAACAAAGAGGAGTTGGCATTTGAGCTAATGGAGATCTTGTATTCTTTGGGAGGAAATTATAGGTTTTCCATTTCCGCCTAAAACCGGAGCTGTGGACGTTCAAGGTCTATTTCGACAATAGGGACAGCTTTGTTTCAACTTTTGTCCTTCATATGAATTGTAGCCAACAGACAGTGCTTTCCAACGAGTTCTTGAACATAATATTCGAATTTCATTTGGTATGTCAAATGTACGTTTTACAGAGTCTAAAAAAATCCCACTCGGGATTTTTAATTTTTGTGTAAGTCATGTCTATTTGTTTAAGTTTGGGTCAATTTGGTCTTTTCACCGATTTTGTAAACATTCTGGGTTAAAACCCTACCTGGTTGCAATTGGAAAGGGACTTTGATGAATTAAGAAAATTGGTTCTCTTTTGAGAGAAGACACCCATGGCCTCCCCCCTCCCCTTAGCGCCGATTTCATCCATCCCCCAAGCAAGGCTCCTCTTGAAGCTTCTCAACCTTGCTTCATTGGGATATTGTTTCTTCCAATCCTTATTTTTCGAGGTAAGATTGTGGTGTGGAGACAAGAGAACTTTCCAACCTTGGAGAGTGTTGGCTTTCGGCCAACCCCAAAGTCGCCCCTCTCACTAGGAGGTCCGCGGACTCCATTGTATTCCCTTCTGATTTTTGTGGTTCTTTTATGTTCTTTTCTTTCTGCTTGGATAGCCTATATTCTGGTGATTAAATGAATGTTATGTGTTGAGGAAGCCTTTTGGAGTTTATTGATTGTAAAAGGTTATTTTCGGATTATTGTTGAGTTGTTGAAATCTGTGATTTGTGCTGAATTGTTGTTATCGCTGATTGCAGTATCTGTTTGAGGCCCTTACGACGTTCGTCTCCATTTCATGTCTTCTAGTGATTTGTTCAAGAGTAAGTTAGTGAGCAACCCTCCAAAAATGAGCTTCATTTGGTAAACGTAGCTCAAGATATTCCGTTTTGACAAATGACAAATAAAATGGTAATATGCCACTCGGCTAGGGCATTGTGAATGGCCGATTATCGTGGTCCATATCTTCACTTCATTTCTCATGCAATAAGTTCATTTTCTTTAACCATGCAAATCTTCAAAACACCAGCATGATATTCTCCAAAGACATCAACATAAATTATACCAAAAAAGGATTGAACTCACAGCCTTAGTGGGAGTGTTTTTCTTAAGGGCCGAGAGGGACTTCACTTGAGGTGTCTCCTCTATGTGTCCTAACCAATAAATTGAAGGGCTTCTCCATGTCTTCAAATGTTGGTTCTCCTCCAAGATTAGCATAGAATTGATCCCCTGCAAAATGAGCAAACAAGTTAGAAATCTCTCGGGCTCTCAATCTAGTGAAGGGACCTCGCGGCATATCAAGTTCTTCTTGGAATGGGGCCACCCAAACTAAACTCTTTCATTATGTTCGTTTTCTTTGTTCGTTCTTAACTCGTACATTGAGCTGGAGATTGGGGGTTGTCTTTTGAGATGGCCTAGTTGGTCGATTTCTAACCTCCTGTGTGCATACTAGTCCCTTTCCCGACTTGGTGAGGGTGTATCCTAGCAGCTAGGCTAGATCCGGACTACCCATCTACCCCAACTCCTTATTCGTTCCCTTTTTCAGGCGTATCCTACCTTCTGGATTCTTTCTCTTTTCGGCGTGTCCCGCCTTTAGAGTTCTTTCTCCTTCCAGCGTATCCCGCCTTTGGAGTTCTTCCTCTTTCCGACGTATCCTACCTTTAGAGTTTCTTCCCTTCCTGCGTATCCCGCCGTTAGGGTTTCTTCGGTGATGAACGTTTTCCGCTCATCCCGAACATACTTGTTCTTACTATTTTTCCTCACTCACGCATATGGGTACCACCCTCCAAAGGATACCCCCTATTTGGTTTCTATTAATATGAACTCAACCTAGCATCTTCCTAATAAACCAAGCATATATGAGCAACAATATGAACACTTTAGGAAATCCACAGCAAACAACTAATGAAACGAACATCATCACATGCTTCACATGGCGAAAGTAATGACAACGTCTAACTAACCGTGCTAGTACCAGTCATTATCACAAAACATATTAACGGGCATGCTTTGTAACTTAAGGAAAGCAACAGTGAATCACACTACGAAATGAAAACATTCTAATATGCTTTTTAGCTTACTTTGCAATAGAAAATACGATCATTAAAACATACTTCTAGATGACTTTTCAGCAGTATTTCATTCAATCAAATCATACTCTGAATCAAGCTTAACAACAGGAAACCAACTACTAAACATGCTCTTTAATGGACAATATACAACATAGAGTAAACAAACTAATATCCAACTAGAGCTACAACATGATTGTAAATCCAAAGAAACAGCGGTTAACACATATTGAATTTACAACGGCAATGACATGCTTTTAATCTACTACATAGCAGAATATCAAAATGTGTTTCTAGTCAACCATTATGCAGAAAATTACTTTCACAATTCTTGCTTTAAATCAAACTAAACAATAGAAGAAATCAACTACTAATCATGCTTTCGACAATAAGGAAAAAGACAATAGAGAAATGAACATTTATATGTGCATTTGATCTATCCTTTTGGCAACATTTCTACGTAAAACAGACGATTATTCATACTATGGACAGTAAAGAATTTAGCATTAACATTGAACATGTATAATTGCATTAGATCCATTAATACAACATCATTTTTATGTAAAAAAAAATGAACGGTTAAACATGCTATTGATAGTAAAGAAAAATAGGAGCAAAACAACATTGGCACATGCATTGAATTTGTTATTATAGCATGTTTTCCAGATATAAATGAATGATTAATATGCTTTCTAAATTGTAAAAGAATGCAGCAGAAATTTGACAACTAATATGTTTTGAAACGTTTCCAATAACGACAGTGAATTAACAAAACAAACAGTGAAATATGCCCATATAATCAATATAGAGCTACTGAGTACTGTAAAGGAAATTTTTCTCTAACATCACAACTTCTTTATGGAGTCATTTTCTAACATTACAACTTCTTTAAGTTCATAGAAGAAAGTAATCTATACATAGCTCATTCATACTTTTCTCTTCTGTTTTAAACATTTCTCCTCTATTTCATTCAGCCTAAGTAACTTTCTCGTCCTCATATAAGAAAATATGCAATTTCTATCAAGTACTAAAAGAAATGTGACATTCATCATATGAAAGAAATCAAGACAACAAAAGGAAAATCAAACTTATACCAACAGCAACTCACACACACGACAAATACTTGGGTGTAGGGCCTCTAAATGGCTAAGACTACCCATTCCTTACCTTCAACTGACGATTTGTTACTCAACAGCCAACTCCCACCTCAGCACACTCTTGATGCAGAAATGAAGGTGAAAAATGAAGAGCCGCAAGAGGAGGAGTGTGCTGTAACTTAAATGGAGGGAGAGCCTCCCTAAGGGGACAAAGTGTGCTTCTAGGAAGGCAACTTTGTGGGCTACTGCCAAGACTTTTCTCTCGGAAAGTGCGAGTATTAACTCGCTAAACATCGAGTTACGTCGAGTTTTATGACTTTTATTTCCTTATTTTTCGCAGATCTGCTAACTTTCGAACTGTTGCGGACGCCGTACTATCATCCGCATGGGTTCGAAAGACCAAAAATCCTTAGGCAAAAATCTGGTTTCAGACGGAAAACAGCGTCCTCAACATGTGTCCGTACTGCCCGCAACCTAGTTTCAAACGCCGTGCCATCGTTTGCATCGTCCGCATGTGTTATCCAAATTGTCCCAAAAATTGGATAGATTCATTCGGACGCTGAATCTAGTCGCCTGCAGTCGTCCGCAAAACTCAAGATCTAAACAGATTCGTTGTGGATGCATCTTGCCTCGTCCGCACCGTCTGCGTCCATCATCCGCCATGTCACTGTACTGCGAGTTTAGGACGCTGTTTGGCGTCCCGAGTCATCCCCACTCTCGGGAGATGCTCTTGACGTGTTGCAGACGACACTTCTCCTCCGCAACATCGTCCGCAGGCGTCCTAAAGTCCTTAAATCCATCATTTTTGCATTTTTTCGTCTAAGTCTTGTCCAAATTAAATGCCTACGAAGTTATACATCACAACTTAACGTCCATAGAACGATGTATTATATAAATATTAAACCCATTTTACTTCCAAAGTTTTTATTACATCGTTTATTCAAAAAACTTAAGATCGGGTTATTACAGCTTATGCTTACTCATGTGTTTGTCTTTCACTTGTTTTACAAATGTATTTTAAAAAGAAAAAGTTTTATGTGAAAAATGGGATGTTACATAATTAAAATGATGTTTAAGCATGCATGAATTTAAAATTTGAGTTTTATAAATTTCTTTCAGAAAAATGTGTACAAAAGGGCATGTATTTGAAATCACTCACTAATATGTGGTACGTAATTAAAATAAGAGCTTGTTGTACTAATTAAAAATCACAGTGAAAATAGAGTCATTCGTGAACTCCAAGCATATCATGCCATAAGCATATAACAGAATAAAAGCGATGCTCGATGATTGCAAAAGCCAAATAAATACCATGATCAGGTTTAAGGATTTGAAACTCTATGACACGACACATACAACTGTCCTATTAGCCATTTTAACAACAAACAAACACATTCCGCACGGTATAATGTGTGTAAATAAAATAGACCAAAAACTGGGTCAATCAAACTCGGTTCGCATGAGCAAGTTGATCAAAAAATATTTAAATGCATGCTTAACTGAAATGTTTACAGTGAAAATAAAATATAATATAAAAATTTGATGGCTATGAAATGAATGCGTTATTTTAATATAAGATAAATCTCAAAATAATTATTTTAATAAAGTTATGCAAATACAGTCTACATAATAATCTCTACCTCAAAGTGGTTTTATCTTTGGTCCAAGCCAAATTACTCAAAATGTCCAATTTATAGAGTCCATAACTTAAATTAATATCCAAGTACCTAAGAAGTAAGGTTGGAAAATTCTGCAAGTTAGTTTTTAAAATTCCCAACATTATTTAAAATTAATTGGGTTAGAGAAAACCTAAAACATAATTAAATAGGCCAACAAGTAGACTTGGACTGTTGCTAAATAAGGCCTTGATCCTTTGGACACTTGGCCCAGGGCTTAGGCCTAGCCCATAGGCTAGACCACAGCCTATGACCCGCAGGTTTATTTTGTTGCCCACGGAGAAGGGATCTGTGTCTCCCCTCTCGATGCGAACAACCAACATGAACAATTTTGATCACTGGAACAAACAAATCGACACTAGCCGAGACTCCCTGTCTTGGCTAGTAGTCCACCGACCAAACACAATGGTTTGGTATAACTCACATCGCGGCTTAGTGCTAGCTGAGTTGCTGCCCAACGTTTCTCACCGACGAAAATACGCACAACAAAATTGCAAGATTTGTCCGATTATTCAATCAACAACAACATAAATTGAAATCCAACAATCCAATTCAACAAATCTAACAATAGAGAACTTTCAATTACAAAAAGGATTCAGATTTCAATACCTCCATACAAAACTCCTTCGAACTATTATCTGAGAAATCCCAAAAAACTTTTCCTCCAAGGCGTATAGTTTTCCTTCAACAATCCTGATAAAAATTTAGTATTTCAACCAATATATTGAATTTATAGAGAAGGAGAGACAATGACTCATCAAAATTGTCTAAAACTCAGTTACAGAGTCTAGTAATTCCATCCAAATAGACTTGAAGAAAGGAACTCACTGCGAGAGAAAAGTGGACCGAAGATTGAGAGGTGGCTGTTCTTAAAATTGGGAAAGAAGGGGGTTCAAAAGGAAATCTCCCCTCCACCCACAATGCACGCCCAAGATTTCCAATTCGGGGAAAACGTTTCCAAATACGTTTTCCCCAAATTAATACCACTTTTTTTTTTTGGGCCATTTGGGCTAGATATTACATTCTCCCTCACTTAGAAAATTTCGTCCTCGAAATTTAGAACAATTTCAAGAGCGCCATTGAACAACCATGGGTATTTAGCCATCATATTAGATTCAATTTCCCAAGTGGCTTCTCTTTCACTATGGTTCCACCACTGAACTCAAGCAGGAGGTGTTTCATGATGAAGTTTTGATCTCACGACCTAGAATTCTCTCGTGTTCTTTCTCATAAGATACATCTTATTGAATAGGCACCTCAATCTAAGAAATAACATGTGAAAGGTCATGAATGTACTTTCTTAGCATAGACATGAAAGACAATATGAACATAATTCAGCTGTGATAGTAACCCCAATCAATAAGCCACAGAGCCAATTCACTTAGTAATCTGAAAAGGACCTATACATCATGACGCTTACATTCCTTTCACACCACAACGATTAGTACCTCGAAAAGGTCGCACCTTTAAGACCACAAAATCACTTGATCCAAACACAACTTCTCTCTTCTAGGGGTCTACATAACTCTTCCATCAACTCAGAACTGTACCCAGTTGCTTCTTAATCATTTGAACTTTCTCAGTTGTCTCTTGAATCAAATCAGGCCCAAAAATAACATGCTCTCGGTTTCAGTCTAACATAGAGGTGATCTGTGTGATCTTCCATAAAAAGCTTATATGGCAAAACCACCATTATTGGTGTGATAGTTCACGTTAGAAACAACTCCACTAAAGACAAATGACTTATCCAACTATTATTGAAATCTAGAGTATAAGATCTCAACATATCCTTGAGAAATTTGATCGTACGCTCAGACTAACCATCTGTCTGAGGATGATGTGTTGTACCCAAATTAAGCTATGTGCCCAAAGCTTTCTTAAGAGACCTCTAAAATTTTGACGTAAATCGTGGATCTCTATTAAAAATGAAACTTGAGGGAATACTGTGAATGCGAATGATGCCCTCAATATATAGCTTGCTCAACTTTATCAAAGAGAAATCCATTCTGACTAGAATAAAATGTGCGGATTTCATCAATCTATCAACAATTACCCACACAACGTCGAATTTCTTAACCATCCTAGGCAAACCAATCATGAAATCCATGGTAATGTTGTCTCATTTCCACTCAGGGATAGGCAAAGACTCCAACAATCTAACTGGTTTCTGATGCTCAGCCTTAATCTATTAACAAGTCAAACACCTCGAAACATTCTCAGCTACATTTTGTTTCATTCTAATCTATCAATACTAACGCTTTAGATCATGATACATTTTTGCACTATCGGGATGAATATAAAATCTAGACTTATGGTTTCTACTAAGACTGTTTGTCCCCAATCCGAATCACTTGAGACAATTCGATTCTTAAAGAATAGAAATTCATCAAAACTGATCTTCTAACCATCAAACTGCTCACCAGCTTGAATCTTTTCAAATCTTTCTTTTAACTCATCATCAAACTTTTGCAAGTCCTTCACATGTTGCAAAAGTGTAGAGGTCGATACTAAATTAAAAACTTGAACCGAAGAACGATCCTTTAAGTACTGTAGCTCCAAATCTCCGATAATGAGACATCTCTTCCAATCATCCAAAACAAGACAAGAATGAAATTCTTGAGAATAACGACTCAAGGCATCGACTACAACATTAGTTTTTCCAGGATGGTATTCCAAATTAAAGTCATAGTACTCCATATATTCGACCCAACGGCGTTGTCGGAGATTCAAATCACGCTATGAGAAGAGATACATTAAACTTTTGTGATCCAAAAATATCTCAAATTTGGTTCCATACAAATAACTCTGCCAAATTTTCAAGGTGAAATTAATAGTTGCAAGCTTCAAGTCATGAGTAGAGCAATTCGGCTTACACGTCTTTAACTGTTAAGATGAATAAACTATAACTTTATTCTATTGCATTAGAACGCAACCCAAATAAACTCTTGATGCATCTATATAAACTATATAAGGCAAACTCTCATCAGATACTGCCACAACTAGAGTAGTAGTTGATTCAACTTGAGTTCATCAAAAGTTATTTGACATTTTTTTCTTCATTCCAAATAAATTTCACATCTTACAAGTCAATTGCGTTAGCGGCATAGCAATAGAAAAAAAATCCTGCACGAATCAAAGATAGTAATTAGCCTGATCCAAGAAGTTACGTACTCCAATAACATTTATGGGTGGCTTCTAGTCTAACACGATTTCAATCTTAACTGAATCAACAAAAATTTCATTTTGAGAAACAACATGACCATGGAAAGTCATCTAAAAATTGCACTTTTCACACTATGCAAATAGCTAATGCTTCTTCAGCGTTAGTAAAAAAAGAAAGAGAAAAATTCTCAAATGCTCCATAGGTTCATCTAGAGTCTTAGAATATATCAGGACATCATTAATGAAGGCTACCACAAACTAGTGGAGATAAAGCCAAAAGACTCGGGTTCATGAGATTCATAAAAGTAGCTAGTACATTAGTCAACTCAAATGGAAACACCATAAATTCAAAATGTCCATAATGAATCCAAAAATATATTTTTGGAAAATCTTCTTCACTAATTTTGAATTGATGATAACCTAATCTCAAATCAATATTTGAGAAGTACATAGATCCTCCAAACTGATCAAATAAGTCATCAATCATTGGCAATGGATACTTGTTCTTTATTATCACATGATTTAATTTACGATATCGATGCATAGGCGAAGCCAACCATCATGCTTCTTTACAAATTAAACTAGTGCACCCCACAGTGAAATACTATTTCGAATGAACTCTTTTTGTAATAAATCATTTAACTAAACTCTCAGTTCATTCAATTCAGCAGGAGCCATGCGATACGGAGCAATCAAAATTAGAGTAGTGTCGAATCAATGCGAAAATCAATCTAGTGGTTCGGTGGCAACCCAGACAGATCCTCAGGAAAAACATTTGGGTAATCACAAACCACTAGCAAATCAAAATCATGTCTGACCATAACAAGGTCACCGTTGAAAGTAAAAATATCCCCCATGGCTTGAACATAACAAAATTAATAGAAAACATATGGGTATTACATGGATGCACTAGGAACTTTCCCTTTCCAATGTAAGGGTAATATTTTCCTGCAATCAGTCTTATCTTTGTGTAGATTTAGCAAATCCATACCTAGGATTACATTAAACTGATCTATAGATATAACTATTAGGTCTAAGAAGGGCAGTAGATCAGTCAGCGAGAGACATTTCATATCTCTCATTCAAGGAAATACTAAAAATTATGGAATTTTCTAGCTTCTTTATAGTCATAGTCTCCTGATCAAAATTATAATAATCACAAATCATATTATGATGATGAGTAGTATTGCAATAGTTATTTTTCAATACTACTTAAATTGAGTTCATATAATCATATCTAGTTGATACACCTTAAGATCCTACCACCGGAGCCTGAGAGTAGGGGCTCATTGTTTATCTAACCAATGTTTATGTTATAGGTGAAAACTAAGCTAAAGAACCTTGAAGATGAACCAAAGCATAAAGATAAAGGGGCACCTAAACATGTGCTCATTTGGAACCAAGAAGCTACCCCTCAGCTTAGAGCAACCACCTGTGATCACTTAGAGTATTTTAAGACCGAGTTCAATGAAGCCTCATAGAACGAGATATGTTTATTTTATTTCTTAATTTGTTTGTTAGATTTATATTTGACTAAGATACAATTTTCTAGGGTATTTTTTGTTGGATTTAACATTAGTTTAATTGCATTTTTGTTGGAATGCTCGACTAGCATGTTAGCCGAGCGTTCATGCTCAAAACTCTAGCACAAGGGCATTAATGTAATTTTGAAATTAGGGCTTATTAGGTGGGGTACTTAGGTGCCTAAGGAAGCCGTAATTCATAGATTAGTCATCAACCAAAATTTAGAAGCTGCATTTTTGGAGTTCTCTCTAGAAGCCTTCACGGTGATTTGTTCCTCCTCACCCTCGGATCAATCATCAAGTCTTATCTCATCAGTATGTTGGGCTTATCATACTAGTCCACAGTTATTTGCTTGATATCTATGCTGGCCTTAACAAACCAATCCACAGTTATTTGCTTGATATCTGTGTCAGGCTTATCATACCGGTCCACAGTTATTTGTTTGATATCTGTGTTGGGCTTATCATACTGGTCCACAGTTATTTGCTTGATATCTGTGCCTGGATTATCATACCGGTCCATAATTATTTTCTTGATTTATGTTTTCATGTACTTTATGATTTTATGTCTTAACGTTGTTGTGCACATATAATCCTATTTAACGTGTTCTTTAATCGTATCCTTAAAATGTGATCTGTCCTATATAAGGAATTGAACTTAATCTATAAACATACAATTCAAACAAACAATCAATTAAACAAACAATAAAACAATCCCTAATTCTCGAGATGTAGGCCCTTTCGGACAAAATACATGCTGTACCACATACTTGAAGTCCTTAGCTTTAATGGGATAACTCTTTTAAGATTCTTCTCAAAGAAACCTAACCATAATTAACAACATAATGATTAATAAATATGTTTAATAATAAATTCTCCTATCTTCAACTAACATACCCATAATGGATAACTTTCCATTATATCCAAATTATCAAGGAACCTTATTTTTCAATAATCACTTATCCAACAACAACAATTCTTAATCCAATAATTACCTCCTTCAAAATCTCACATAATAAATCCAATAGCATGCATAATTTCTCTATTCATTAACCAACTTAGTAACCAAGTATGCATAATATTTTTTCCAAAGACTACAACTAGCAGAATACCCACAATCCATAGAGTGGTAACGAAAACCCAATTATTTTCTAGACAATATTCTTCCACGTCCAACAAAATAATACCTTAACCCATAATATGTTTAGAGTTCATTACCTAAATTTATTCATGCAAATTGTGAAGTCAAAAACTAACTCCTCCTATCTTCTCGGCCATTCCGTCACCATTCAGAGCCTTCACAACTCATCCTCACGATTCATAACTCGAAACTCATAATATTCCTTGTTGTCACTCTCTCTCTTACTGGCTCTTCATCTCTTTCTCTCTAAATTCTTCAGAACACTCACATATTCACAACAGTCCTCACACTAACCCTCACTAAATTTCGACAAAGTAACCTCATGTATTTCCTTCTTTGAAAACTCACAGCCCTCACCTCAATTTATAGGTAAATTCTCCAACGTTCCATTATTAATAAACTGAAGATGGACGACCATCAGTTGCAACACATCAATGTCTAATAACTCTTCCATTATTCATCAACCCTTCAACGTCCAAATGTCCAAAACGCCAAACCATCTAACTTCAGATGCATTGAACGCCAATAACAGGCAACCCTTGATGTTCCAACGCATGCAATGTCAATTCCTTCAACTTCCAAACGTTCAGACGACGCTTCACTTCGTCTTTCAGGCATTCCAGAATTTCAGTTTATTTTTCAATAAATGACAGTCGACAAAGAAATATGAAGGACGATTGACCATAGTTTATAAAATCGTCTGCAAACATTGTATCAAATATGTAGGTGATCATGGCGGATGACCTCCTTTTGTCGATCGTTTGTCAACAACGACCGTAGTTCACCATCTTCAGAAAACGTTTCCTTGACGTTATTCATGCACAACATCTCATTATTTCTTCTTTCTTAAAATTAAAGTTGATTTGACCGTGAAACCCATTCTCTATACCCATTCTCCATACCCACTTTTCACACCCATCTTCATACCCATTTTTCACACCCATCCGCCATATTTATTCTCCAAACATACCCATACAAATATAATATGTTTATATTTATTTTAGATATGTTTATTTTATTTCTTAATTTGTTTGTTAGATTTATATTTGACTAAAATACAATTTTCTAGGGTATTTTTTGTTGGATTTAACATTAGTTTAATTGCATTTTTGTTGGAATGCTCGACTAGCATGTTAGCCGAGCGTTCATGCTCAAAACTCTAGCACAAGGGCATTATTGTAATTTTGAAATTAGGGCTTATTAGGTGGGGTACTTAGGTGCCTAAGGAAGCCCTAATTCGTAGATTAGTTATCAACCAAAATTTAAAAGCTGCATTTTTGGAGTTCTCTCTAGAAGCCTTCAAGGTGATTTGTTCCTCCTCACCCTCGGATCAATCATCAAGTCTTATCTCATCAGTATGTTGGGCTTATCATACTAGTCCACAGTTATTTGCTTGATATCTATGCTGGGCTTAACATACCAATCCACAGTTATTTGCTTGATATCTGTGTCAGGCTTATCATACCGGTCCACAATTATTTGTTTGATATCTGTGTTGGGCTTATCATATTGGTCCACAGTTATTTGCTTGATATCTGTGCCTGGATTATCATACTGGTCCACAATTATTTTCTTGATTTATGTTTTCATGTACTTTATGATTTCATGTCTTAACGTTGTTGTGCACATACAATCCTATTTAACGTGTTCTTTAATGGTATCCTTAAAATGTGATCAGTCCTATATAAGGAATTGAACTTAATCTATAAACATACAATTCAAACAAACAATCAATTAAACAAACAATAAAACAATCCCTAATTCTCGAGATGTAGGCTCTTTCGGACAAAATACATGTTGTACCACATACTTGAAGTCCTTAGCTTTAATGGGATAACTCTTTTAAGATTCTTCTCAAAGAAACCTAACCATAAATTAACAACATAATGATTAATAAATATGTTTAATAATAAATTCTCCTATCTTCAACTAACATACCCATAATGGATAACTTTCCATTATATCCAAATTATCAAGGAACCTTATTTTTCAATAATCACTTGTCCAACAACAACAATTCTTAATCCAATAATTACCTCCTTCAAAATCTCACATAATAAATCCAATAGCATGCACAATTTCTCTATTCATTAACCAACTTAGTAACTAAGCATGCATAATATTTTTTCCAAAGACTACAACTAGCAGAATACCCACAATTCATAGAGTGGTAACGAAAACCCAATTATTTTCTAGACAATATTCTTCCACGTCCAACAAAATAATACCTTAACCCATAATATGTTTAGAGTTCATTACCTAAATTTATTCATGCAAATTGTGAAGTAAAAAACTAACTCCTCCTATCTTCTCGGCCATTCCGTCACCATTCAGAGCCTTCACAACTCATCCTCACGATTCACAACTCGAAACTCATAATATTACTTGTTGTCACTCTCTCTCTTACTGGCTCTTCATCTCTTTCTCTCTAAATTCTTCAGAACACTCACATATTCACAACAGTCCTCACACTAACCCTCACTAAATTTCGACAAAGTAACCTCATGTATTTCCTTCTTTGAAAACTCACAGCCCTCACCTCAATTTATAGGTAAATTCTCCAACGTTCCATCATTAATAAACTGAAGATGGAAGGCCATCAGTTGCAACACATCAATGTCTAATAACTCTTCCATTATTCATCAACCCTTCAACGTCCAAATGTCCAAAACGCCAAACCATCTAACTTCAGATGCATTGAAGGCCAATAACAGGCAACCCTTGATGTTTCAACGCATGCAATGTCAATTCCTTCAACTTCCAAACGTTCAAACGACGCTTCACTTCGTCTTTCAGGCATTTCAGACTTTCAGTTTATTTTTCAATAAATGGCAGTCGACAGAGAAATATGAAGGACGATCGACCATAGTTTATAAAATCGTCCGCAAACATTGTATCAAATATGTAGGTGATCATGGCAGATGACCTCCTTTTGCCGATCGTTTCTCAACAACAACCGTAGCTCACCATCTTCAGAAAACGTTTCCTTTACGTTATTCATGCATAACATCTCATTATTTCTTCTTTCTTAAAATTAAAGTTGATTTGACCATGAAACCCATTCTCTATACCCATTCTCCATACCCATTTTTCACACCCATCTTCATACCCATTTTTCACACCCATCCGCCATATTTATTCTCCAAACATACCCATACAAATGTAATATATATATATTCATTCTTATTAATCTATATATTATATATTCATATGCTTGTTCACCAATATATAAATATCCATATCCTTAATAAATCACTTTTACAAGCTATTCAAACTTAGATGTCCAAATATGTTTCACTTGACCAGCATCCTAAATACATACAATTATATTTCCTCTTACTACTGCCACTGACGATCAATCGAATTAATATTGCCCAATATTATCTTAAGTATCTCCAATTGACTTCAATCCTTCTTATAATCTAACTACGAACCTAATGGAGTATTATAATTCACTTATTCTGAATGTTTTTCCCTTGACCAATATCTTTACTTATCTAACATAGCTCCTAATATCCCAAAAATTATCATTTAAGCTATCATTTCAACTCAACGAAGATTTGGGATATTACAGTATCTATGTTGTAAGGGTTTAACGACAAACATGTTTTGTATAATGTTAATTATTGCCCTAACCCTTATTTTGAATATTTATTTCGAATATTTATATGTTATGCTTTGAACCCTAAACTTTGAATGTTTTAAGTAATATTTTCAGTTACGTTTCTGCTAATTTTATAACTAAAGTTTTTATGATTTAATTGACTTTTCTACGGAATTAGTGACAATTGGATTTTAAGGCACTTTGATTTTAAATTGGAAAGATTTCAATGTAGATTTTAGTCATTTATCAAAATTTTAAATTTTTTCCGCATTTTGAAGACAAGATGAAAATTCGGGTCGCCATTGTTGCTATCAGAGCCATGTTACTCTCATGTGTTTCACCGCAGATAATCCAGACTCAATGGGTAATGCCCCTCTGACTGTAAGTTTTTCCTTATGTTATTGAATTGTTCTTTTGAAATAATTACCCTATAGTATAGAAATTTATAGGATTGATGAAATTGACAGAAATGTAAAGGGTTGATAAAAAAAAATATAATAACAATAATAAAAAGAAGAACAAAAATTAATAATAAAATAAAATTTCCCCTAAAACTCATTACTCATTACTCTGGGACGTGAACTCGTAGGAAATTATAGATGGCTAGGAGAGGAAGAGAATATATGTTTGGTGTTGAAAATAGGGCCCAAGAGCCCAATCGAGATAAGACCCTCGAACGCATAGCAATAGTCATGGAAGAACAGTCTCAACAAATGGAGAGATAGTCCTAGTTTACGGAGCAACATTTCCGTTATATGGAGAGATTTTTGGCACCAGACCACGGAAATGGTAATGGAAACCATGGAAATCATAACGGTAACGGGAACCAACGACCTATGCCAATTCAGCCGATTCAAAAGGAGGCCGAATGGGAGAAGTTTCAAAAGCTTAAGCTGCCTTACTTCAATAGAGACATTTCTGACACAACTAGGGCCGAGGAATGGAGACGCTCTATGGAAGACAAATTTACTTATGCAGAGATCATCGAGATGTAAAGAGTCAAATGTGCCACATATTACTTGACCGATGAGGCACGTTTTTTGTGGGACACAGTCAAGGCCTCCAGTGACGTGATAGCCCTCACTTAGAAAGATTTTAAAGACATGTTCAACGAGAAATATTTCAACCACACCATTCGTACCTAGAAATTGATAGAATTCATCCGCGTACGCCAGTTGGGAACTATGGCGGAATATGCTCAGCGATTTGAGGCCCTATCCCGTTATGCTCCGCATCTGGTGGCAACTGAAGAACATAAAGTTCAACATTTTGTTCAGGGGCTAAGGATCAAAATTCATGACGGAGTCATCGGAGCTAGCACTGAGGGTGTCACTTATTCAAAGATTGTGTAAAAGGCTTTGGCTGTGGAAAGAGTGAATTTCGCAGCTGCTAGACAGAGAGAAGTTAGCCAAAGAGCGTGGAAGGCTACTCCCACCTAACAACCACGTGGTGGTCCTTCCGCGGGCTAGGGAGTCAAATGCCCATCTGAGGCTGAAGCACAGCAAAGGCCAGACAAAAAGTTGATGATATTAGCACCACCCAACACCTCTCAACAAAACGCTTGTCCGAAATGCCAGAATGTGCATCGAGGTGAATGCCTGGCTGGTTTGGAGAAGTGCTTTGTTTGTGGGAAGCTGGATCATGTAGCCAAAAACTGCCCCATCTGACACGGGAGACAAGGAGTAGTAGCCCCACGAGTTTTTGTGATGTACGGACCCGACTAGGACGATGATCAGCCATCAATGATAGTAGGTACACCTCATTTAAATAACAATTGTGCATATATTTATGATTACTTCCTTCCCTAGAAGACATAGGAAATTTTACCTTAGGATAAATAATTTACCTAACCCTAGCAGGGACAATCTATGTAAATAAACGTGTTGCTTACGTCCTTTTCGATTCGGGTGCTACGCACTCTTTTATTTCCACCAAGTTCTGTGAGCAAGCAAATTGCTTCTCCAGTAACGTGAACTACATGCATCACGTGCTGTTGCCTTCCGGTGATCGTTTGATCTTCGACGGAATGCTCAAGGCCTATGTAGTGGACATTAAAGGCCATTTATTTTGGGCCGATTTAATCATTATGGATTTAAAAGTATATGATGTCATTGTTGGAATGGATTGGCTGTCTGCACACCGTGCGATCATCAATTACAAGAAATAGGAGGTATGTTTTGGTCCTCCAGGTAGTGAACTGCACACCTTCCATGGAACCAAGGAGAAAGGGAAATTCACTATTATCTCGGTACTCAAGGCGGACAGATGCTGAGGAACGAATGCGAAGGGTTCTTGGTCACTGTAATCAATACTACTGTAATTACGGAGTCTAAGCTAGAGGATGTCGCAGCAGTGCGTGACTTCCCAAATGTTTTTCTTGACGATCTTCTTGGTTTACCCCCAGACTGTGAAATCGAATTAGAGATCAACTTACAGCTTGATATGGAACCTATTTCTAAACATCCATATCATATGGCACCAGCTGAACTATGGGAGTTGAAAGCACAATTGGAGGAACTGGTCACTAAGGGATTTATTCAACCAAGTTAGTCCCCTTGGGGGGCACCAGTGTTATTCGTCAAAAAGAAGGATGGAACCCTGAGAATGTGTATCGACTACAGGGAGCTAAACAAGGTAATGATTAAGAATAAGTATCATCTGCCAAGGATTGACGATCTGTTTGACCAATTGAGCAGTGCGAAGGTATTCTAAATAATTGACCTTCATTCAGGCTATTATTAGTTGAAGGCTAAACCTGATGATGTACCAAAGACTGCATTTCACACCTGGTACGGGCATTATGAATTCCTGGTTATGTGTTTCGGGTTGACCTATGCCCCGGCTGCCTTTATATATTTAATGAACCGAGTCTTCTGGGAGTATTTGGATAAGTTTATTATTGTTTTCATTGACGATATATTGGTCTATTTCCGATCAGAAGCAGAACACTGTGAACATCTCTAGATGGCCTGATCAGTTCTTAGCCAACATCAATTATACGCAAATTTTTCTAAATGTGATTTCTGGCTGAGTAAAGTTGGCTTCCTTGGCCTTGTGATCTCCAAAGATGGTATATCGGTGGATCTGGCAAAAGGACAAGCAGTGATGAATTGGTCGCAGCAGAAGAATGTCAGAGATGTAAAGAGTTTTCTGGAGTTGGCTGGGTATTATAGGCGCTTAATGGATGGATTTTCAAAAATCGCTCGACCACTTACTAGTTTGACCAAGAAGAACGTCTGACTTTGGTGGTCCAACGATTGCGAGAACAGTTTTCAAGCGTTAAAGCGCAGATTAACAATTGCACCGGTGTTGGCATTACCAATGGAGGATGGTGATTTTTGTATCTACTGTGACGCATCAAAGAAGGGACTCGGTGAAGTTCTTATGTAGCACAAAAAAGTTATCACCTATGCCTCCCGACAACTTAAACCCCACGGGTGAAATTACCTCACTCACGACTTAGAGCTCCCAGCTGTTGTCTTCGCTCTCAAAGTGTGGAGACACTATCTATATGGGCAGCACTGTGAGATCTACTTGGATCACAAGAGTCTCAAATATATCTTCACTCAAAAGGAATTAAACATGCATCAACAACGATGGCTTGAGTTCGTTAAAGACTATGATTGTGAGATCAAGTATCATCCGGGAAAAGTCAATGTTGTTGTGGATGCTCTTAGCCGCAAGGAGGCAGTGATGAACATGAGATGTGAAGAAATGCCTTCTAGACTTCAGAAAGACTTTCAGGAGCTCGATACGCAGATGGTTCCAGCACAATTGGATGTGGTGTTGGCAAAGTTGATCTTGATGTTGTCTATTCTTGAGCAGATTAAGGAAGCTCGGCAAGGCGACTTTGTATGTGAGAATTTAAGATCTAATCTTGCCTTGCCTGCATATTGAAACTACTCTATGTTTGCGGATGGCATAATCAAATATGACAATCAATGGTATATGCCAAGTGGTGATTCGCTGTGAACAAAGATCCTAAGTGAAGTCTACATTTCTAATTTCTCAATTCATCCTGGTTGTAACAAGATGTACCCGGATCTCAAGACTCACTATTATTGGCCCAATATAAAGTATGACATCGCTGACTATGTGGCTTCATGCCATGTGTGCCAACGGGTGAAGGTGGAGCACCAACGGCCTGATGGACTTCTCCAACCATTGCAGATTCCAGAATGGAAATGGAAGCACATCACTATGGATTTTGTCACAAGGTTTCACATTTTCTGCCAATAGCCATGACGTATAAGATAAACCAATTTGCTGATTTATATGTCAAGGAGATCATTCGACTTCACAGTGTTCCGGTTTCTATTGTATCAGATCGGGACCCGCGATTTACGTCAGTATTCTGGAAAAGTCTCAACAAAGCCCTGGGCACAAAATTAAAGTTTAGATAGCATTTCATCATCAGACAGATGGCCAAAGTGAAAGGATGATCCAAACGCTCGAAGATATGCTTCAGGCTTGTACATTGGAGTTTCAAGTTGGATGGGGTAAGATGCTACCTTTAGCTGAATTTGCCCATAATAACAGCTTCTAGGATACTATAGGCATGACACCCTATGAAGCCCTATATGGAAGAAAGTGCAGATCTCCCTTACATTGGGATGAAGTGGATGAAGCTACGTTTTACGGTTCAGAGATAGTACAGAAAACAGCAGAGTCTGTGGCCCTAATTAAGGAGATGATGTTAGCAGCTCAGAGTTGTCGAAAGAGCTATGCACACCATCGATGATGAGCCCTAGAATTTAATGAAGGAGACAGTGTGTTCTTGAAAATAAGTCCTTTTAAGGGCATCGTTCGTTTCGGAAGAAGGGGAAGCTCAACCTAAGGTATGTGGGGCCCTATATGATCATGAAGAAGATAGGACCTATCGCGTATTAGCTACAATTGCTAGATTCTATGGTAGGTATACACAACGTCTTCCATGTGTCTATGCTCAAAGAGTGTCTAGGTGACGCAACAGTATTGAGCCCTTCCGATCATATTGAAGTGCAGCCCAATTTGAGCTACAATGAAAGGCCTATCAAGATTCTTCACTCAAGAGTAAGGGAATTACGACGCAAGAGAATTCTATTAGTCAAGGTCTTGTGGCAGAATCACACCCACGAAGAGGCCACTTGGTAGAAGGAAGACGACATGAGGGCCATGTATCCTGAATTATTCAGTAGCTAAATTTTGGGAACCAAAACTTTTGTAAGACGGGTAGTATGTAATACCCCGATACTATTTTTCCCATATACGTGATGTAATTAAATGTTGGGATAATTAAGATATTACATTGCGTGTCTATACGTGTCAAATTATGACGTATAATTATGGAGAAAATAATATGGAATGAAAGTTGAGTTGGAAAATTAAGAGAAAAGCTAGATTTGGTGATTCGAACGTATGCGGACAACATGAGGACGCTATATGTCATCCGAAAGTGCATATCATTGCGTCCATGCACTTTGGGATGCACCAGGATGAGAAATTTTGTCCTGAAAGTCAACTTTCTAACACATGCGGATGAATGAAGATGAGGAACAGAGTCATCCGCATTGAATTTGTCAGATTCCTAGACACTTTCGGACGCATGCGGAAGAATGAGGACGAGGAGCGAAGTCGTCTGCATTGAGTTTGTCCAATTCTTGGACACTTTCGGACGCATGCGGACGAGTGAGGACAAGAAATGGATGCCTTCGATTTGAATCTGTTCAATTTTTGGACACTTTCGGAAGCATGCAGATGCCATATTGCATTCGAATATCACTTTCGGACGGTACAGACAAGGCAAGGGTGCAAATTCTCGTCCATAAAAGCGATTCTGCCTTTGGAATTTTACACTTGTAGATGAATGTGGACGAGCCCAGCACGTCCACAATCGTCCGAAAGTGCCCAGACTTGTGTAAATTAAGGGATTTAAAATCAGACAACTTATCCTTAAGCCATTAATTCCCATGCCTTTTCCTAGAGACGTGGAGGACTGCCTCCCACACCTCTCCCCACGAGAACACCGCCCTCCTTTTCCCCTTCCTATGCATATGGCTGTCTCCTTAGGTAAGTCTGTCTCTATAACTCTCCATGCCTTCCTTTGTGTCCTCTTCTCTGTGTTCAGTTTCTTCCCTTTTAGAGAGAGTGCAGCTCTTCAGCATGAGCTTCTATGAGCTGAGGAGTTACTGCCAAGGTGATTCGGTTCATCAACTAGGGTAAGGACTTGGGTGTGTCTGGCCGTCAAAGCTCTACCCACAAGTGAACTCTGTGTGTGTGTGTGATTTTCTCTTGTAGTTGAAATTCTGTAGTTCCTTTAGCTGTTTGAAATTTCTAATTCCTTTAACTGTTTATAATTCCTTGGGAGAAACCATATTGGATAATCTTGCTTTGTAGCTTGCTTTTTGTAGACTTCACTGTTAGTTCACTTCAATGATGTGATGAACATAGTAATGAATAAGGAATCAATGAACATGGATAAGCTAAGAAGTTCCCTCTTCATGATTTGATCATGTACATTTCATTGTTTTGTTGATCTAGTTTGTTTATCACTTTGCTGTAGTTTTCTCTAGCTGGTGATAACCTCTGTAAACTTCATTATTGTAATGCCTTTTACTGCAATGACTTATATGATGACTCATGGGATGGAAGAGTGAACGATGAACTGATTTATGGCTTGAACTGTCAAATTAAAACTATATAAAAAGGAAGGATATGTACGAATAAATTGTTAGTAGATTTTCAGAATATTAAATCTGCTCTGTTTCTTATCCTTCTTGTCAGATAGTAGACTTATATTGTAAATGCTTTTTATACTTGGATCTGGTTAAGAGATATAAATATCTTCGTTTTCAGGCATCATTTTAGTCAAACAACATGTTTTAAATTTGTTAAATGGTTTAGTCAGCATGATTTCTTCGCTGCTAACCTCACTGCTATGTTGTCCTTAATTTATGTCAAATCCAAAACATATTAGCACATTTATTTCGCTATTATATTCGCTGCTATGTTATCGTTACTTTCCATCAAATCCGAAGCATATTAGCATGTTTTATTCACTATCAAATTCATTGCTAGCATGTTTTGTAATGTCTTGATTTTTGGTTACATAATTAAGTAAGGATAAATGAAAAATTAATTGAGGTATAATTAGATTATTCGGAGAAATTTTTATTATGGAATATATTATCCCAAAAAATAAGTTTAGAAAAATAATTGTTAGGATATAATTATATCGATTATTTGATAATTATTGATGATTTATTTTGGAAGTTGAATTAAAGAATTTAAATTGGGCCGATAATTATCATCAAGCAATATTCGAAGAAAAGAAAATTAGAATTGAGATGGAAATAATTAAATGAAGAATTTAATTATTTAAAAGAAAGAGAAATGAATAATTAATTAAATGGAAGAAAAATTAATATAAGGAAGAGTGAAGAAGCTGAACTGGTTCAGCTTGTGAACCGGTTCAGGGCTGGTCTACGGCTTGATTGAAAACAATAGGAGAAGGGATTTTATTTTGGTCCTTAGCCAGTCGCAGCGAAAAAAAGAGAGGAGAGGGTGATCGAGAGAGAAGATAAGGCGAAATTGGGAGGACTCCGGGTGTGAGTGGACTGCTGGACATCGGCGCGACGTACCGTGGGTACGAACCATGCGGGCTAGGGCACAGGTTCGTTTGGTCCATTTGTAATTGTGATTTGAGCTGCGATTTCGACCAAGGTAAGCATCTCTGCTGGGTTATGCATTGTATTTGGTGTTCTGATTTGTTTGGACGGATTACGTGAATTTGTTGTTGCAAAGTATTGGATGTGAATTGAATGGGCAGTGGAATTCGGTCGAGCTGTGAGTGATGACTCATTGCCTGGGTGGTCTGAATTTGTGGTGAACCAGAGCGGGTTTTTCTCCAGCAGCTTCCCCCGAGGTGATAGCAATTGTTCAACGTGGAGTATGGGCATTAGACCACCCACCTTGATGTGGGCAATCCTCCATCTGCATTGTAGCTTTCCCTACCTATATAGATATGGCAGGGGCGGACGTCTGCTGCGAGAGGCACTCAGGTGATTCTTTGGGAGCTGCGGGCTGCTGGAGAAAATAAAAAGAAGTGGATGAAGGTTGACTGAGGAAACAGAAGAAAGAAAAGAAGCTTCTCGGGCTGTGCTTTCGGTCTTCTTTTGGTCTTCAGGTATTCAGACTCTGAATTTTTTATGGACTTTGCAAATGAGTTAGAAATTGATTATGTTATCAATGTTGGCTGTTGAGATGTGGAATTATGTTTTGAATATTTTGGAGTTATGGGGTGTGAGGGATGTTCAATGTTATCTTCTGGTTGTGCCCTACTGTTGGGCTGGAATTTGGTTATCTGTTTTGATTATAATTTTGATAAAAGAAGGATATTAGTAAGGATAATGCATTGTTATTGGGTATTGGCTTTGTTGGTTTTGAATGTCCTCTATGTTTACTGCTTCCCAATTTGTATGGATTAAGTTGATATTGGCTACTAAAAAGTAAAGGAATATATGTTGACTTCAAATGTAATAATGGCTGAAGATAAGAAAAATGGGTTCGTTAAGCTGCTTCTGGATGATACTCTGTTGATTAAGTTTATCCTTTTGATAGCTTGTTGCCTGATATGAAATGCCATGAATGAATAATATGTTGGTTCTCATAATGATATTGATGGCTTGCGGTGATGTGTAGTATGCCATTGTTATGTGATTTGGATTTTGTCTATTTGATGGGTGTTGGTCTGCTACTCACATATTAATAATGGATTGGTTGTTCAAATGTTAATAGGTTGTTTAGTGAATGGAAGTTTAGCTGTTAATTGAGATTATTTATTGGTTCTCTGATGGTTGTTAAGGATGTAAAGATTTAACTATTTTTGTATAGAATGCTCTTCGTTGGTTATTACCTGAATCATGAATATGTTGGGATTGGTTTTAGTTGCTGGAGATATTATGCATGTATGTTGGATTAAATTCATGTACTGTGAGAATTTAGTTAAGTGTTCTGCACATTGATACATGCTCTATACATTTGGATGATTTATCTACAGCCTTTCTAATTGGATAAAAAGGGTAAATAAATGTGCTCTGTTGTTATCGTTTGGACAACTATGTATATATAGGGTTCGTAATTATTATCGTTAACCAACTGCTATTGTTTGGTTTTGTGAAGTAAATTCTCTTTATTATCAAGTCACATTGATGGAATGAGCAACTATTATGGGTTATTGTTATCCTGTTGCACATGTTAAATTACTGAAATTGTTATTGCAAGCTTGCTAAGTAATTATGTTAACTAATGGGATTTGTTAAGCGTTAAGATTTATGGAAATTCAGCAATTGTTATTAATGAATAAATATCGTTTAAATTGGACAATTGTGATTTAAGGGGAAAAATATAAATTAAACTTATTCGTTTATTGACCTTGGAATTAATGAAGATAAATTAATAGAAATTCGTAAAGTGATAATTAAATTATTAAATAATAAATGAGGAATAATGGTATCAAAGTTAAGATTTATAATTGATAAAAATATTAATAAATAAATGATAATTATTTTGAAGGTATAAAAGAGAAGAAGGACAACGTTAATTTCTGAACCGTGCTAAGGACGCCAAGTAAGTGATATGCATGTGCTTTGGTCATTAGGGTTTAGGGCCCTACATCGCAAGAATAGGATATGCATGTTTTGTTTTTTACCGCTTTCCAAGCATGTCTGTAGTTTTAATAACATGTTTCATTACTTACAATTTTTATAAGCATGTCTACAGTTTATAAGCATGATCTGTGAATTGTATGTTAGTTGTTTTATTAAATTCCTCTAATAGAGAATGTATGCATTCACAAGTATCATGGATCATAGTTTTCAAAAGATACGAAAATGGTTTCCATGCATACTTTTGAAAAGGAAACAAAGAAGAAACAAAACGATTACAAAATGATAAGAAAGAAACAAAAAAGAAACAAGACGGTTGTGAAACGTAAAGAAATGAACATAAATGTATGTGACGAGATGTGAGGTTGGGTTGGATGCCCCTCATCATCAAGTTTAGACATCTCCAACGCCTTTCAAGATTAAGACAACAATAAATATAAACGGGGTCCTCTGGGGATGTGAGGTTGAGTTAGTCGCTCTTCCTCGTCAAGTTTAGACATCTCCAATGCCTTTCAAGATTAATACAACAATAGACATAAACGTGGTCATCTGGGGATGTGAGGTTGACTTAGTCACTCTTCCTCATTAAGTTTAGACATCTCCAATGACCTTTCAAGATTAAGACAACAATAAACATAAACGGGGTCATCGGGGATGTGAGGTTGAGTTAGTCGCTCTCCTCATTAAGTTTAGACATCTCCAACGCCTTTCAACATTAAGACAACAATAAACATAAACGTGGTCGTCTAGGGATGTGAGGTTGAGTTAGTCACTCTTCCTCCTCAAGTTTAGACATCTCCAATGCCTTTCAAGATTATGACAACAATAAACATAAACGGGGTTGTCTGGGGATGTGAGGTTGAGTTAGTCGCTCTTACTCGTCAAGTTTAGACATCTCCTAATGCCTTTCAAGATTAAGACAACAATAAACATAAACGGGGTCATCTGGGAATGTGAGGTTGAGTTAGTAGCTCTTCCTCATCAAGTTTAGACATCTCCAACGCCTTTCAAGATTAAGACAACAATAAACATAAATGGGGTTGTCTGGGGATGTGAGGTTGAGTTAGTCGCTCTTCCTCGTCTAGTAAAGACATCTCCTAACGCCTTTCAAGATTAAGACAACAATAAACATAAACGGAGTCATCTGGGGATGTGAGGTTGAGTTAGTTGCTCTTCCTCGCCAAGTTTAGACATCTCCAACGCCTTTCAAGATTAAGACAACAATAAACATAAACAGGTTCGTCTGGGGATGCGAGGTTGAATTGGCTTCTCCTCCTCGTGAAGTTTAGACATCTCTAACGCCTTTCAAGATAAAGAAAAATATAAAGGGGTCGTCTGGGGATGTGAGGTTGAGTTGGCTGCTTCTCCTTGTCAAGTTTAGACATCTATAACACCTTTCAAGATAAAGTAAAATAACGATCAAGTAAAGAAATGAACAGTAAAGTAAAGTCAAGATAAAGCAAAGTTAAGATCAAGAAAACAGTAGAAGAAAAGAAATAGAAATAGAAAACGAAAAGATATTTTAAAAGTTGCATGGCATGTGCATCATACCTTTTTATTTTATATCACTTACTGAGCCTTAGACTCATTAGATTAAGCCTTGTGATGTAGGTATGAACGAGAAACAAGAGAACAGGTCAAAGAAAGTTGATGCAGGATTTGCACGAGTGGATCTTGTGGATGGAAGGGCTAAAGAATTAAATGGAAATTATTTGTAAAAGGGTTTATAAATTACTTAATATTCTTTAATGCTCTATTTTAATTCCACTGTGTTTCATAAAAGGATTTTATTAATGATTGGGTTTTATAAAGGAAAAAATACTATGACATTTTTATAAAAAGAAAAGTTTTAAATTTTACACAATTTTTAAAAGGCAATAATAAATTGAGTCATTACATGTTTTATTCACTGTCAAATTCGCTGCTATGTTGTCGTTACTTTCTGTCAAATCTGAAGTATATTAGCATGTTTTATTCGCTGTTAAATTCGCTGCTATGTTGTCGTTACTTTCCATCAAATCCGAAGTATATTAGCATGTTTTATTCGATGTTATATTCAATCTTACGTTGTTATTATTTTCCCACGATTCCGAAGCATGTTTATTTAGCCGTTATATATTGTTAGTTTTGTCAATTTCTAAAGCATGATAATACTTTCTAATTGATATTGAATTCGTTGTTGTTTGTCTGTCAAGTTTGAGATATAATAGCACGTTTAAATCACTGGGACCTCGTTGATAATATGTTGATTTCATGCTACGATTTCCTATTAGAATTCAAAGTATATGCTCGTTTTTATTTCACTGCCATGTTTCGTAATTCGCTATTATTTTATAAAGCATGCATACACGTTTTAGTTCGTTGTTAATATTTCGTTAATGTAAAGCATGTTGCACAGATTACTTGCTAATATATCTTGTTAAAATTCTGTCAAATAGTGAAGTAGGCCATACGTTTTGTTTGCTTCAATAACTCATTATATTCTTGCTAAATAGTGAAATTATGCTACCCATATTATTCGCTGTTATACTTCGTGTTTAACTATCATTTCTTTAAATTAATGTTATTTATCTTGCATATATGTGCTATCTTATCATGATATCATCACACATCATGTTAATAGAAACAAAGCAGGGAGTGCCACCTTGGGATGATACTCACACGCATCAAGTGAGGGAAAAACATTAAAGAAAAATGAATGAAAGGTAAGAAAAGGGAGTTGGGGGGCAGATGGGTAGCGGTTCTAGTCTGGTAGTTAGGAAATGCCCCTACCTTGTCAGGAATGGGATCTAGTTGCCCACAGAAGATTAGATCCGACCAACTATACCATCTCATATGGGTCCTTCAATCTCCAGCTCGAAGTACGAGTAAAGAACGAATGAACGAACGAACGTAATGAAAGGATTGGTTTGGATGGCCCCCATTCCAAAAAAAAAATTAAAGAGAGGCATAAGCATAATGCATAACCCAATTCCTTACTGGGCCATTAGGCTCACGTCCTTACTTGTGGTGTAGGAAATGAGGTGATTATATAGGGAGCAGAGGAGGAGGCTTTACCCATGGAGCCTGCGGAGTATCCGGATGAAATACGACCAGAGTAGAAGTATGGCTTAAGAGAAGAATAAAGTATATATGATGTAAGGGTTTAATGACAAACATGTTTTGTAAAATGTTAATTATTGGCCTAACCCTTATTTTGAATATTTATATGTTATGCTTTGAACCCTAAACTTTGAATGTTTTAAGTAATATTTTCAATTACGTTTCCACTAATTTTATAACTAAAGTTTTCTGTGATTTAATTGACTGTTCTACGGAGTTAGTGAAGATCGGATTTTGAGGCACTCTGATTTTAAATTGGAAAGATTTCAATATAGATTTTAGTCATTTATAAAAATTTTAAATTTTTTTTGCATTTTTAAGAAAAGATGAAAATTCAGGTCGCCACAGATTTAGATGATTATGTGATGTTTGCTGAGAGAAGTGGTCGATCACTTGAATGAATGATTGACCAGAATTGTGCAGATTGGAGAAATGGAGCTCTCTATTATTTGGTAATTAATCGTCTTTGGTAGTGGTCGATTGGCTTCATCACCTATTCGAACTAAGGAATTTTAGGAACAATCAATGAAAGACCAAGTTTTGAAGCAGAATTGTAAAGTTTGTGTTTAGCAATCGATTAAGTGTGATGGAGGTCGTTCGACTTTAGTACAGATTGTAATGTTGGTGTTTTGCAATCGATTGTCTATAAGAAGGTGATCGACCACAGAGTTTAGTTTCAGGCTATTTTTCAGTCGATCTTATGAAGAGGTCGATCGATCGGTAATGTGAAGGGTTGCCAAAAATAAGCTTTGATGTCATGATTTTATTGGATTAAAGGATGATTAGTCACCACTCAAGCATTTCTAGAACGCCACTTCATGCTTGTATGGCTAAGGAAGGAAATTTAACTTTATAAGAATGGAAGCTTGTGAGTAAATAAAAGGAAGAAGAACCGTAGGAGAAAGGGAGAACTTAAGAAGAAGAGAAGGAAAAGGGGAAGTTGTGAAGAAGAACTCTGAAGAAGGATTTGAGAAGAGAGAAGGTGAGATCCATGAGAGAGAGAGAGCTTTAGAGAGAAAGAAAAAAAGATAGGAAGGGGAAGATGAAGTTTTAGCTAAGGAGAAGGAGCACCTTTGGGGAGGATATTTTCTATTTCTTCAAGGGATTGAGATAAGAAGTGAATGATTGTGTTTTCCTTCTTTGGGCTACATCACAAGAGGTAGGATTACATTGTTTGATGATAGATGTTAAGTTTTGATCAAATTGTTCATTGAGGATGTATTATTCTTGATGCACTGTTGTGTTTGGTAGCTGTTAAAATGAATTAATCTTGTTATTGTTTAAAGGCATCTTGATGTTTATGCTTATTAGATGCTAAGTTCAAATAATTGTATTGATGAATGAGAATTTCATACATTAAGGATGTGCTAGATAATATGAGGAATCGTATACATTCATGTATGTTCATGCATCATATTGCTTTCAAGAAATGTTACGAAAATAGTTTGACAAGCATATGATTTTCAAGTAAAAGAAGTAAAGAAGATTAAGAATATGATGATATGTGAAGGTTTGTGTGGATTCTCCCCATTGTTAGGCTTTGGGAACAAGTTCCCATTATGAGGCTTTAGGTACTTGACCCAATGGAAGGCGTTGGCGGATGATGTCCCCAATGAAATGAGAGGAATTGGTGGACGATGTTGTAATACCCCGATCCTATTCTCCTCATGTACGCGATATCAGATTTTAGAGAAAATTATATATGACATTTACGTTTTAATAATTGTTATATGATAAATAAAATAATAATAATAATAATAAATAAATAAAAAAGGGGAATGGCCAGCCATTCCTTCGTGTCTGAAGGAGGGGAGAAATAGAGAGGGGGGATCGGAGGGGGGAAAGAGATGATGATGACGGCGAGGCTCGAGACGGGAGCGAACGGCGAATGGCGAACGATGACCGGAGAGCTCGGACAGCAACTGCGACGTTGTCCAGGCGAAAGGCTACGGGCGAAGAGCGGCAACGACGTCGCAGCTAGGAGTCGCGTCGGGCTCCGTCCGGCGATGAGATTGAGGTAAATCTAACCGATTCTCTCCTCCTTTACGTCCTAGAGATCGGGCTTTGGCTGGAGGCCCGATTCGTCAGACGAATCGGAGATTCCTCACGGTTGGCAGGGGCGGGTTCAATTGGACGAGATAACGACCTATGAACCACAAACTGCGAACCACGAACCAGTGATGTCCAAACTAGGTCTGGCCAGTTTGGACCGAAACATAGTCGGCAATGCAGACATTTGCCGACAATCAACCATTCTTCCTGACTCTGCATTAAAATTTTGAGTGAAGATCACGCGATAAGGTAGGCAGGAATTTATGAACTGTTGTCGGTAGGAGTTATGAGTTGTTTGATAAATAGGCTGGCAGTAGTGGATGGTTAGGGGAGGGCATTTCCTTCGTGGGTTGCACAAACAGAGAAGGAAGAGGTGAAGAGTAGAGGAACTGTGAGTGTAGTCTGGAATTTGGTGCAGTGAGTCGTCTCCAACGAATTTGGGTAAGGAAATGGTAGTCTTGGCCGTCAAAGCCCTACCCACAAGTTTACTATCTTCTCCTCTGTAATTGCCTTTACTGCATATATATATATATATATATATGGATATTGTTAGTTAGAACTTAATGATATTGCTTCACATTAGTGTATACGCTATACAGGTATGAAATGAAGAAGTGCATAAGGATTTTCTTTTGAATGAGACCATAATTATGTTATGGGGAAATTATCTGGTTGTGTCCTGTTCTATGAAATGTCTTTAGTATTGTTGTTTTATGCTAATTTTTCACTTACTGTCAATTGTTGCTCACATCCATTGGTAATCTAATAGATTTTGTTTATAATGCTGTTATTTCTTGTTTCTTGTTAGAAACCTTCTGGTTTTAGTTCATGTCATTTTATTTAGCAAATTTCCTGCTGTATCGAATTATCAAGCATGTTTTCGTTGACTATTTGTTAAGCACATCTCCATGAAACGTTGTATTTAATTTCGCTCTCGTTATTAACTCATTTGTATGCTCATGAGTTATATTTTGTCGTTAATTTTTGAAGCATGTTTGTAGGAGTTATTTGCATTTAGCTCACTATTCACTATTATATTGCCATTATATTTCGTCGTTAATTTTTTAAGAATGTTCGTAGGATTTATTTTTCGTTTAGTTCGTTGTTATTTTCTGTTAGTTCACTGTTATATTGCCATTAATTTTTGAAGCATGTTCGTAGGATCTAATTGTTGTTAGTTTACTGTTGCATTATTCTTCAATTTTAAAGCATGTTCGTACGATTGAATTGTTGTTTAGTTGTTGTTGTATTTTCGTCAATTCCGAAACATGTTCGTATGTCATATTCGAGGTTACCTTTGTTGTAATGTACTGTTACTCTCTAGCAATTTGAACTATTCTTTCCTTGTCTAATCTAGAATGTTGAACATGCCTAAGTTAATGAGTACATTGTGCAAGTTACTTGTAGAATGATATATAGAACTATCTTGATTAGGATTAGTTCTTGTGACCATATATCAGTACTTCCCTTAACATGTTGCATTAATGTGATATATTCTTGTCTAATTGAGAACGTTAAGCGTGTTTGATGCCTTCCTTAATTCTTTGTTGTTGTTTATTATCGTTTGAAACATGCCTCGGTGCGTAATTCGTTTATTGTACGTTGCTATGTGTTCATTTATTTGGTCTCATATGGCCTAGTTACTGTCGATGTGTGTGATACATGCTTTTAAGTTCTGTCTATTTTATTATCGATTGTCAATTCTTTAAATTATTATCTATTACTTCCTATATATGTGCTATTTAATTTGAGAGTGTCTTCATGCATTCACCTTAATAGAAACAAAGTAGGGAGTGCCCTCTCGGGGCGGTACTTACATGCATTGAATGAGGAAAATGATAAAAAAAAATGAAAGAAAGGAAAAGAAAAAGAAAAGGGAGTTGGGGGCTGGTGGGTAGTCCGGTTTAGTCTGGCAGCTAGGCACAGTCCCTACCTTGACGGGAACGAGACCTAGTATGCACTCAGGAGGTTAGCCCGGTCAACTATACCACCCCATAGGGTCCTCCAATCTCTAACTCGAAGTACGAGTAAAGAACGAATGAACGAAATAAATGAAATAAAAAGATTGGTTTGGGTGGCCTCCATTCCACAATGAACAAAAGAGAGGCATAACATAAGCATAACCCCATTTCCTTACTGGTCCATTGGCTCATGTCCTTACCTGTGGTGTAGGAAATGAGATAATAGTACTGGGAGCAGAGGAGGAGGCTTTCCCCGTGGAGCCTGAGGCGTATCCTACTGAAACGTGACCAGAGTAGAGTGTGGCTGAAGAAAGAAAGAAATGTATGTTTGTAAGAGTTTGAGAGTAAAACCTGGTTTGTAAAAGACTAAGTATTTTCCTTAATTCTATTTTAGTGTATGACATTTTAAACCTTGAACTTTTATCTATAAGTGTTTTCATTTTTACGTTTCCGCTACATCTTTACTATTTGATTTAAAAGTTTTAGTTTTGACTATTTAAATAAAATATTATTTTATAAAATGTCGTGACGATCAAGATTTGAAAGGGCACTCTGATATCATTTTCAACGGGATTTAAATCTTTTGAAAAAGTTTTGAAATTTATCACGTTTTTCTTTTCAAGAAAGGGAAAGAGAAAAATCTGAGTCGTTACAGTTGGTATCAAAGCCACTCTACCATTACGCGTTTCACAACGGATAACCCAGACTCGACGGGTAGTACCCCCCTGACTGTAAGTTTTTCTTTGTGTTATTATATTACTTGCATTGTTTTGTCAATGTTATATTGCTCACTATATGAGAATTGTCATATTATAGAAATATGTAGAATCAACTATTAATGTAAATAAAAAAAACATATATATATATATATGTACATAATGATAATAAATACGTAAATCAATAAATAAATAATAAAATATGAAATAAATAAATGAATAAATAATATAAAATAAATATACAAATAAATAAATAATAATAATAAATAAATAAATAAAATAAGATAAAATAGATTTATTTGAAAACTCATTGCTTTACCTAATATGAAACCGTAGGAAAATCTAAATGGCAAGAAGAGGAAGGGGTAATGGGAATGTGCCGTGCGATGAGGAGCCCCGAGCACCCGGACAACATGAAGAAGTTAATAGCGATGAAACGTACGACCGTATGGCTGCAATGATGGAGCAGCAATCCCAGCATATGAATCAGTTCATGGAACGACAATCCAAATTCATGGCATTTCTAGCACATGGCGGGACTTATGGGGCAATATGTTGGGAATCATAGGGGTGTTGGAAACCAGCAGCCAGTACAGATTCAACCGGTTCATCGAGAAGCCGGTTGGGAGAAATTCTAGAAGCTCAAGCCTCCCTATTTCAATGGGGACGTCTCCGATATTTCGGGCGCTGAGGAGTGGATACGCTCCATGGAGGATAAGTTCATCTATGCCGATATTGTCAAGGTGGAAAAGGTCAATGCGCTACATACTATTTGACCCACGAAGCACGTTTTTGGTGGGACACTGTTAAGGCCTCCCGTGAGATGATCACCCTCACATGGAAAGATTTTAAGGACCTGTTTAATGACAAGTACTTCAATCATATAGTTTGCAATCAAAAGGTGACCAAATTCATGCGCATACGCCAGCTGAGCACAATGACAGAATATGCCCAGCGATTCGAGATCCTCTCCCGTTATGCTCAACACCTAGTGGCAACGGAAGAGAACAGGGTGCAACACTTTGTACGAGGATTAAAGTTTGACGTCCAGGAAGGAGTTATTGGGACTGGCACCGAGGGTGTCACCTTCTCGAGTATGGTGTCCAGAGCGTTAGCAGTGGAAGGAGTGAAAAGACAGAAATAATCCACCCAAAGAACTTGGAAAACCACCCCCATCCAACAACCACGAGGTGGGCCCTCAACGGGCCAGGGAGTCAAGAGACCTACCAAGACTGATGCACAACAGAGGCCAGATAAGAGGCCGATGATTCAGGCGCCCAATATTCCTTCAAATAATGTTTGTCCGAAATGCAAGAAGATGCATCGAGGCAATTGTCTGGCTAGTTCAGAAAATTGCTTTTCTTGCGGAAAGCCGGGTCATGTAGCCAGGACCTGCCCGACCCAACAATGGGGACTAGGAAGTGTAGCCTAGCGACTTGGAATGGTAGCCCCATGCGTCTTTGCAATGTATGATACAGAAGATAATGATCAGCCAGCTATGGTAGTAGGTACACTTCATTTCCTGTAGTGCATACATTCATGAATGCTTCTTTCCCTAAATGAATTAGAAACCTAACTGAATTAGCAAAATTTCCTTAGAATAAGCAACTTATGTAACCCTGGCTGGAACAATCCATATAAATAAGTGTGCGGCTTATGTCTTATTCGATTCAGGTGCTACACACTCGTTTATTTCCACAAAATTCTGTAAGCAAGCCAATTGTTTCTCCAATAGCATGAGCTACACGCATCGAGTGCTGTTGCCCTCCGGTGATCGATTGATTACTGATGGAATACTCAAAGCCTGTACGATGGACATCAACAGCCGTTTATTTCGGGCCATCTAATCATCATGAATTTAACAATCTATGATGTTATTATCGGAATAGATTGGTTGTTTGCACACCAAGCCATTATCAATTGCAAGAAGAAGGAAGTCTGTTTTAGTTCTCTAGGTGATGAACTGCATACATTTCAGGGAACCAAGGAAAAAGGGAAGTTTGCCACTATCTCTGTACTCAAGGCAGATAAGTTGTTGAAGAATGGATGTGATGGATTCCTGGTTAATGTAATTGATACTACTGCAGTCACCGAAGCCAAGCTGGAAGATGTTGCAGTGGTACGTGACTTTCCGAATGTTTTCCTCGACGATCTTTCCGATCTACCCCCAGATCGTGAAATTGAATTCGAGATTAACCTCCATCCCAGTACGAATCCTATCTCCAAGCATCCATATCGTATGGCGCCTGCCAAATTGCGGAAGTTGAAAGTGCAATTAGAAGAATTGGTCATCAAAGGATTTATTCGACCAAGTTTCCCCCCTTGGGGTGCACTGGTGTTATTCGTCAAGAAAAAGGACGGGACCTTGAGAATGTGCATTGATTACCGGGAGCTGAATAAGATAACGATTAAGAATAAGTATCCTCTGCCAAGGATCGACGATCTGTTTGACCAGTTGAGCGGTGCTCGAGTATTCTAAAAAATTGACCTTCGATCTGGTTATCATCAGTTGAAGGTTAAGCCTGAGGACATACCTAAGACAGCCTTTCATACTCGGTACGGACATTACAAGTTCTTGGTCATGTCCTTTGGACTAACCAACACTCCATTGGCCTTCATGGACCTAATGAACCGAGTCTTCAGGGAGTATCTGGATAAATTCATTATTGTCTTCATTGATGACATCCTGGTCTATTCCCAATCTGAGGTAGAGCACTGCGAACATCTGCGGATAGCCTTATCAGTCCTTAGCCAACACCAATTATAAGCAAAGTTTTCCAAGTGCAACTTCTGGTTGAGTAAAGTTGGCTTCCTTGGCCACTTGATTTCCAAAGATGGTATATCTGTGGATCCAGCAAAGATACAAGCAGTAATGAATTGGGCACAACCGAAGAATGTTGGGGAAGTGAGGAGTTTTCTGGGTTTGGCCGGATATTATAGGCGCTTTATTAATGGATTTTCTAAAATTGCTCTACCACTTACTAGTTTGACCAAGAAGAACATTCGCTTCTGGTGGTCCAATGATTACGAGAATAGTTTTCAAGAGTTAAAGCGCAGATTGACAACTGCCCCAGTGTTGACGTTACCAATAGAGGATGGTGATTTTTGTATTTACTGTGACGCATCAAAGAAGGGACTCGGTGGTGTACTCATGCAACACGGAAAAGTTATTGCATATGCCTCTCGACAGCTTAAACCCCACGAACGGAATTACCCCACTCACGACTTAGAGCTCGCAGCTGTTGTATTCACTCTCAAAGTGTGGAGACACTATTTATATGGGCAGCACTGTGAGATCTACTCAGACCACAAGAGTCTCAAATATATTTTTACCCAGAAGGAATTAAACATGCGGCAACGGCGATGGCTTGAGCTCGTTAAGGACTATGATTGCGAGATCAAGTATCATCCAGGGAAAGCCAATGTTGTCGCAGATGCTCTTAGCCGTAAGGAGATAGTGACGAGTATGAGATATGAAGAAATGCCTTCTGGACTTCAGAAATACTTTCAGGAGCTCGATATACAAATGGTTCCAGTACAATTGGATGTAGTATTGGCAAAGTTGACCTTGATGCCCTCTATTCTTGAGCAGATTAAGGAAGCTCAGCAAAGTGACCCTGTATGTGTGAAATTCAGATCTAATCATACCTTGCCTGCATATCGAAACTATTCGGTATCTACTGACGGCACAATTAAGCGGGATAATCGGTGGTATGTACCAAGTTATGTAAACCTGAGAACAAAGATCCTACGTGAAGCCCATACCTCTAGTTTCTCAATGCATCCTGGTCGTAAGAAGATGTATCGAGATCTGAATACTTACTATTATTGGTCATATATGAACAACGACATTGCCAATTATGTGGCATCATGCCAGGTGTGCCAACGGGTGAAGGTTGAACATCAACGACCTGGTGGACTCCTCCAACCATTGCATATTCCGGAATGGAAATGAGAACATATCACCATGGATTTTGTCACCGGGTTGCCCATAACAACTAAAAGTCACGATGCAATATGGGTGATAGTGGACTGGTTAACTAAGGTTTCACATTTTCTACCAGTAGCCATGACTTATACGATGAACCAGTTTGCTGATTTATATATCAACGAGATCATCCGACTTCATGGTGTTCCGGTGTCTATCGTATCCGATCGAGACTCGCGATTTACGTCAGCATTCTAGAAGAGTCTCAATAAGGCCATGAACACGGAATTAAAGTTTAGCACAGTATTTCACCCCCAGACAGATGGCCAAAGTGAGAGGACGATTCAAATACTTGAAGACATGCTTCGGGCTTGTATATTGGAATTTCGAGTTGGATGGCATAAGATGCTACCTTTAGTGGAATTTGCCTATAATAATAGCTTCCAGGCTACTATAGGCATGGCACCTTACGAAGCCCTATATGGAAGAAAGTGTAGATCCCCCTTACACTAGGACGAAGTGGGTGAAGCTAAGTTCTACGGCCCGAGATGGTACAGAAAATGGCAGAATCTGTTGCCCTAATTAAGCAGAGAATGATAGCAGTTCAGAGCCGTCAAAAGAGCTACGCAAATAATCGACGACGAGCCCTAGAATTCAATGAAGGAGATAGTGTGTTCTTGAAAATATCTCCTTTTAAAGGCATTGTTCGGTTCGGAAGGAGAGGAAAGCTCAACCCGAGATATGTGGGACCTTATAAAATCACAAGGAAAATAGGACCTATCGCTTATCAACTACAGTTGCCAGACTCCATGGCGGGCGTACATAATTTCTTCCATGTATCTATGCTCAAGAAGTGTCTGGGTGAGGCAGTTGTTTTGAATCCTCCTGATAATATTGAAGTACAACCTAACTTGCGCTACAATGAGAGGCCTACCCAAATCTTTGACTCAAGAGTAAAAGAATTACGACGCAAGCGAATCCCATTGGTCAAGGTCTTGTAGCAGAATCACACTCACGAAGAGGCCACTTGGGATAAGGAAGACGATATGAGGGCCAAGTATCCCGAACTGTTCAGTAGTTCAATTTTGGAGACCAAAATTTTTATAAGGGGGGTAGAATATAATACCCCGATCCTATTCTCCTCCTGTACGTGATATCATATTTTAGAGAAAATTATATATGACATTTACGACGACGACGACGGCGAGGCGTGAGACGAGAGCGAACGGCGAACAACGAACGACGACCGGCGAGCTCGGACAGCAACTGCGACACTGTCCAGGCGAAAGGCTATGGGAGAAGAGTGGCGACGACGTCGCGACTAGGGGTCGCGCCGGGCTCCATCCGGCGACGTCTTCCGGTGACGAGATTTAGGTAAACCTAACCGATTCTCTCCTCCTTTACGTCCTAGAGATCGGGCTTTGGCTGGAGGCCCGAGTGGTGAGATGAATCGGAGATTCCTCGCGCTTGGCAGGGGCGGGTTCAATCGGGCGAGATAACGACCCACGAACTGCGAACCACGAACCAGTGATGTCCAAACCAGGTCTGGCTAGTTCAGACCGAAACATTGTCGGCAATGCAGACATTTGCCGACAATCACCCATTCTTCCTGACTCTGCATTAAAATTTTGAGTGAAGATCACGCGATAAGGTAGGCAGGAATTTATGAACTGTTGTCGGTAGGAGTTATGAGTTGTTTGATAAATAGGCTGGCAGTAGTGGATGGTCAGGGGAGGGCATTTCCTTCGTGGATTGCACAAACAGAGAAGGAAGAGGTGAAGAGTCGAGGAACTGTGAGTGTAGTCTGGAATTTGGTGCAGTGAGTCGTCTCCAACGAATTTGGGTAAGGAAATGGTAGTCTTGGCCGTCAAAGCCCTACTCACAAGTTTACTATCTTCTCCTCTGTAATTGCCTTTACTGCATATATATATATATATATTGTTAGTTAGAACTTAATGATATTGCTTCACGTTAGTGTATACGCTATACAGGTATGAACTGAAGAAGTGGATAAGGATTTTCTTTTGAATGAGACCATAATTATGTTATGGGGAAATTATCTGGTTGTGTCCTGTTCTATGAAATGTCTTTAGTATTGTTGTTTTATGCTAATTTTTCACTTACTGTCAATTGTTGCTCACATCCATTGTTAATCTAATAGATTAAGTTTATAATGCTGTTATTTCTTGGTTCTGGTTAGAAACCTTCTGGTTTTAGTTCATGTCATTTTATTTAGCAAATTTCCTGCTGTATCGAATTATCAAGCATGTTTTCGTTGACTATTTGTTAAGCATATCTCCATGAAACGTTGTATTTAATTTCGCTCTCGTTATTAACTCGTTTGTATGCTCATTAGTTATATTTTGTCATTAATTTTTGAAGCATGTTTGTAGGAGTTATTTGCGTTTAGCTCACTGTTCACTGTTATATTGCCATTATATTTCGTCGTTAATTTTTGAAGAATGTTCATAGGATTTATTTTCCATTTAGTTCACTGTTATATTGCCATTAATTTTTGAAGCATGTTCGTAGGATCTAATTGTTGTTAGTTTGTTGTTACATTATTCGTCAATTTTAAAGCATGTTCGTACGATTGAATTGTTGTTTAGTTGTTGTTGTATTTTCGTCAATTCCAAAATGTGTTCGTATGTCATATTCGAGGTTACCTTTGTTGTAATGTACTGTTACTCTCTAGCAATTTGAACTATTCTTTCCTTGTCTAATCTAGAATGTTGAACATGCCTAAGTTAATGAGTACATTGTGAAAGTTACTTGTAGAATGATATATAGAACTATCTTGATTAGGATTAGTTCTTGTGACCATATATTAGTACTTCCCTTAACATGTTGCATTAATATGATATATTCTTGTCTAATTGATAACGTTAAGCGTGTTTAATGCCTTCCTTAAATCTTTATTGTTGTTTATTATCGTTCAAAACATGCCTCGGTGCGTAATTCGTTGATTGTACGTTTCTATGTGTTCATTTATTTGGTCTCATATTGCCTAGTTACTATCGATGTATGTGATACATGCTTTTAAGTTCTGTCTCTTTCACTATCGATTGTCAATTCTTTAAATTATTATCTATTACTTCCTATATATGTGCTATTTAATTTGAGAGTGTCTTCATGCATTCACCTTAATAGAAACAAAGTAGGGAGTGCCCTCTCGGGGCGGTACTCACATTCATTGAATGAGGAAAATGATAAAAAAAAATGAAAGAAAGGAAAAGAAAAAGAAAAGGGAGTTGGGGGCTGGTGGGTAGTCCGGTTTAGTCTGGCAGCTAGGCCCAGCCCCTACCTTGACGGGAACAGGACCTAGTATGCACTCAGGAGGTTAGCCCGGTCAACTATACCACCCCATAGGATCCTCCAATCTCCAACTCGAAGTACGAGTAAAGAATGAATGAACGAAATAAAAGAAAGAAGAAGATTGATTTGGGTGGCCCCCATTCCACAATGAACTAAAGAGAGGCATAACATAAGCATAACCCCATTTCCTTACTGGGCCATTGGCTCATGTCCTTACTTGTGGTGTAGGAAATGAGATAATAGTACCAGGAACAGAGGAGGAGGCTTTCACCGTGTTGCCTGAGGCGTATCCGACTGAAACGTGACTGGAGTAGAGTGTGGCTGAAGAAAGAAAGAAATGTATGTTTGTAAGAGTTTGAGAGTAAAACCTGGTTTGTAAAAGACTAAGTATTTTCCTTAATTCTATTTTAGTGTATGACATTTTAAACCTTGAACTTTTATCTATAAGTGTTTTCATTTTTACGTTTCCGCTACATCTTTACTATTTGATTTAACAGTTTTAGTTTTGACTATTTAAATAAAATAACATTTTATAAAATGCCGTGACGATTGAGATTTTAAAGGGCACTCTGATATCATTTTCAACGGGATTTAAATCTTTTGAAAAAGTTTTGAAATTTATCGCGTTTTTCTTTTCAAGAAAGGGGAAGAGAAAAATCTGGGTCGTTACAGATGTCCCCAATGAAATGAGAGGTGCTGGCGGATAATGTCCATAATGAAATAAGAGGCGTTGCAGATGATATCCCCAATGAAATAAGATAAAGGCTTTAAGAGTTTTCCCAATGGTTGAAGCTATGAGGGGAGTGCTAATTAAATTGGGATTTGTTTTATGAAAAGTGCATTTCATGTTTCAGTATGCATTTCATTTCTTACTAAGCATTAGACTTATAGAATATGTCTTGTGATGTAGGTATGCATGGTAACGAGAAAATGAGCCTTTGATGGAGGATTTGTGCATTGCAGATCTTGTGGCTGACTAGGCTAAAGGATAAAAAGGAAAGTAAAATGTAATGATTTTCAATTCATAATTGGATTCATCTTTTTGTAAAATGTAAAGGATTTGAATGAAATAATTTTACGTATAGTGTTCGTTTTATTGCATTGTTATTATGAAATGTTTTGTTTACAAAAAGTCTTCCGCTACTTTATGTTTTATAAAAAAAAAAATATTTTAAATCTTGAAGTTTTAAGTGTATGAAAAACTGGGTCGTTACAACTAGAAACCTAACTGACGTGTAAACGATTCTAAAACATGACAAATTACAACGTGTGATTGACCTAGGACCTCATGCAATCGACCAGGGACCTTTTGTGCCAAATCTGTCCATTTTGTGGTCGATCCGTAGACTATTACGGTCAACCTCTCATTGTTGCCATCGACCGACTCACTATTGCAGTCGGCCACTGCGGACGACCAATCATTACCACGGTCGACCATTGCGACTGATCGCTCCAGCTGCGGTCAACCTGCACAGCCATGCTCGTTTGCAAATCAAGCCGTGCCTCACCAATTTGTACAGGCTCATTTGTCGTCGACTGGGTGCAACTAGCAATCAACCAGTACGACCCTCCACTGCTGTTTCTTCACCTGAAACATGTTGTTTCTCCCTTTTTTTTGCCTCAAAATGGAAAATACTTTTGTATAAACTCCAAATCTACCATTATAAACAAGAATTATTACTCGGATTTGAGTATCCAAGTTTGAAACCAAAACCAACAGTACATCAAACTTTAACTTCAAAATTAGAGAAGAGAAGTGGACTTACTCACAAAGTGCCTTCACAAATGTTTATGGCCTCGTCGTTGTGAACACAAATATGGTGTCCGATTCTCTCAACTTGCTGATTGATCCTCCTTTCTTTCTCTCGGGTGCGCAGTCTCAGGGTGAAGAATGAGACCCTCATTTTTCTTATTTTATAAAAAATTATATTTATTTAATAATAAAATATATATTATATATTAAATAAATTCATTCCGAATTCCAATTCATTCCAAACTTCATACCAACAACAAATTCAATTAAATTTTATTTTCCAATTTTTACTCACTTAGTTATTACCATTTGGTAACACCCACTTTTACTGACTTTTACCATTTGATCGAAAATTTCCATGTGGTCAACCTTTCAATGTTTGGGCTGAATATCACGTGAAATATTTACAAGTGATATTTATTATTAATGAAAATAGTAGATTTTACAAGTTTGATACTGTTTTAGTTTTTTTCAATAATCACTATAGTTGTGCTTTTAAAATAGTTAGTTCTAAAAAAATTATTTTGATAATTTAACTTCTTAAAAAGTGATTTATTGATTTTACTTATTCAACAAATTCTGATATTCAACTATTAAATATTTAAATTGCACAAAAATGAATTAGAATTGAGAGGGACAAAAAGAAATAAAAAGAGTAAAAGAAAGTCAGTGATTAAATATCATTATTTAAAATTTTGAGGGAATAAAATGGAACATAAATTTATGAATATTGTTATGTTTATTCTGTATTCTTACACTCTATTTTTACTTCTTAAAATGACAAATATTGATTGATGTAAGTAATGACTTATTTTAATTATTTTTAATTTATTATATTAATTACACTAATCAATATTTATTAAGAATTAAAAAAACTAGGAATAGAGAGTAAATATAACAATATCTTAAATTTATTTTATAATTATTTTTGGATTATGAGAAAATTAAAATTTTTAACTTATTAAAATTTGGTATGTTTGAAAAAATAGGAAAAATGACAAATCAATCATCACACTTTGTGGTCAATGACAAGTCAACCACTAAAATATTTTTGCTAAGAAATTAACCACTGAACTATGGAAAAAATTCATCGTAAACATCGCTGTCATGTTTACCGCTAAATGTACACGTTCCACCGCAAAACGATAATTTAAAAAATAACGTTCTAATATTGACGGTCCATCACGGAATGTGTCACGATCCACCGCGGAATGACTACGTTCTGTAGCAGAATGAGGATGTTTTGTCGTGGATCTTCATGCATCATTGAACTCCACCCGTGAACGAAGTCAAATTGCAATTGAGCTCATTGTCAGTCAGCTGCATTGCAATGAACTCGTTGCGGTGCAAGGTGGAGCACCCATAGTTGAAGGTGCAGCAACCCCAGGTCAAGTTGGAGTAGCCACGGTTGAAGTTGGAGGACCTGCGGCTGCCCCTGTTGGTGGAATCAAAGTACAAGCTGAGGTTGAAGCACAACCTCAACCTCAGCCTCAACAACGACCAGCAATCAGTGCATTGGTCTGTTACCAACCCAATACAACAAGGTTCCACTCCCACTCTTTAGGATAGCCGATGCAAATGAATGGTATGAAGCCGATGTTAAACTAGTTCAATTATTGTTTCTAGAATAGTGGACTTTGAGTCATTGTCTGAATATGAAATTGAAGAATTGTTTGAGGGAGCTGACTTAGCCGGGTTGTGCAGATTAAGTGGAAGTTTCTATGAGTGGATGGTTAAACTCTTTTATGCTAATTTGAAACTATCCACAACCATTAGAGGTCTAAACTTACATGTTTGGACGAGAATTGAGAATGACTCCCAAGGATATTAACGTGCTGTTTGGATGTTCGGCAGAGAAACCAAGCAACCACTATTACCATGTGTTTCGGGAGCCACCTTTCATCAGACGAGGAGAAGGTTTGACATTGCTTAGATTGTTGCACCGTGATCTCGAGATTGAAGCGTATAAGAAGCTAAAGTTCAATGACATGAATGCCATAGCCCAAGTGATCCACACCATCATGATGCACATCATTTTGACTCGGGATGGACATCGAGACCATGTTAGCTGCATGGATCTATATTTGCCAAAGAAAGTATTTAATAGGAAAAAATGGACATTGGCTATGAGATTTTGAGTCATATGTATGAGGTGCTCAACCACCCGACCAAGAGTCTTCCATTCAATTGGCTCATTCAGAGGATTGTTGAGCATTACGGGGTACCGATCTTGGGTGAGGAGCCGAGAATTGAAGAGAAGGCCACTGATGTCCACAACAAATTGAAATTAGACCGAATGGGGCTCAACAAAGTTGAAGGGGTATGGATATACATGACTCCATCCAAGCTCGCTCCGAAAGAAGAGAGCTACATTTTCCAATCCGCCTGCACACCCCCCCCCCCCCCCCTTCTCTCCCCAGTTGTACAGCCTTTAGCCCCCTGGGAGGAATAGCCTACAGCTCCCTCGAAGGAACAATCTCCAACATCGCCTCTGCAGCACATGGAGGATGATGCTCCACAACTGATGACTCAACTCATTCCTTAGTTATCTCATTTTACTTTGATGCTCAAGGAGATTTCCACTGGATGCATAGGATGGAGGAGCAAATGGAGGAGCGACATCTTTCGATGTTGGATTGAGTCTGAATGATGGAGGACTGAATTGTCTAGTTGGAAGAGCTCCATCAAATGAGATTGCACAGAATACGAATGATGGAGGAGCACTATCAAATGGGGCTGCTGATGTGCCCCAAGTCCCATCACCAGAGTCGGGCCTGAGGCACCATTATTTCCTAACTAGCTTCTATTTTGCAGGAAATACCAAGATGTGAGATTCCTTGGAATATGTATCACAAGACGATAAAAGAGTTCCTCATCATTTGATCTCATGGGAGTGTGCACCACCAACCTAAGTCGAATTTCACATTTTGCTATGATGCGTGGTGATGTGAAGACTACAAGTATTATTTATGGTTTTGTTTTTGATTTAGTAGAAAAAGTATTCTGGACATCAATTTTATTTGGCTTCTTTTAATGTTTTGTGAGATGCTAAAGAGGTGTGTGGTTTGCATAAAAACCGCACCCTCATGCCAAAATTTCGACATTAGGGGTATTTTGGTCTTTGATCTATTTTGTAATCCTTAGGGTTAAAACACTCCCCCTTGGTCGAATGGAAATAGTTTTGAATTGAAGACAATTTTAGTGTTTTGGTAAACACCTAGCCGCGGCCTCCCCTCCCCCTAATGCCGATTTCATCCATTCCCCAAGCAAGGCTCCTCTTGAAGCTTCCAACCTTGCATCCTTGGGATATTGTTTCTTCCAATCCTTATCTTTTAAGGTAAGATTGTGCTGTGGAGACAAGAGAACTTTCCAACCTTAGAGAGTGTTGGTTTTTGGCGAACCCCAAAGTCGCCCCTCTCACTAGGAGGTCCGCGGACTCCATTGTATTTCCTCTTGATTTTTGTGGCTCTTTTATGTTCTTTTCTTGCTGCTTGGAAAACCTATGTTCAGGTGATTAAATGGTTGTTATGTGTTGAAGAAGCCTTTTGAAGATTATTGATTGTTGAAGGTTATTTTCGGATTATTGTTGAGGTGTTGAAATCTGTGATTTTTGCTGGATTGTTGTTATCGCTGATTGTAGTATTTGTTTGAGGCCCCTACGACGTTTGTCTCTGTTTGATGTCTTCTAGTGATTTTTTCAAGATTAAGTCAGTGAGGTACCCTCCAAAAATGAGCTTCATTTGGGGTATTTAGCTCAAGATATCCCTTTTTAAATCTGCGCTAGTAAATCTGTCCTGCTGGAAACAGATTTTGGGTTGTTATTGAAATTGATATATCTCCTAAACCAGTGTGCTTTTTGGGCTGGATTTTTTATACAACTTTCCTGAGTATATTAAGTTTATGTTCTCCAAAATACAACTCTAGTTCACATACATATTTGGAGCTTGATTTATTTTAGTGCTGCTGGTTCGAGTATTGATAATTCTCCTAAACAGATTTCTCTAAGGCTCTCCATTTGTTTCTTGGATCCTATCATTTGGTATCAGAGCTGAGTTTATGTTGCTGCTATTATTTGTCTTACAAGGCTGATTATGAGTACTAGGAGTAGTGCTCAATATCATAATCTACGGGAGATGAGAAACGATTCGGGTGCACCTCCACCCGAGGGTGATCAAGAACAAACCGAGCCTTCAATGAAGGAGATGTTTGAAATGATTATGAAATTACAGCAACAAATTGGTTCCTCCAATAATGATCATGTACGGGGTCCTAGAACTCCGAGACCTAGAAGGAGGATTAGTACTTCAAATGATTCTAGAGGACGGAATGATAGTTTATATGATGAAGAATGGGAAGACCCTGAAAATTCGGATTCTCCGAGTCCTAGGAGAAGATCAAATAGTAATCAAGAAATGAAGCATGTTAAAATTTCCATTCCAAACTTTAAGGGTTCTAGCAATGGAGAAGACTTTCTTGAATGGTCAGAAAAAGTGGATCGTATTTTCGATTGTTACAATTATTCTGAAAAGACTAAGATACGAATGGTGGCTTTAGAATTTTCGGGTTATGCTAGCATTTGGTGGGAAGACCTCAAAGCACATCGTCGAAGAAATGTTGAAGGAGAGATCTGTAGTTGGGAGGCCCTAAAATCACTTATGAAGAGAAGATTTGTACCTCCCCATTATAAACAAGAATTGTTGCTACAGTTGCAAAATTTGAGGCAAGGCACCTTGACTGTGGATGAATACTTAACTGAATTTGAGATATTGAAAATACGCTGTAATGTGACTGAACCAATGGAGCAAACCATTGCTCGATTTATCAGAGGCTTACACAAGGAGATTGGTGAAACAGTCGAGTTGCAATCATATGTTACCTTCGATGATGTGGTACAATTAGCCTTGAGAATTGAAGGGCAAAGAAAAAGGAAAGCAAAGGAAGTAATGTCTCAGTCTTTCTCCAGAAGTAACATTCCTTCAGCACCGATTCTAAATGGGGATATCAAGAGTAATCCCGAGAACAAAAATGAAGAAAAGAAGTTGTTCAATGATCAATCCAAGCCGAGATCGAGAGATGTAAAATGTTTCAAATGTCTTGGATTCGGTCATATAGCCTCCCATTGTCCTAATGCTTGTGTGATGGTAATGAAAGGTGACCCTGAAGAAATTGTTAGTGAAGATGAAACCGAAGAAACACCTTGTTCCACACTAGAATCGCTAGAGGAGACAATTTTTGGGCAAGATGGTCCTTTGCTCATGGCCATGACACGATCCATGACTGTTCAAGATAGGGCAGAAAAGGTTCAAAGGGAAACTATTTTTCATACACATTGCCGAGTGGAAAATGAACTATGTTCTATAATTATAGATGGAGGGAGTTGCACTAATGTGGTCTCCCTTAATATTGTTGAAAGGTTAGGATTGAAAACATCCTCTCATCCAAAACCATACGAGCTCAGCTGGTTAAATGACAAAAATGCTATCACTGTTGATGAGCAGGCTCAAATCACTTTCTCTATTGGGGAGTATGAGGATAGGGTTCTTTTTTATGTTGTTCCCATGATTGTAGGTCACTTATTACTGGGAAGACCATGGCAATTTGATTAGAGGACTATTCATAATGGATTTACTAATGTGTATACCTTCAAGCTAAACGGAAGGCTCATTAAATTAGATCCTCTCAGTCCCATAGAAATTATGCAAGATTACGAGCAACGAAGAAACGAAAGATCTGAGTTATCCCTATTTTCCTCCAACATTACCATGACTAAACCCCTAATTACAAGGGGTATGCTGGAGTCGAGTGTTTGTGGACAAAAGGTATTCAACTTGAGAACTTCAACCAACTAGGTGACACATGTAATTTGAGGAGTTAGTTATTATCATTCAGAAAATTTTCCTCAAGGAATACCTTTTGCATAGCCTTTATTACTACATCCGAATAATTCTTCACACATACCGGGGAGCAGTAGAGAAGTTGGTCAGATCACAAACGGATATCAATTTTTCTTTCCTCATTTAGAGATTGGGCATAGTAAGCTTGACGGTATGACCATGTTCTTTAAAAAAATCCCAAAGATGATTACTTCCGGGTTCAGTTACGTGGAAAAGAGGAAAGTGAAGTAACCATTGAAACAAAGCTTATCCCCACTACATGGATGGATAAGCCATTCCAAATATCAGCGCTACCAATCACAAGCATGACAGTGGGAAATAGTGGACTTCAAGGTTTCAAGGAAGAGATATTCATTAGTTGTGTCATCGATGTCCTAATTGAAGCCTTTGGCCTCTCGACTCACTTAGAGTTTCTACATGGGGTTGGAAAGCTATTCTTATTTGATCCAGGCAGAAGGCAAGAAAGAAGTTAATGGTGAATACTCCCTGGATTTGAGGGCAAATCCTTATCAACCCTGGGAGTATGATGTGCCCCAAGTCCCAGGCACCTTTATTTCCTAACTAGCTTCTATTTTGTAGGAAATACCAAGATGTGGGATTCCTTGGAAGATGTATCACAAGACGATAAAAGAGTTCCTCATCATTTGATCTCATGGGAGTGTGCACCACCAACCTAAGTCGAATTTCACATTTGCTATGAGGCGTGGTGATGTGAAGACTACAAGTATTATTTATGGTTTTGTTTTTGATTTAGTAGAAAAAGTATTCTGGACATCAATTTTATTTGGCTTCTTTTAATGTTTTGTGAGATGCTATAGAGTTGTGCGGTTTGCATAAAAACCGCACCCTCATGCCAAAATTTCGACATTAGGGGTATTTTGGTCTTTGATCTATTTTGTAATCTTAGGGTTAAAACATCCTCCCTTGGTGGAATGGAAGTAGTTTTGAATTGAAGACAATTTTAGTGTTTTGGTAAACACCTAGCCGCGGCCTCCCCTCCCCCTAACGCCGATTTCATCCATTCCCCAAGCAAGGCTCCTCTTGAAGCTTCTCAACCTTGCATCCTTGGGATATTGTTTCTTCCAATCCTTATCTTTTAAGGTAAGATTGTGCTGTGGAGACAAGAGAACTTTCCAACCTTAGAGAGTGTTGGTTTTTGGCGAACCCCAAAGTCGCCCCTCTCACTAGGAGGTCCGCGGACTCCATTGTATTTCCTCTTGATTTTTGTGGCTCTTTTATGTTCTTTTCTTGCTGCTTGGAAAACCTATGTTCAGGTGATTAAATGGTTGTTATGTGTTGAAGAAGCCTTTTGAAGATTATTGATTGTTGAAGGTTATTTTCGGATTATTGTTGAGGTGTTAAAATCTGTGATTTTTGCTGGATTGTTGTTATCGCTGATTGTAGTATCTGTTTGAGGCCTCTCCATTTGTTTCTTGGATCCTACCAGCTGCTGCAAATGCAAAAAATGGAGGAGCAACATCAAATAGGTCCAATCCAAATGCAAAAAATAGAGGAGCAACATCAAATTGGGCTGCTCTAAATGCAAGAAATATAGGAGCAAGCAGATGAGCACCATCATGCGATGTTAGACAAATTGTAGAGAATGGGGCAATGAGCAACCCCCCACTATCCTCTCCAGCAACCTCTCAAGTAGCCCCTCCAGCAGCCTCTCCAGTGGCCTCTCCATCGACCTCTTCAGCAACTGAAGCCACGGACTACATGTAAGTTTTTTAGTTTTTACGCAAAGTCCATTATTTACTTTACTTTATTTGTATGTGATGTAATAACATGACTCAAATTTGCAACACCATTGCCCTCAGAGGCCAACCTTCTCCTCTTGCCATGCTTGCCAAGGTGCAAGAGATAGTTGGTCCATTCCTCCATCAACATCTGCGTCGAATGGATCGCCACCTCCACCACTTAAATATATGCATGTGGTACATTTTTTATTTTGTTATCTACGTGTTTGCCCTTATTCATGCCTTATTAGTTTGACGGTAACTTGTCAATGTTTTTTTTTGCAATCAAGTCAACTGATGAATATTTTTAAGAAGTATGTTGCTGGAAATACTAGAAAGAACCTAGAGACGTGCGCTATTCTTTCAGGAATTCTGATAAGCTTTTTCATTTTGTATCATTAAGTGTTTTGGACTACCTACTTACGATATTCCACCTATTGTTTTCATTTTTAGTTTCATGATGAGTACTACATCACTAAGATCATCTTCCCAAAGCAAAGAAGGGATGGCAAACACGGTGAGAATTACGTTATGTTTCATTAAGTAGTTCAGAAGATGCTATCTTAGTACTCATCCTTGCTTTGCGTTCTATGTATGTAGTGCTATATGTTGAACAAAGAAAAATACTTCGAGGACTAATATAAAAAATCTCTAATGACATTAGGGTTGATTCACGTAAGTAAACATCTTGCTTTTTTGATTTGTCGTTCCTGTTTCAACAATTTTAATGTGTGCTTCCTTTGCATTTCAGTCACACCTAAAGCAAGCGTATTTTTATGTTCCGTTGACTTGCACACTCACTACCCTTACCAGTTGTTGATGCCTGAAGCACTTGCGATCGTCGTAGGGCCAACGGACAAAGAGTTATATATCTTTTCCCTAGTGTAGATTCATATTGCTTTATGCTTATGTGTTGATTTTTCCTTTGCATTTCAGCGCGCACGACATCTTTCGTTATACGAGTGAGTGGTTAGGGGTGCTCTGAGATTGCAAGAAAGTCGACTTCCACCATCACGAAGATGTACCTAAGAAAAGTCCATTGTTTGCCAAAGCATCCAACATATACTTGGACCTGTAGTTATCATTTGCGATCACCAATTTACGGAGGAAATCTAACAAGAAGAAGGCGACGTAGTGTAGTTGAGATGTGTAGCGATACTGAGATACTGAATTTGTGGTACATATGTTTACTTAGTGTACTTGGATAATATATGTTTATATTTACGTTTTGCTTTGTTTACTTGGATAATATCTGTTTGAAAAATATCTAGTTTTAATAATGTCACAGGGGGTATAGACTAAAAACAAGGGAAACTATTGCAACTTTTCAATTTTTTGAAAGAGAAATTAACTTAAACCATTTCATTTATCATCAACCAACAACTAACATGTTCATTGCAACAATGTAAGCAACTTGTGCATAACATCGAAAGTAACAAGGCAAAGGAATGTTGCTTTTCAACCGTGGAATGTTGACATTTTGCCCCGAAAACATGTCGTTCCGCTGTGCAGTCTATGACATTCCACCGAGAAATGAAAACTTTCCACGGTGGAAAGAAAACTTTCCACCGTGGAACATTGGCGTGGTCGATCAAAAAGTGAGGGCTATTGAATGACTAAAGTACATATTCAAAATTTTGTTTACGGATTCAAAATGAAGTACAGATTAAAAATTTCATCATCAATAACCAAATTATCAATTCCATTACAACCATATCATGTACCTATGCATTACAAATGCAAACTAATTTATCAATGCAATTACAACCAAATTGTGCATATGTGCATTACAAACATAAACCAAATTATCAATACCGTATTCTTCGTTTTCATATATATTTAACCTTCCTTGATTAGGAAAGATAATGCTCAATCAAAGTGACTATTAACTATTCATCGAAATCAGATATACATCATCTACAATAGTTATAGGCTACCTCGAATAAACTATTGTAGATTATGTATATCTAGTTTCGACGCACAATTAATAATCACTTTGATTGAGCATTGTCTTCTCTAATCAAGGAAGGTTAAGGTCCATATTTGTGTTTGTTTGTGTTTGGACCTTGCGCATCATACTCTTGCATAACACATTGCAAATAAAATTAGCAAAGTTTAAAACGTAACACATGAAGACATAAATGCAATAATGTGCTCACCTGCGTCTCAGGAACTATGTTGGGAAATATCTTGGAGACTGTCTCGAGGACTATGTTGGGAACTATCTCAGGGGCTATCTTGGGGACTCTGAAACCTATAAAGGTGCCCTCTGAGCTTCCTTTGTCGCACGTTCTTGGACTCAAGTAGTGAAGTGTAATGGACTTGAATGGTGTGAAGCAGTGAAGGAGATGTGCGTTCAATGTTAGGTGGTGAGTCTTTCGGCAGTACAAAGATTTTGGAAGACTCTTCCTTGACGTTGAATAACATGAATTTGGTAAAACGTTGATGAGGAACGTCAGATTAAGGAGAAAAATGCTGCGAATTCAGAAGTCGAGCGGCAATTGTGAAGTGTTCATTGGATTGAAGCAAGTGTTGGATATAAGAAAGTTGCCACTCTGCTCTTGATATTCGGGGTTGACTCTGGAAAACAGAATAATGGTCGTGCTTGAGGCATTTTTCTCTGGAATTGATGTAATTAGAGTAGCACTGCGAAAGTGTGGAGAGTGAGTATGAGGGTTTGATAAACGTTTTGGTACAAAGAGACGCGTTTGGATGAAGTCAAGCTAATCAATTAGCCGTAGGCTGGAACAAAGTATCGATAAAAAGGGAGTTCGTAGTCTAGATAAAATGAAGTCTAGGGACAACGAGGAAGTTGGGTCATCAAGTAGGATAGCCAAAAGAGGGTTTGGATGCGTAGTTTAGCGTTCGTTAAGTTCAAAATAGGGTACTACGCTAGGCAAATTTTGAGGACGAAATTTATATAAGGAGGGGGGTATGTAATACCCCGATATCATTTTTCCCCATATACGCGATGCAATTAACTGATGAGGTAATTAACATATTACATTTCGTAACTGTACGTGTCAATTGTGACGTGTATTTATGGGAAAAATATGTTGGGATGGAAGTTAAGTAGGAAAATGTGAACGGAAGGTTATTCTGACGAATTCGGACGAATGCGGACGACATAAGGATGAAAAATGTCATCCGCAAATGCATGGGACGTCGCCCCCGAGTCTTGGGATGACTCAAGACGTGATTTTGCATCCTAACTTTGCCTATGTTGTGAAGTTTTGGACGCATGTGGACGACTTCAGAATGCGAGATGTTGTCCACACATGCATAGGATGTTGTCCCTACACTTTGGGATGAATGAAAGACGTGGTTTTGCGTCATGATGCTCGACTTTTGGACGAGTGTTAATGCATTATGTAGACGTCACATCGCGTCTGAATGGCAAATTTAGACAACTCTGGATGAAGAGGGACGCATGCGGACACAGTAATTTCGACTTTCTCCAAATTCGGGACACTTTCGAATGCCTGCGGATGCTTTATCCATACGACATCCTTTGTCCGAATGTCCAATTTTGCCTGTGGAATAGTATGTTTTGGATGCATGCGGACAAGGTCAGGATGAACCCTCACGTTCGAAACAGCCCAGACCTGCGATTAATTAGGGATTTAAATATTAGGGCATTTTTCGTTTAGTCATTGATTATGCACTAAGGAGACAGAAATTGACTCTCCCATGCCTGGAGCCATTCTCCCCACGCCAAAGCCACGTCCCTCCCTCGCCATTAGGTGTACGTGTGTTCCCTCTCTACGATGTAAGCCATTCCTTATGCATTCTTTTGTCCAGCTTTTCTTCTTTCTGCGGGAGTGAGGTCTTTGAGCGAGAGAAATCCTCGGGAGAAAATGGTGAGTGGCTATTAGTGAGTGGAAGTCTCCTGTGAGTTAAGTGTTATTCGGTGAGTGGTGTGATTCTCCTAGGTGATACGTGTGAGTTGTGAGAATGAGTTGGGGCTACTGTTCGTGAATCTATGGAGTTGCTGGGAGTTGCTGTCCCTGTTAGCTTTCATCATAGAGGATAAGGACTTGGGTGTGTTTTGGCCAGTGGTGGCCCTACCCATAAGTAGAGTGCGTGAGTTGTATTTCTTTGTTGTTATATTATTGTTTCTTGCAATTCTCTTTACTATAATTACTTACTTTGATAGAGATAAATGTTATAATAAATGCTCAATGCTTGAAGGTAATGGTTAATGCGTGATGTTAAGTCCTGTAATGTAGAATGAGTAAGAGTCCTTAATTGTTTTGTTCTTTATGGTTTACTGCTGTTAGTTTAAGTCTCTTTGTGCTAATTATAAACTGTCATTTCTTTCATTTAATGCATATGTTGTTCTGCCATTTCCATTGTTTGACATCTACGTTTAATTACCTAGCTTAACTAATTAACTAGTTGGTAATTAACTAATCTGAGCATGCTTTACCAATTAACTAGTTGTTAAATAAATAGTCTGAGCATGATTAACTAGTTGTTAATTACTTCCTTGAGCATGTTTAATAAACTAAACTAATCTTCCTTGAGCATGTTAATTAGCTAGGTTAATTAATTAGAGTCATAATCGTAATATTTTGTGAGCATGTAAATTGATTAGGATGACTATCTAGAAGCATGTTTAACTTGCTAATAATTCTATGCATGTTTAAGTAATTAAGCATATTTAATTAACTAGCTAAGCATGTTTAATCCATTAAACTATTAATTGTAATTACTTCATTGCATATGTTTAATTGTTTAATCATCTAGGATAATATGTTAATTAACCAGGTAATCTTTCGTTGAGCATGTTTAAACAATTTGAGCATGTTTAATTAGCATGTTTAAATTAACAAGAATATTAGCATGGTGATTAACTAAGTTATGTCATGTTTAATTAACTAATTAACTATAACCAATCCGAGTATGTTTAACCAAATAATCAATTAATGTGAGTAGTGTCGAATTCCTTTACTAACATTCTGTATATTTTCTTTCACTACTGTAAATTCTACAATTTGATGCTTTATTAGAGAATAATAGAGAAGATGAAAGAATAATGAATTAAAGATCAACTTAGAATGCGATAACCGTGAACGAATTAAGAGTTTCATTGACGATGATTCTCCTTTGTGAATACCTATTTTTATCATAGTGATAGATTTCATTCTGCTTTTGCTATTGTATCCAGAATTGTAATTGTCTCCTTTGTGTTACTTGTAAATTATAGTTTCCTAAATTCGTTGTTGTGATCTATATGTTCAAGCATGCCCTTGTCATTTCCATAATTGTTCTACTTATGTGCTTTGCTTTTAAGTTTCTCAATCATTGAGTGTTCCATTATCGTACTTCCATTATATGCGTTATTCAATTATTTTCGTTATACTGCATCATGCATTATGTTATTTGGAGAATGTGTCATCATGCATCATGCTAATGGAAACCAATAGGGAGTGCCACCAGGTGGTATTCACACATGCATTATGTGAGGAAAATGATAAAAGAATGAATGAAAGGAAAGGAATGAACGAATGAACGAACGAATGAATAAAATGAAAGAAAGGAACAAACGAATGAACGAAAGAACGAACGAACGAACAAACGAATGAAATGAAAGAGAACTAAAGAGAGGCATAGCATATTGAATAAACTCAATTTCTTAAGAAGCCTTTGGGCTCATAGTTTACTTGTGGTGTAGGTATTAGTATGCGAAGACAATGCACAGATCAAAAGGCAAGGATGAAGGATGTGCACACGCGGCACTTGTGGCTGGCCAGGCTAAGGGGAAGTAAAAGATAAAGTGGCTTGTAATTAACGTGTAATGCTTTGTTTAGTATTTCTTCCTCAAACACATTATTTATGCTTTTGCTAAGTTTTGATAAACTCGCTATGATTCTTGATTTGACTTTCGCTGTATTTTGGTAAAAGATTTTATAACATTTTTCATAGCGGGTAGAACGAAAAGAGTTTTGGAGGTCCAATTTTGAAAGGCACTCTGATTTTATCTTAAAAATGATTTAATAAAGGTTTTAGTCGTTGCATAAAAGTTTTGAATTTTAACGAATTTTCTTAAAGAAAACAAAAAATTGGGTCGTCACAGTTGTGGCTCTAGAAGTGGCCCACATTGTATCTTTAAACAACCTGCCTTTAAATTGTTTTTGAAAATTGGCATACAGGTGTTGGATGCAAAACCAATGGTATATTTGCTTTTCCACCTCTCTGATAGCTAGTACCAACCTCTACAAAGATTCACAATATGAGTCAAACATTGGTACACAATACATAACATAAACATAGAAGCCAAAAGCAATCAATCGCACCTTTTGTCAGTCAGAAATCATTGTCCACCCATTATCGGATGGGGTGTTTAGATCATCGAGCAACAATTCCAAAAACCAGCTCCAAGAATCCCTAGATTCTACTTCAGCCACTTTTATAGCAATCAGATACATTCAATCGTTCCCCATCGATCCTAACAGCAGTGAGCAGCTGGCCTGGAGTCGATCCCTTCAAGTGGCAGCCATCCAAACAAATAACCAGTCTACCATAGCTCAACATGTCCATCTTACATGCAGCCAAACATATGTACATCCTTTTAAATGCACTCATCTCTAGCTGAACACGCAGCGAGCTTCCAAGATTAGACTTCCGAATCTCTTCAGCATAGGACCATATGAGCTTGTATGGCTCATAGTCATCCCCTTCGTTAATTTTTTTGCTGCATTTATTGCCCTTCTAGCAAGGCTGGGTGTGATGTTAATATTTAAATCCTTCCTCACTGCTTCAGTTATGGAAGAAAGGTCTCAGTCGACCTGACTTTTAAATCTGTCCAAGTAATGCGTTGCCACCCATTTGACAAAGGCATTACGACTTTTCATCTTTCTTGAGCAAGTGTGAATGTCGTTATAACACTTTATTTGAAACGTCAATCGATGTGTATCCTTCCTAGCAGGTAGCCCTCAATCGATGAGTGTCACTGTGGATGAATTTTATCTCGTACCCATTCTTCAATGCATGATTGCCAATTTCTTCTCTAATTTTATTCAGTGAACTATACTTCTTGCCAAGACTCATATCAGCGAATGTGCATTCTGCTTATGGTGGTCGTTTAGGCCTGCAAGTTATGTCCATGTCTTCGTCACTACTGGAGTCGCATAATGAAAGGAGCTCCTCCTTGTCTAGAGTTGCCGAGATGAAATGCACCACTATAGCAGCTTCGTCTCCAATTGCACGTACCTCATTTGTCAAAACTGTGGACGTGAGTCCCACTTCAACTTTGCAAGTTAATAACAGATTTCTCGACACTACTAGACGTCATTTGATGTTCAACAAATGCTTCAACCTAACCAAAATGCGGTATACTTCATCTCTCAAAAATCTCTAAGGTTCACAAATCACTGACAAAATCACTAAGAAAATTACGATTAGTGTAGTGTGAATTTATATAAGGCAGAGGACGCACAACAATCCACGGCAGAACATCCTCATTCTGCAGCAGATCGTGACACGTTCTGGGGCGGACCATCAATATTATAATGTTATTTTTTAAATTATTGTTCTGTAACAGAATAGTACACGTTCTGTCGTGGAATAAAATCAATATGTTTAACGATAAACGTGACAGCGATATTTGTGGTGATTTTTTTCTATAGTTCAGTGGTTCATTTGTTAGCAAAAATATTTTAGTAGTTGGCTTGTCATTTATCACAAAATATAATGGTTGATTTGTCATTTTTCCAAAAAAATATTTTTATTGATGGTTACTAAATATTTTATAAAAGTTAAAATTTGCAATGCCAAAGCAGTTGGAGTTCTAAATGCATTAGCCTTAGTATTCTTTAAATCATTACTTAATTGCCAGGATTATGTTACAATGCGCACCTGCATTGCATGACGACTTATGCACGCATGGCTTGTCTACAAGTAGTCATAAAAAATGTTCAAAGAACAATTTTATGTTGGAAAAAAAAAATACATTAGACGAATAGTAAAAAGATTTAAACACGATAAAAAATAAAAAAGTTAAAAATTAGATAAATAGATACGTAAAAAATAAGAACTCAAATTCTTCTGTCCAAACATAAATTTCAGAAGAAGAAGATTAAATGAACACGACACCTGCAAGTTCCTTGAAAAAGAAGATTATATGAACATGACACCCATTTTTAACTTTTCATTTGGCAGCCATTGAATATTCAAAGACTGCTATTATAAAACCTCACCCTTCTTGTGGAGTAGGCCATAGACCCTAAAATAGACAACAGAGGTTCAGATATCTAGCAACAATGGCGTATACACTTTTCTATGCTACGTTGGTTTCTGCGATCTTCATCCATTTCATTTGGAAGTCTTTTCTCACGAGAAGACGCCATAGAAACCTCCCACCAAGCCCCCCACCGCTTCCAATTTTGGGTAATCTCCATCTTGTAAAGCACCCGGTGTACCGAACTTTTCAGAAACTATCGAAGAAGTATGGTCCCGTCTTCTCCCTCCGGTTTGGCTCCCGCATCGTCGTCGTCGTATCGTCCCCATCAGCGCTTCATGAATCCTTAACCAAAAACGACATCATTCTCGCTAACCGACCTCGGTCGAGCAGGGGAAAACATATAGGCTATAACCACACTATTATAACGGCAGCCCCCTACGGCGACCACTGGAGAAACCTCCGGCGTCTCAGCTCCATTGAGATCTTCTCGTCAAGTCGTCTGAATATGTTCTCAGGAAATCGGAGAGACGAAGTCAATCGCCTGTTGACAAATCTTTCCCTCACCTCGTCCGATGAATTCAAAAAAGTGGAGCTCAGGTCAAAGTTCTCGGAGCTCACTTTCAACATCGTAATGAGAATGGTCGCCGGAAAAAGGTACTACGGTGACGACGTGTCCGATGAGGAAGAGGCGAACCAGTTTAGAGATCTCATGAAAGAGCTTATTTCCAACGGTGGCGGATCCCACCCTACAGATTTCTTGCCACTTTTCCAATGGTTTTACCCCAACCGAGAACGGAAAATAATGGATCTTGGATCGAGATCAGATGCCTTCTTACAGAGACTGATCGAGCAGCGTCGGAAAGACGGCAGAAAAAACAACATGATCGACCACCTTCTTTCTCTACAAGAATCAGAACCAGAGAATTACAGTGACCCAATTATCAAAGGCCTCATATTGGTTAGCTAAAATTCCACCATTTCTACGTAACAAGAGCAGAAAATCAGGAAAATATAATCAAATTCTTCCCTTTTGAACTTGCAGGTCATATTACTTGCAGGGACAGATACTTCGGCGGTGACATTAGAATGGGCGATGGCCCATTTGCTTAACAATCCAGACGCGTTGGAGAAAGCTAGGGCCGAATTGGACTCCAAAATCGGAAAAGAACGACTTGTCGAAGAACCCGATACGCAGAAACTAAGTTACCTCCAAGGAATCATATCGGAGACCCTTCGTCTGAACCCTGCGGTTCCACTTCTGCTACCTCACTGTGCATCTGAAGACTGCACCATCGCGGGATTCGACGTGCCAAAGGACACAATAGTTTTCTTCAACGTCTGGGCCATGCATAGGGATCCCACGTTATGGGAAGAGGCGCTCGAATTCAAGCCAGAGAGGCATCAGAACGAGGGGAGTGAGTTGCAGAAGCTAATGCCATTTGGGTCGGGGAGAAGAGCTTGTCCAGGTATGGGAATGGCCCAACGTGTTGTGAGCTTGACTTTAGCTTCGCTGATTCAATGCTTTGAGTGGAAGAGAGTTGGCGATAAAGAGGTTGACATGACCGAGGGTAAAGGGGCTACCATGCCCAAACAGGTACCCTTAGAGGCCATGTGTAAGTCTCGTCCAATCGCGAGTGCGGTTCTTGCTCAAACCTAATCAAATCGACAATCTTCCATATTGGCGATTCATGGTATTCTAATTGTGTTTTTGTTGCAAAAATAGACTACGAAATCGAGTACCTTTGACCCTCTCTCTTCCTTTGCTAGTATTCCTTCTCTACTATCCACGATCAGTATTGAAAGAGCCAACCACATAACATGGTCTTGCTTGTTGCTCCTCGGATCTTCCCTCTTACCGCCTCGGCGCTCCAAATGTGTAAATACTAAAATCTGCAATCCTAACGTAGCTCGCTGTAACCCAAAAATAAAAATCACATTTTTTTAACTTCTTATAAATAATATTTTTTTTTTTTCTTTTTTGGCCTTTGACGGACCAAAACATAGAAATTCAATGGAAAAATGACAAATCAACCATCGTGATTTGCGGCCAATGACAAGTTAACCACTGTGGTATGTTTTCTAACAAGTTAACCACCCACGTATGGTAAAATGATAAATCCACCGTCACTGTCCGTTAAAAAGCTGATGGCCCCCGTAGTTTTTGGCCTGTACGCCGCGGCGTGCAATCAATTTTGGCCTGGACGCCGCGGCGTCTAGGCCATCAGAATCAGGTATTTGTGTTAAAAGCAGGTTCGGTTCTCGGGTATTTGTGAGAACAACCGAGAACCGAAAGTCCCATAATTCCTAATTACCTAATTTCCTAACCCTAACCCGCTGCTACCCATCCCGATTCTGGAAGCTGTTGGAAGGAACTGAGAAGGCGACGACGATTCAAAACTGCGAAGGTGCGTGCGACGACGAATCGAAGGTGCTAAGGTGCAGTGCGACAAGCCGACGACGACAACGAAGTTGCGTGCGACGACGACAAAAGCTGTGACGATGAGTCGACGATAGAGAAGCTACGATTTGCGACGACGACGACTGCGAATATAGTTTGATTTCTCCTCTCATTCCGGTCTACTTTCTGGTCCTCTGTTTGATTTCTGCGAATATAAACTATATAGTTTGATTTATGTTCCTCTGTATCGAATTTGCAGGTTATGTATAGTTTGATTAATCGGTTTTGTTTTGAATTTGCAATCGATCCTTTGCATTCTTTTTCGTTATATGGCCAATTTGTCAGAGGACACTGTCATCCATGCCTTGTTGTATAGATAGATCTGATGCATTTGATTCCATAAGTTTTTTTTTTTACTTCTATCTTCTCAAAATAACCATGTAATTGTCGATTCTTTACTTCTATTCTTTGTTTTTCTTGATTGTTTAATTGTTTTCTTTATCGGGTTGAATCTGTAATGACATATGGTACAATGCTTTTGTTTTTGCTCTCAAAATGTGTAATGACATATGGTACAATTGATTTCTGTTGTTTTATTATTTTCAATTTTTGTTTCATTGCATTTTTTATTATCCAAGAGACGCTCTGAGGAAATACTGTTATGCTAACTTAGGCATGTTGTGTGGGTTATTATACTGCAGGTTGGCGGATTACTCTGAACGATCAGAATGCTATCCCGGACTAAGAAATTGATCTCGAAGCATGGGAAGGCAACAGTGGAGGCAGTTGCCCGTTCAAACCGCGGCGTTGGAAGTCGAGGTAGTGGAAGATGTTCAACCCGCGGCGGCGGTGGAAGAAACGCCGAGCCTGAAGAAGGAGAAGCCGAATGCTCATTGGTCTGGTTCCAACCCGTTAAAGCGGGTTCAAGGTCCAAACTATTTTGGAACGCGAATTGCAAAACACGATATTTAGAAGATATACAAAACCATAGAATTATTGTGTCAAAAATAGTAGATTTGGACTCATTCGCAGGAATGGGGATTGATCGTATGCTTGAAGCTGCTGGATTAGCCGGGTTGTGCCGAAGGAGGGGCAGTTACTGCGAGACAATTATACGATTGTTTTATGCAAATTTGAGAATGTCCACCCAACCATTAGAGGTGCAAACGTATGTTTTTGGAAGGGAGTTGAGGTTCACTTCCAACGATATAAACATTATGCTTGGATGTGTACTGGAGAAGCCAAGCGATGAATATTATCATATGGCTCGGGAGCCACCATTTGTCAAACAAGGACGTGGATTAGCGGTGATTAGATTGTTACACCGGGATCCCGAGGTTGCCGAGTACAGCAAGCCAAAGGGCAAGGAGTTGAATGCCTTAGCCCGATTGATCCACCTGATCATGACGTACACAATTTTGCCTCGGAATGGGCATCGAGACCTTGTTACCAGCATGGATCTCTATATGTTGGAGAAGGTGTTCACGTAAAAAAAGTAGACATTGGATATATCATCGTGAGCCACATGCAAAAGGTTCTCAACAACTCGGCGAAGTCCCTGCCGTACAATTGGCTCATCCAGAGTATCGTTGAGTAGTTTGGGATCCCCATCCCGCAGAAGGAGCCGAGAATTGAAGAGTCGGTCAATGACATTTACAACAATTCATTATTGGACCGAATGGGTATCACCCAAACCGGAGGGGAATGGTTCCGCAAGTCCAAGAAGTAAGGGTGTGCAAAACCAAACCGGTACCGAGAACCGGAACGGAACCAGTGGGTTCGGTACCGGTTTCGGTGCTGTTTTACATAGAACCGGACTGAATTCGGTTATGTTTTAGTAGAACCGAATGTATCGGTCCGGTCCTCAGTACAAACCCTAGGAACCGGAACTGCGCGGGTAGAACCGACATTTAAAAAAATTAGGGCAACTTTACTTCTTCCAATCCCTGGTCGTCCCCGATAGTCGTGTCACAACCCGAAGACGGGCCTGTCAGAACTGTCGGGTCAGCCGACCCGATCCTTGTAGAGAACCCGATCACCCAGCCCAAGGCATGTGTTTTAGCGGAAGACTTATAAATATTTAATTCGGCCCAAGATGATAAGGGCCTAGGTCCGAGTAGGAATCACGAGAAAATAACGGTGAATAAATTAAAATGAAATCCAAGTACTGTGCAACAAGTCCAAATCAAACTGGGTTTAAGGTTTACAACCCAAATAGAAACATAAATGTCCTCACCAAATAATGATGAATCACTCAAGTAGAAATAATAAAACGCTTCAACTCTTGATCCTCAGCTACCCTTTGCCTTTATCGGAAGTTTTGGGGGAGGAGTCGTTTGGGGTGAGTGACTAACTGAGTAAGGTATAGCTATACTAAATGCACCTCGTGCAAAAATGGTTTTTTCTATATTCTCAAAAATAAGGTTATATTTCTTATTTTACTGTACATGGATTTTTAAATCGCTTCAAAACTCTTTGTCATTTTATCAAACCGGTCCAAGGCCATCGATGAGGCTTTTATCGAAACCCGTTGTATACATAGACAACTATACCTCATAAAATAGGCCATCATCGTTTTCCAAATTGAAAATGTCATCAGTGAAAAGGGATGGTCACTCATGGACTCACCCGCCACACAGCAGAGAATAGGTGGACACCCGTCGGCATCAACACCTTATGAGGCAGGATGAAGTATAAATGACGGTGATCCGTAGATCCAAAACATCACCCGAATTACCCGCGAGAACTCTGCGTCGGTAGAACTAATCTAGGGGTTTCAAACAATGGAGAGAACTCTGCGTCCTAATCTAGGGGTCAAATGGCGAGAACTCCGCAATGACAATCCATACGATAAAATAGAACGGATACGATTGCTCGCCATATATGAACTCGGTATAAATAAGTCTCAGCGAATGACAACCGTCTGATCGTTGTGACAAAAACCCTGGCCAGGTTTAGGGGCTTGCGACCCAAGGAGACGTCATTAGTCTCCCATACTAATTTACGATTTTCAGGAGTTTCAACCTGAGGACATGTCACAATGCCCTATCCATATTTTTACATGCCAAACAATCAACCTTCACACAGAAGAAGGTATTCAATGGGATAGCTAATCCATCCCTTAAGGTAAGCACAATAAATTCCAAACCATGTACGGAATTAAACGTGAGAAAACATATTACTAATAAAAACTGAAGTGCTGCCGAACAGTCTCCGTCATTTTCAAGTGTGGTATTTCATAAAATAGTTATTTTTTTTTCAAAATGGGGTTGGATGCAATGCAACACAGAAGGTATAGAAATCTCAACCTTGATGACGGTCTGCCTTACCAACCGGAGCAACCAATTACACAAGAATCGTATCACACTCGCTGAAATTGACCAAGCCTGTAAAGGTATAAAGGCGAGAATATCATAATTAAATTCTAAGAAAATAAGCGAGGGTCCCATACAGAGCCCAACCAACTTGCAAAGAATTCCAATAAAGTTTCCAACTATATCTAACAACATTCTTTAAACTCAAAATCTAACTTTGAACACCTCCATAGTTTTCTAAAATCCAAAATCTCATTTACTTAACATTGATTAATCCCACTTCAATCAACACATCTTTATACTAAGATTTTCAAGTTCCATAACAAAAAAATAGCTTCAATAAACCTTAGCAAACAAGGTCCAAAATCATTTCCAATGACTAATAATAAATCCAACAGTAAAAATAACGAACCATAAACCCTCACTAAAAGCTGAAATCCAAAACAGACTCATAAGCAACTAACATACTCAACTTCAATGTTATTATAAGCTAGAGTTCACCCTTATGCAGAACAAATCCATAAATTATCAATTTTCCAAGAACATGATCTAAACCCAACATGCATCACTGTAATTAATAGCAATACTCAAGGGTTATCACCCAAATAAAACTAAACCCATATCAACCCACTGATGTACAAAGTCATAACAGGCAAAGGCAATCCATCCTCATTATCATCCAATAAGCAGTAAGTGAATCAATTAACAAACCTCCCAACGAATAACAGACATGAAAGATCCAAATATCCTTAACATTTAACCCAAGTCTTATTCTGTAAAATTTGTGACAACCAGAATATAACCCTCTACATCTTTCTCATCCAACATGAACCAATTTCATCAGCTAAACTCATCGTCAATGGCAGTAACAGAACAATGAATAAAAATGTATATCTAACTAACAACTCCAACCAAAACAGAAGCAACAGATATCTTCAATTCAACAATAACAGTGCAATTCCTATATCCACGGTTTTTCACCAAAATTTCCAACATCCAAAACAGAGTCAAATTCTAAAATCCATTATTGAATCAAAATAGAAATCTCTCACCGAAGCACAAACAGAATCGATCATTCTGTTTTACTCACCGGAAATCGAAAGAAACTGTGGAATGCTCTCGGTCAGGACTACCACTGTCGCCGGAACACCTCCGGAATCCCTCAGACAAAACAACCACAACAGAGTAGAATCAGGTGTTCTGTTTTCACTCGCCGGAATCGGAGCTCTCTGCTTCGGCCAACACTCCGTCGCGCAGGGAGTCCTCGGCCACTGTTCGAACCGCCTCAGACAGAGACGCTCCGCCACTTAACGGAGCTCACGAACGTCGGGATCGTTCGTCCCTACCTCGACCGACGTCGCTCACTCAAAATTGCCTCTAACTCGCAGAGTTTCTTCTCCGCTTGAACGCCACAGACAACATCGATGCTCATCGCCCAGTCGCCGTCCGCGCTCACCGGTTCGCCGTCGCTCGGGATCGCTCTCTTTCGCTGCCTCTCGGTCTCTCCTCTCGGTTGTATGCAGAAATAGGGAAGAAGATTGGGGGAAGAGAAACCCTAATCTCTTCTCCCTTCTTCAATTGACTTATTTTATTATATTTTTTTCTCAACTTAAACCCTGAACTTTGTTGTTCCAAAGCTTTTGGCGGGATTTTTCCCCCCCTTTACTTAATCCTTTTAATTTCATCATCTCATACTCCTATTTCACTTATTCCAACTTATTTATCTCTTTTTTCCAATAATTTCTAAAATTCTTTTCCATTTTACATAAATGTATATATATTATATATCATATAGCTTATTCAAACTCTCAATTTAATCTTAACATCATCTAATGATGTTATAGTTCCAATTAAACTGTCCAATTTCATTCCTTAATTGAATTCTTTGTTCAGAAAATACCAATTTTGCCGACTTTGACCAATAGACCAAATTTGCGTACGTGGCCGCAACACGACAACTCGGTCAACTTTTTCAACGCCATGACCGAGTTTCAACGTGAAAATTTACACGTAAAATTTATCATTAAAAATTTCACGGCTTTTACAATTCGACTCACTCACCTCACCTCAGCACTCAGCATTCAAGATGAGAATCTCGAATCGGCGACTCCTGCTCCATCTCTCGATCCCCAACCAACAACCCATATGTGTCCGATGACCGAACGCCGAATGGCGTGCTTCTTATCGTTCTTGCCTTCACAGTTCGTCCTAATAGCTTTCACGTATAAAGGCTTCTGTATTCTTCTTCTCCGACCCCATTGAAGACCCAGATAAAGGGTTCTCCTTTTCTTCCTCGTCTCTGTCTAATTGACTTGCTGGAACTCAATTGTCCTACCTCCAAATGTCCAGAATTCAGAGGGGTCAATTCCTGCTGTAAATATGAAAACCCGTCTTCGTCTTCGTCTCCTCCTGTTTCTTCGATTGTAGTGAGTAATTTGACATCTTCCTCTGCTTTTGCGGCCGCCTCACCAAATGGGCGACTTCTGGATCCTCAGTTTCTTAAAGATATTGCAATTTGGTTTGCTGGAAAAAGAAAGGTAAGGCGAATTAAAGAGATATTTTTCGGCACATCCTTCTTTATGATTAATAACACCAATTTATTTGCAGTGGATGTTTTTGATCTCACTATTTTTGATATGAAACTCAATAGAGTAGGCCAATTTCTTTTGGCCGTGAAAGCTATTAGGGTTTTGGTTTTGCATTTTATATTTTTATTTACTAATATTAAAAAAAATAGTTTGGTACGAAATCGGTACCGGTACCCAAAAAACCGATTCGGTACCGGTTCAATACCCAATTTCTATGGGACCGGTATCGGTTTTGGAAATCCAAAACCGATACTGACCGGTTCGGTGCTGGTCCACTGTAGAACCGGACCGAACCAGACCGTGAACACCCCTACCAAGAAGAAAGCAGCACATCCACCCCGCTCAGAGCCTAGGCATTCAGTCCCTTTGCATGAACAGCCACCTCCTCCTCAGTCACCTCACTTTAGTTCGATGCCTGATGAGACGTTTGCTTGGATGAGCAGGATGGAGGAGCTCCATCATATGTCCATAACCCAAATGCACAAAATGGAGGAGCAGTTGCAAATGCAACAAGTCCAAATACAAGAAGCGACAAAGCTCGCAGAAGATAGGTGGGGCATAGCACAACAATGGCATATGCAAGCAGCCGAATGACATCGTGAGATGGTGGCAGCCCTTCAGACAGGTGAGGCGATCAACCCATTTAGCAACCGCGACATCCTCCTCTGACACACCAGATGTGACATTTCGATTGTAAGTTCATTCTGTTGAACGTGAATTCCACTTTTTACTTTATTTGTGTTTCATGTAATGACATGTTTTTAATTGGCAGAAACCCTGTCAGAAGCCGCCAACGTACTCCTCCAGCCGTGCCTCTCGAGCCGCGGCCCTGAAAATTGTGCGGTTGGTATGTCTTTCATTTCGGTATATATGTGTGTTCATTCATGTTTACGTTGACCATTTTTTGACATTTTTGCTGCAGGCTCATGATTTGATGAGTAAGTTCAAGGATTATGTCCATGGAAATATTCAAAAGAACATAGAGACATGCGCAATTCTTGAGGGAAAGCTGACCGACAATGATTACGTCGTCAGTGATATCATCTTCACAGATCAGCAACGGAACTTCAGATACGGTGAGAGGCCTTCGTTGTGTGTTAGTGTATAAGCTTTTATCTTAGTACTAATCCAAACTTATATGCAATGCTATGCGGCGGAAGGTGCAGACGCAGAAAGTTTTCCTTTATCAACAGCAACACGGTCTACTCCCCGTAGGATGGATTCACGTAAGTAATCATCTCGCTTCTCGAGGTTGTTGTTAATGTTTATTGAGATCATATAATGCGTTGTTTACATTGCAGACACACCCGAAACATGATTGTTTTTTATGTCGTCCGTTGACCTGCACATGCAATACGCTTACCAGAAATTGCTGCCAAAATCAATCTCCATTATCGTAGCTCCCACTGACAAACAGCGGTTAGAAGTTTCCCTTGTGTACATTCTTAATATTGCTTTCCACGTAATTGACCGTCAATTGTTCCCTTTGCATTACAGGTCATTCGGCGTCTTCCGGTATACCCCTGAGGGGATGGAGGTGATAGGACAATGCAAAATTAAGGAACAATTCCACAAGCACGAACCTCCAATTCCACAGGTTGTTCGCCCGAGCAGATAGAGTATTTCTTCACCCGCACTTATCATTTCTGATCAAGGATTTACGCCCGAGACAGACCAGGAAGAAGAAGGCATAGTTTAGTTCAATGATTTACATTGTATTTTGTGTTTAGTTGAATTTGTGTACATTTACGTTGTAATGTATGTGTAGTTGCCAGTGATATGTTGTTTGGATGTTATGTGTAGTTTACATTTAGTGGATGAATGATATGTTTGGATGATACTAGAACTGCTTGCGATTATTTTTTGTGCAGGACGTACGAGAATAGCTTTGGGGGAGTAAAGAAATAAGACATATTCAATTAAAATTTTTTAAAAATTAGCAAGTCGGTCAAATGATAAGTTGTAACGTCCCTTTAATTGAAAAGAGAAGGAGTGATGTGGCTGCACATCATTTGACACCTAGGGGATATATATTACCTGAAGTGTCCTCACTATCTTTTTGCATATATTCTCCTAAATCTTTACATCATTAAGATAGGGTTGTTATGTAACGACCCGAATTTCTTAATCGTTTTAAAAATACATTAACTTACTAACACAAAGCCTTTAATTTGCAAAACTTCTTTTTCAATCCAAGAACATTGCATAAAAGGGAATAGAATGTAAAATCCGATCGCTACTGAAACTTATTTCTTACCATTCCAAAAAAAAAAAGGAATTTATTCTGGAAGCGTAATTAAAATGAGCAATCTAATTTGACATGATTAACAAAAAGAAGATAGGATTCATAACTAATGAAAAACGACATATAATAAAACTTAGTCCATACCGTCCGAATTTTGGTTTCGGACGCCATTTGGTCGTCTGCCTCGTCCACATGGTCTCTTCCGCGTGAATCAAAATTGGACAGATTCAATGCGGACTCAAAATCTGTCGTCCGCATCGTCTGTGTCCAGCGTCCAGTCGTCCGTAACGCCTCTGTACAGTGACTTGAGGACGCAAACTGGCGTCCCTATCGTCCCCAACAACTATAAATTCATCATTTTTCATATTTTCTTCTAAATCTTACCCAAGTTAAACACCTGCGAGGGTATACATCGCAATATAACGTCCGTAGAACGATGTATTAACCCATTTTATTCTTAACAAAACAATTACATCGTTTTAACCAAAAAATTAGGATTGGGTTGTTACTTGTTACACCTTAACTATTTAGAAAAACACAACTTTACATCAGTGTCATTTGACTGTCATCTACATTTGTTGCAAGAAAAAACAATTATATCACGGCAGGTTAAGGTCCACATTTGTGTACGTTTGTGTGGGAGGACCTTTCGCATCAAACTCCTGCAGATCACATTGAAAATGAAATGAGCATATTTCAAATAACAATTGAAGGCATAATGTGATAATGCGCTGACCTGTGTCTCATGAACTCTATCAGGAACTGACTCAGATACTCGGGAAGGAATTGTCTCAGGGACTAGGGAAGGAATTGTCTCCGGAGCTGTCTCGGGGACTCTGAACCCCATAAATATGTCATCCGACCTTCCTCTGCCGCCTCTGCCTCTGCCTCTCCCTCTGTTGCCTATGCCAGCCCCTACAATGGACTCGCCTCCCCCTTCGTACTTGGGGGCAATGTGCCCCACACCCCTACACCGGCCACAAGTGACGTTCAAATGTCTTCTGGTTAGCACTGTTTGGCTTGGGGCCTCGTCCACATCCCCTATTCTACGTACACACGGCCTTCCTGGAAGCCTTTTAAATGGCGGTGGGGTAGTTGGATCAAGATTCGTCACAGGAGGCTACTCGATTAGTCCATTAAGGAGGCGGAGAAAGTGGGAGTACATCACCATGTATGTTTCCCAGTGATAGCACCAATGCACAAAATCCTCAGGAGAGCTCCTCATGAAGTGAATGCACGGGATTGCATGGACACACGGGATGCCGGTCAACTTCCACCGATAACATGTACAAGTACACCTGTCAAAATCGACAGAGTACATGTCGGTACCGTTGTTGACCTCAAACTGGGCAGCTTCTGCAGACTGGGGACTCCAATTTCGACTGGCAAGTTGGACTTTGGCGAGCCGTTTGCTGATCATTGGACACAATAGATCGGTAGAGCGAGCCATTTTTTTATTTTTTTTCACGATCCTACCCATGATGCCCTTTCGAATGATCTTGAACATACTTAGAATTGGTTTGTCCTAGGCGGGTAGGATGCAGGCATTGAAGGACTGGCTGAGGTTGTTGAGGCTTATGTTGCACTTTAGGATAGAAGAGAAGGCATGTTTGGCCCAGCATGTCACCTCTATTCCACGTAAATAGTCGTGGGCCGCCGGGTCAAGGACAAATAACTTGGCCATCTCTTTCTCAAATTGCCTCACTATTGTGGCTCTTGAAGTAGCCCACATTGCATCCTTCAACAACCTGACTTTAAATTGTTTTTGAAAATTGGCATATAGGTGTCGAATGCAAAACCGCTGGTCTGCTTGCCATGCCACCTCTCTCACAGTTGGCACTAGTCCCTACAAAGATTCATAATATGAGACAAACATTGGTAAAAAATGCATAACATAAACACCTAATGCAAAAGCAGTGAACAACACCTTTTGTCGATCAGAAATAATTGTCCATTCATTGCCAGATGGGGTGTTTAGATCGTTGAGCAACAATTCTAAAAACCACCTCCATGAAGCCCTATTTTTTACTTCAATGACTGCTACAGCAATCAGATACATACCATCGTTCCCGTCGATGGTGACAGCAGTAAGCAGTTGCCCCGGAGTTGCTCCCTTCAAGTGGCAGCCATCTTAACAAATAACAGGTCTACCACAATTCAGCACTGCCCTTTTGCATGCATCCAAGCACATGTACATCTTTTTAAATACACTCATATCAAGGTCAACACGCAGTGAACTGCTGGGATTTGACCTCTGAATCTCCTCAGCATAGGACCATATGAGCTTGTATTGCTCATTGTCATCCCCTTCGTTAATTTTCTTGGCCGCATTTCTTGCCCTTCTAGCAAGGCTGGATGTGATGTTGATGTTGAAGTCCTTCCTAACAGTCTTAATTATGGAAGATATGTCCTAGTTGTCCTGACTTTTAAATCTGTCTAAGTAATGTGTTGCCACCCATTTGGTTGTGACATGGCGGCTTTCCATCTTTCTGGAGCATGTGTGAACGTCGTTGTAGATCTTTATTTGAAACGTCATTTCATTTTGCATTTGTGAGGTGTGCAGCCGCCACATGCACCCTTCTTAGCAGGCAGCTCTCAATCGATGCGCATCACTGTGGGTGAATTTTATCTCGTACCCATTCTTCACTGCATAATCAACAATTTCTTCTCTAATTTTATTCCAAGAACTATACTTTTTGCCAAGGCCCATACCAATGAATGTGCATTGTGCTTCTGGTTGGCGTCTCAGCCTACTCTCTGCCATGTCCATCTCTTCATCACTAGTGGATTGGCATGCTGATCGGAGTTCCTCATCGTCCTCTTCATTTAGATTTGCTGAGACAGAATGCAAAATAATCGCAACTTCATTTCCAAGGCCACGTACCTCGTTCTCATTAGCCAATAATGTCTCTGAAGGGCCCACTTGAGCTTCACGGTTAATAACAGATTCTTCAACACTCCAAGATGCCATTTTCTTTCAACAAATTCTTCAACTTTGCCAAAATTCCTTTCTCTACTCGCTTCAGCTCTCGGACTTCTCTAGGGTTAGCTAATCTATGACAAAATGCATGTGAATATCGCATACTGCTGAGAGTTTGCAATTATTTATTCTGCTGAATTAATAGAGAGACGCCGCGGTGTCCAGGCCAACATTGACTGCACGGCGCGGTGTCTAGGCAAAAATTGTTTGGACGCCACGGCTTCCGAGCCAAAATTGACTGCACGCTGCGACGTACAGGCCAAAAATTGTGGGGCCCATCAGCTTTTTAATGGACAGCGATGGTGGATTTGTCATTTTACCATACGTGGGTGGTTAACTTGTTAGAAAACATACCACAGTGGTTGACTTGTCATTGATCGCAAACCACGATGGTTGATTTGTCATTTTCCCAAATTCAAGCTAATAAAAAAAGTTTTTCCACGAATGTATTTACTCTTGTTATATGTATTTACTGAAGCGTTAATATTTATTATTTTCAACCGAATATTACGAAAATTGATTATTTAATTTCGAAATTAAATAAATGGGCATTACTACTTGGCTTAAATTAGTTAATTCCTTCAAATTAAAAAAATTAACATTGAGTGTTAGTCAAGAAATTAATTAAAAATTAAAATATTAATATTAAGTGTTAGTTCAAAAATTAATTAAGAAAATAATTAATTAGACAACAAAGTAATTACATAGCGTAATTAAGTGAGATAATATTGCAAATAATTAAAAGAAGAATGGTATAATATTCGGCAAACACAAACTATTAAAATCCAACGACAATTGAAAAAAGAAAATACCATGTGAGATATTATATTTAAGAAAAAAAATCATTTTGAGAAAAAATTACGGGTAGAGCAATAAATGTACTGTAAAGATCGAAATATAATTGTGAGTTTTGTGACTTTAGCTTATATGAATTTATAGAGAAAATAAAATTTTAAATGAGATTTACAATATACATATATCAGTCTAATTCAATAAAATTTTGGTGACATTAAAATTTAATGTAAACAAAAAATAAAATTATATAATATTAAAATCTTAAAAAATATATATTTAGAAAGTGAATGCGGATGACGTGAGTGAGTAAAAAATAAAAAATAAAAGAGAGGGAAAGAAAGGCAAGATTGGAACCTTCCTGGCTTGTTGGAGGTAGTTAAGGAGGAAAATATTGAGTTTTGGTCAAGTATGATGATAGGATAGCATGGTGTCACGTCCCAAAGGAAAATTGAAAAAGAAAATTGAATGATCTGGGCCCGAAGATGAATTGAGTCGTTTGATCCTTAAACTTAATTATTTAATTAATAACAAAAGATTTAAAAGAAATAAAATTTGTCAGAATCCAACCAAAGGAATTAAAACTAAATCAAAGATATTATAGGAATATAATCTCATAGTAAAATAATGTGCTAGAAAGTATAGAGAAAACAAAAGTAAAGTGAATATATAATATAATAACGTCAAACTTCATAAATAAACCATCAAAATGAAATTATCAACATTAAGAATAACAACGCATCGAGGCCACTCTTGTGATGGCTGTAATATCTCGACTTTTTATATTAGAATTTAATAAGAATAAATTGAAAGGTAATTTGGGGTATTCAGATTAGTCACATTATTTATCAGAGTATTACCAAAGACGTAACCGATAGATTATAATTTAAGGGAAATTAATTGGGGAATAATTAAATAAATGTAATAGTGAAATTAAATTAAGGATAAAAAGAAAATGTGATTAATTGGAATTAAAGTGTAAGAGAATAATTAAGTAGAGGGATAACTAAATGGAATTAGAATTTAAAGGAATAAAATAGAAAAGAGGAATTGAATGGAGATAGAGGGGAACTGAACCGGTTTAGTTGAACCGATTTTGTCATGTTGGTTCGGTCTGGGAGTTAGAAGAAAGGGGAGAAGAAATGCGGTCTAGCCTTGACCATTTTTACGAAGAGAGAAATCCAGAGAGCGAGAGGGGGAGCGAATTAGGAGAACGATGAGAGAGCTGAAGGCAGAGCTCGGGTGAGGCTGGACTTCGCAAAGGAGTTCAATAGACAGAGGGTTGTTCGTTGGGCTATTGGTGTCGACGTGAGGAGGACGAATCATGGGCTAGGGCTCAGGTGCAAGCGGAACCACAAGCTACGAAATTTCAGCGCCTGACCGAGATGAATATTGGCGATGCTGGGGATTTGGATTTCGAACAGCAAAGGCATCTTCTCCAGCGCCAGTGCAAGGTAAGGTCCCCCTGCGTTTTGGTTTCTCTATCCCCATATCCGTGCCTTGTTGGTTCATTGGTTCCGTTTCTGAATGAACTGAGTGTGTGTGTAGGTGTGACTGGAATGGTTCGGAAAAGTGAAGGAATTGAGAGAAGAAAATGGTAGAGAGCAAAAGAGATAGGGTGAAGGGAGCTCTCGGGGATTCTTCCGGTGAGGAAATTGTAACACCCCGATATTTGAAGTTGGATAATTATCGGGGTATTACCAAAGATGTAATCTGCAATCATTATCATCGAGCGATAATTGGAATAATTCAGGAATTTGTAGTGGGTTAAGAATAATTTAATTAAATGAATGATTTAATTAAATTATTAAAGAGGAATTTAATTAGATAAAAAGATGGTTTAAATTAAAAAGGAAATTTAAATTGATTAGTTAGAATTTAAGAATTTAAAGAAAGATTAAAATGAGAAGGAGGACTGGTCCGGTTCAGGCTGGACCTTGGTTCGATTTAGGAATGTGATGAATGCTGGCTGGTTTAGGGTTTTAAAGAAGACATGAAATCTGACTTAGCCCTTTTTACGTTTCAGAAAACAAGAGAGAGAGAGAGAGAGAGAGGTGAGAGAGAGACGAGCGATAGGGAGATCGCGGTGGCTCGGGGAAGGCGATCCAGCAGGAGTGCTTTGTCGGGGTGGTCTGGCTAGCGTGCGGGAGGCTGTTGACGTTAGGGGTCACAGCTAGGGCTCGGGTCATCGGGGATGAGTCCGACTTCACAGATGGTTTCGGCGTGAGGGACGGGTCACTAGATTTGGCGTCAACTGTTGATGATCTGTTGATTTCTGGTCAAGCTTGGAGTCAGTGAATGGTGTGGCGTCGATGTGCTGCGGGTTGGCAAGAGTTTGGGTACACCAACCCGATGTGCTCCGGTTGGATACTCCAACTTGGGATGTAACCGACCCGGCTAACTCGACCCAGTTTGACAGCTTGGGTTGGCTGTTCTTGGACTTCCTCTGGTAACTCGTTCTTCCTTCTCGATGTTGTTGATTTCGGATGTTGCTTCTGTTTGATAACTCTATTTGAAGTGATTACATATTGGTGATTGTCTAGATTAATTTCAAGGCATATATTCTGTAAGATTGAATTGTTCGATTGGCTGCCTACTATCATTGAATGTGAAAACATATTATGAAATTGGATATTATGATTGAATGCTAAGGTAGTTATTGAATATGCATAAGGATTTGTGAGGATTAAGTTGGATTTATGCTCTCTACGTTGTACGTATTAAGTGTTATTGAGTTGGATTGGTCAAATGTTCTCCATGACATGATAATTAATTAGTTCGTGCCTTGCTTCGCTGTATTAGTATTACAATTTCGATAATGGGATAAGTTATATTCTATTTAGGCGTTGGAGAAGTACCTAGAAATTGTACGAGTTAGAATACGTTATTGACAAGTTGTAATGTTTTAATTATGAAGGTATCAAAGGAGAAGAAGAACAACAATTAAGTGTGAATGCGCAAATAAAGATTGAGGTAAGGGATTTGGGTTGTTTTGGCTATTGAGGCCCTACACCACAAGTATGGGTGGGTGAGTTAGTGTTGATGTTAGCTTAATATTAGTTAAATGCATGTTAGCTTTACTGTTAGCTTAATGTTAGTGAAGTTTATTGCTAGTTGTATGTTTTGTTAGTATGTTGTTGCCTTGATAATGTTGCTAATGCTTTGTAGAGAGAATGTTTTGTGATTCTTGGTTAATTGTGTGATTTTCTTTACTGCTAAGTGGTATTGTCAATTATGATGGGTATTGTTAGTTATGATGAGAAATAGAGAATGAGAAAGGGAAGAAGAAATGGGTGAGGATGAGATAAGCATGAACGAACCGAAATTTCCTTTACAACTGTTATTTATTTTCTTACATGTTGTTCGGTGTGAGTATATCGAATAATTAGTTTAATCACTTAATTAGTTATTAAATAACGAAGTCAAGCATGTTCAACCTAACCAATAATATATTTAACTAGGGTAATTTGCTTACGTAAGCATGTTTGTTAGAGGTTCGATTCATAGTTGTTAATTACTTCGATAAACATGTTAATTCTGATAATTACTTGTTGAGCATGTAAATTGACTAGTGAATCGTAGTGTGTAATTAGTATGTTAAATTTCATGTTTAATTTGTAGAATGTTAGTTAACTAGGTTAATTTAACTAAATGTGATTACTAGTTAAGCATGTTAAATAATTAGTATGTAAATTATAGTTGATATGTTTACTTTAGTTAGCATGTTAAATCGACTAGGTCATGTCATACCTAATTTACTGGTTTGCATGTATGACTAATTAACTAGTTGTAAGTAGTACTCAACCCTTGAATACATTAGCAGTAGCACGTTAATTAATTAACATTATGCAATAAGTAAAAAATAATTAACTGAGTATGTTAATTAGGCTAGCAAACACGTTTAGAATAATTTAACTAATCCTGTAATCTAAGCATGCAAGTCGGCTAATAACTTAATGATAATTAATAATGTTAGCATGTTAATTAACTAGACTAATTAACTAAACGTGAATGCTAGTGAGCATGTTAATCATAATTAGCAAGTATGTTAATTAACTAGGATTAACTAGTGAATATGTTTAATTACTAAGCATGTTAGATTTAATGAATTCCTTGCATGTATGACGTACTTGTATGCATTCACTATTTCGATTCAAGGTTGCTTTACTTTAAATGCAAGTATTATTTACCTTTCTTCATATGCGCTTTCACTTTCATTCAATGCACACTTCAGATACATAATCGATGTTTTACTTTTCTAAAGAACAGAATGATAAAGAGGATGAAAAGAGAACGAAGTAAACGTGAATGAGTTAAGGGTTCAATGACTAAGTGAATGAATGTTTTGTAATTGTCTTGATATTGTCTTCTTAGTATTTTTTACGATCTCAATTACGACTTTGTTTCTTTAGCATGTTATTTCCCGATTAACCAAAACATGATTAGTTAAACCAAAGCATGACTAGTTAAGTAGAATAAAAGCATGAAATCAACTCAGGAGCATGTTAATCGCCTAGGATAACTAAGTAGGATAATCACTGGGAATGATAAATGTAGGGAGCATGTAAATGGACTAGAATAATTTACATATTAATCAATAGTATGTTTTCGATTCTTTTCCGAATGATATTTTTCTATTAATTCGAGCATGTTTTCCTTGTTTCAATTCATTGTACTTGTTCTCCGTGGTATGCAGTTATTTCCTTCTATTATATGCTTTGTTTTCCTTATATGTGCTTCCAATTACTTTAAATGCGCACTTCAATTATTATGGATGTTGTATTGTGAAGCATCATGCATCATGCTAGATTGAGAATGTATGTACATGCATCATATTAATAGAAAGAATAGGATGCATGCATGAGTGATGAAAATGTAAGAATGGATGGTAGAGTAATATGACGATGGGTCTAGTCTGGCAGAAAGGTGCCCACAGGAGACTAGTGACTAGCCTGACAGTAGTATGCCCAAAGAAGGTTAGTTGTAGTCTGGCAGAAAGATGCCCACAGGAGACTAGTAACTAGCCTGGTAGTAGTATGCCCAAAGGAGGTTAGTTGTTGTAATACCCCGAAAATGTATTGTCCTTTTTGATCTTGTAATAATTCTGGATAATATAATAAATGAATATTACGTCAAATTATGCAATGGTGAGCGTAAGTTATGCACGAAAAGTAGAGGGTTAATGTTGGAAAATGACCTAAGTATGAAAAACTTTAAAAAAAAATACTTAAGTGTTGGATTGCGGATGCCGACGGACAGTGCGGACGACACAGGGCAGCGTCCGAATGAATCTGTCCTAAATTCTAGACAATTCGAACGATACAGACGATGGCGGATGATGGTGAATGGAGTCTGAATGAATCTATCCTAAATTCTGGACAATTCGGACGATACGGATGACTGCGGACGGGAACAAAATGGCATCTGAATGAATATGTCCTAAATTCTAGACAATTCGGACGATACGGACGATTGCGGACGGGAACAAAATGGCGTCCGAATGAATCTGTTCTAAACCCTGGACACTTTCGGACGATGCAGATGTTGACTGCGGACGACTCGCCTCGTCCGCAACATCGGGAAAATCTGAGAAACCCATTTAAAAATCATCTCTCTCTTCCGATTTCTTGCAAAAATCAAACAAGTTTTCTCTCTCTCTACTCTCTACAACCTATCCAGTCCTTCCCCTGCAGATTTGATGGTCTTCCACATGGTTTCCTCTCAGTGGACCATCCTCCCTTGAGTTGTGTGATGGTCAGCCTGCTCTGCTGTAAGTCCCCTATTGCAGTGACGTCTTCCTTCTCTCCCTCCGTCTATAAATGGTAAGTTTAGTGTCTTTCCTTACTCTGGCAGCTGGGAGATCAAGATTTGAAGTGTCTGGGTGGATGTTTTGTTAAATGTGAGTTGAATTAGTGAGTGGTGTGAGTTGCATTGGAAGTTGGTGATTTACTGCTATTGGAATTCCACCATGAGGTAAGATTAAGGTGTTGTTTGAATTGTGGATCCTCACACAGTTTTGTTCAAGGTTTGCTATGAATATAGGATTTAACCTTTAGTGCTATATTTGCTTAGGGGGATATTGGAAGATTGGGAAAACAGTTGCTGCCATTTTGCTTGGATTGTTATTGGTTTTACTACAAAAAAATTAGGTAAGGATTAGAATCTGTGTTGGCCATGACGGCCCTACATTACGGGTTTTGTTTGGATTGTTGTTGAGATTTATGGATTGTTAATCTCTGCCTTGTGATATCAAGCCAATGTTGATGCCTAGGATTTGATTTGTAGTTGTTATGCTGCTGACTCACCATTGAAATTACTGCGTCCCATGTTTGTTCATCTGGAAATTCAAGGGCTGTCATATTCCATTCGGTTAAGAAATTTTATGAAGCATAAGTTGTACACTTAAGAGATGATCCCTACTATATTGATGTGAATTGCTGTCTCTATGGATGGAAATATTAACTAGACTTACTAGTAGCAAAGAGATGAAATTGTATCCCAAACTGGACCGCCTTATTTACCAACGAATTCGTAATTGCTGAGAGATTCTAATTATCTATGATTGTTTCCTATGAGTTGTGACTGAGTATAGTAGATCAGAATAATAAAGGCTGTCCATATGCTCGAAATTACTATCCATGAACTCCGAATATGCCTAACAACTGGATTCTTAGGATTTAATAAGGAAATTAAACGGTATAGCTAAAGAAATTGCTAGGTTGGAGTTATCTTTGAGTTGATATGTGCCTATTTTTCCTTGTTTTAATGGTTAGCTAAAGTGAATAAAAATGGAAATAGTTGTGACAGCCTGGAATTGACTTTTAATTGTAAATTGTATTGAAATGTCTATGCTTCCCTGGTGTATTATTCTCTATTTTTATTTACGACATTCATGCATCATCCTAGGGCGTATGAATTGTTTACATAACGTATGTCATCTTAAAATATACGTAAATAGTCATGTGGGGGTTCGGGAAGATTGAGAATGGTTGTCGTGGTGACACCCCTATTAGAGTGCCTACTCCCAATTAGGGGGCGGTGAGGTACGGTTAAGCCACGGTAATCGTGTTCTAAAATCCCAATGGCTTCAACAAAAGTGTATGGCTATGGGTCGTGGTGACACCCCGATTGGTGTGTTTTCTAGTCGGAAATACGGTTAAGCCACGAGACCTAGATATACCCATCGCCCCAAACAACAAACAAGATACGGTTCTTTTCTGTAATACATCGCATGATCATGCATCACTTGCATTGCATTTAATTCTGATTCTTGCTGGGCGTTAGGCTCATTGTTTTCCCCGTGATGTAGGTAATGATTATAATGAAGAATTTGTACTAGTGGAAGAGGAGGCGTTCCAAGATGACCCCTCGTGTTATCAGCCGAATTGACCTGCTGGGTGTGACTCTTATGGGATGAGGGATATTGGTATTTTGTGAGAAGGGTATTTTGGTAAATTTTGCTATCAGTATTTTGAACATTTTCATAATGTAATAGGGACTTTAGGACTTTTGGTTAACCTTAAACTCCGTTTTGAACCTTTCTATATTATTTCGTAATGTTTTCGCAATAGATTATACAGATTTTACATTCTCTTAAAAACGAATTTCAAATAAAGAGTAAATAAATCAAGCAAAAAATTTAATACGTATTTTAAAATAAGGAAACATGGTTTTCAAATAACGGGGTGTTACAGTTGTAGCCTGGCAGAAAGGTGCCCACAGGAGGCTACCCCAACAAAAGAACGAATAACTAATAGGAAATAGTAATAATGAAATGAATGGCTTAATGAAAAGGACTAAAGAGAGGCATTTCATAATTTCATTTCCCTTTTTCCTTACTGAGCCATTAGGCTCACGTATTACTTGTAGTGTAGGTACAATGATGAACAGATAATAATAGGCTTATATACAAGAATGATGAACAAATAAAAAGCAGAGGTGAATGATTTGCAAGGGCGAGACCGGGGCTGGCTAGGCTAAGGGTAAAACGAGAAACAATTGTAATCACATTAAGCTTTATTATATTGTATGTAATTGTTTATTTTATTCTTTAAACGATTTCAATACTATTCTGCAAGATTTTAAACAAATGGTTTTATTTTATTACTTACGCTTCTGCATCTTGTGATTGGTTCTCCAAAACGGGTTTTAAAGAAAGAGTCAGTAGCGATACAGTTAGACGCTCTCTGATACGTTTTGTTTTAAAAGAAAGAAACTTCAAATTTTACGTATTTTGAAGGAATTACGGAAATCCAGGTCGTTACAGAAATCCTTCACTACCGTTTGAAGATTTTATGGATTTGAGGTTCTGTGTTTATAATTCTCTGCATATGGATTTTAATGGGATAATAGTAAAAGATAAAGGGTTAGTGGATGTGATTCCCTGTTGATGATTATTGTTGAAGAATGTTGATTAGGGTTAATGGATAAGGCTCTCTGTGAATTACTGCTTCTTGGTTTTGTGGGGAATCTATGCTTAGATTTATGTTCTACAATCATTTTGGTTAAATGTCTATTTAGACATGGATATTCGGGTAGAATTGTATATAGCCATGGATTTTATGAGAATAAGATAGAAAGTAAAATAGGAGAGAATGTGGTAATGCTTTCTATTATGAAATGTGGAGTGGTTCTCTGTTTATTAATGCCTTGATGAATATGGTATTAGTGGAATGAAGAGAAAATGTTAATATTAATAATCGGTGATTAATAATAATTTAAATGTTATTCATTTTGAAGGTATTGTGAAGGATAAACATAACTCATAATGTGCATTGAAGACCGCCAGGTAAGTTGATACTTACTGTACTTTGGTCTTCAGACTCTACATCGCAAGAATTAGGATTGTATGTTGTGTGTTTACTAGATTTAGGTTCTTTTAATGATATGTTTATTAGACATTTGTATGATCATTACAGGACCGTATGCATTAACAAACATATTGCATGATATATTTAATATATGTAAATAGGTGTGTGGGGGTTCGGGAGATCGGTGACATTCCATCAGTAGGTTACTCCCACATAGGGCGTGGTGAGGTAGGAGTTAGCTACATGGAATCTAGGGTTCATTTTTCTCCCATTCTCAAATCCCCAACGTCTTTTTAACAAAGGAGTAGGTACCGGCATGTGGAACAACCCCGATAGATATACCTCCTTGTCAGAGTGATTGGTTAGATCACATGACCCTAGGGTGTATCTCACTCTTGGTTTTCAAAAGAGATACGGCTCTTTTATGTAATGCATCGCATGATCATGCATTACATTTGCATTGCATTTCATTATATCTCTTACTAAACGTTAGACTCATTAGTTAAGCCTTGTTGATATAGGTATGTATGAGAAACAGGATAACAAATGAAAGACAGTTGATTAAGGATTTGCACTGGTGGATCTTGTGGCTAGCTAAGCTAAGGGATGTGACAAAGTGAAAAAAGTTTTGTAAAGAGTTTTGTAATTAAATCATAAAGGAAAATAATAGTATTTATTATATGTTTTATTTCTTAAAGTTTTTTGCTACAATTTATAAAAATGTTTTAAGTAAAGAAATTAACGATTGAGTTTTACGAAAGAAAAGTCTTCCAATATTTTTATAAAAAGAAAAGTTTTAAATTTTTCGCGATTTTTAAAAGGCAATAAAAACCGGGACGTTACAATGGCAACCCTGAATCTTTCAAACTAAGTTCTGAAAAATGAAAAGTCATTTGGGTTGAGTTGACTAAACTCTATAGCGGTAGAGTTTTACATCCACTGTAAATATTTTAAAAAGAGTATGTGAGCATGCCATAGATAAAACTCTTAAATAAAAATGACTAGAAAACGACAAGAAGGCCAATATCGAAAACTTCCACTATAGTGTGGTACATACAAAAAATCAGGTCATTACTGTAAAAAGATAAAAACTCAATGAAAATGAAGTCACTCACGGACTTTGAACATACCATGTCATCGACATTAATAAAAATAAATAATGATGATATTCAGTGATCCAACTGCTACAATGACCTTGTTCAGGTTTAAGGTTTTAATCCTAGAGACACGACACATACAGTTGTCTCATTACTCTAGTTAACGACAAACAATACACAAAATTAAATGGATACGACTAAACTGAAAAATAAATTAAGTATTCATGTTCGGAATTAAACATATCGAGTGAAAATACATATACAATACAAAAACTGACAAGCCATCAAAATGAACATGTCTTTCTAGTCATAAAAAATAAAACCTCTACCTCGAACCGGGTATACCACTATCAAAAGTCCAAAATCTGAGAAGAATCAAAACTAATAAAGGCTCAATACCTAACTATAATATCCTCACTAGTCAATTCCTGAACTCTTAAGTTTATATATAAAACTCATAAAATGAGTTGAAACAAACTTTGGGTTTAAATAGTCCCAAAACTCGAATTAATACAAGATAAATATTGGTGTCATGACGTGCGCATTAGGCGAATGCATCTAAGAAGGCAAAACATTGTGGCTTGAACTGCCCTGGAATCACGACTTGACACATTTCAAAGAACACTCACCGAGGTTAAACCATCTTACGCTATAAATTAATTGTCATTGAAGCTGTGGCTTAGAAGCGAAAAGCTCCAACGGTTTGCTATCGGAATGTCGGTTATTGCCACCAATCCTCATTGGTTTTCTATAGATCCCGACTTTGAATCAAACACTAAGATGGTATAATTTGGCCAACTTTTAACAATTTCAACCATATTTTTTTTTCAATCTTTAGACTAAATTTTCTAAACTTCAATTAAAACTCTTAATCCAAATAGAGAAAGATGACTTTAATGTTAAGATAAATATTACCTTCTATAAAATTTGAAGTTTCCAACATGAACGGGTCTATAATTAGGACAAACCAAGTGCCTCTCCACTCTTCCATGCCCGAATTGATTGTTTATGTTAAAAACCTAAATTAGTTTTCATACATGAGTGTGAAACAAAAAAGGGGGATCCACTTACTGACATAGAAAGTTTCTATGAACTTGACGTTTTCGCTGAATTTTGCCAGAAAAGCACTCACAAAAACAATACTCGACCTGGCCACTCCATTTTCTCTAGTGTGCCCAATAAAATGATAGTGTGATTGATTTTTATGATAAAATTGGTCTTTAAATACAGTCTATGACCCACTTCACAAAGCTCACGATTTAATTTATTAAATCTTATTTCAAATAAAAGAATTAAAGCTCAACCCTTAAATCTTTACCATTTTATTTGCTGAATTTTACACATGGTGTGGACAATTGATTTTATGGGTTAAAGGTAGAAATGGTGAGAGAGCAAAAATAAAATTTTCTAGGTTCGTCATGAATCTCTTTGTGCATCTCTACAATGGCTTTTAAGAAATAGGAAAGAATAGTGCTGAAGCAGAGGATAGCGCCACCCCAATTACTTTTGGATGCCACCACAAGAATGTAATTTTTGGGGTTTCTCAAACATACTCGAGATATATTCTATATCCGATTTATAATCCAAAATTTTTTAAATTTATTTTTAAGTATGCTATTGACATCACATTATTGGGTTTTGAGATTTGTGAGGATTTGAGAAGAAAATATTGAACCCAACAATAGAACAAATATATGGTATCACATGTTTTGTATACAACACGTAAAATTTCTATGATATGTATTTTTTTACATGATTTATTCAACTTGAATAGTTGATGAGAAAACGAAAGCCTTAAGATGAAGCTAGAAGGCCGAGAGGGCAATATGTAGAAATGGTAGTTGAGCTAGAGGTCGATCACAGTCTTAAAAATGCTAGCCGAGAGGACAATTTTTAGAAACGACGGTCGAGCTTGTAGTTGATCACAGTCTTGAAAATGCTTTACAAAGGTGAGTAAAATCAGCGGCGGTCGATCAAGACTTGGCAGGGCGGTCGATCGTCCAAAGGATATTTTGGGATGTCGTTGACGATGACTTGAACAACGGTCGATCAATGTGGGCAAGTCGATCGACCGGTTGGCTTAGGAAAGAAATTGCTCCTATACAATTTTCCTATTCCTCTAAAGAACTTCTCCTTGATGAATCAAGGAGAGAATTCTCACTAACGAAAATAGTGAGTTTGATTGCAATCTTCGAACTTGTTCACCAATCAAAATTGACTAGAAGAATTGAAAGAATCCAAATATCAAGTAATTCTCACAATACTTGACTTTAGTTTTTCAATCACAAGGATTTTAACCATCCAAGAGAAAGAGAGGAAATAGCCAAAGTTAAAAGAGATTTTATTATCAAAAACTAAAAACTTCTAATGAGTTTTGGTGGAGTATAAATAGCCCACCTTGAAAACAATTCTACTAGAAAAATGATTGGCTTATAGTTATCCATAATCAACCCTTATCTATCCATTTGAAATTTAAAATAACTTGAATTTAAACTATCTATAAAATAACTTGAATTTAAACTATCTAAGAAAACTTTAAAATAACTTGAAAGTAAGCTAAATAAAAATTTGAATGAATTTAAACTTCATTCTAATTTAAATAAATTCAAATTCGTGGCTCTTCTTTATCATTGATGGATCCCTCATCAATATGCCAATTAAGCACATGTGTTGACATCTCTCGATACACTTCTTTAGGCATGCCTTCATCTTGATTCAAATGTTAGACTTCAAATTGAATCGGGATTCTAATTTGGGTAGGTGAAATCAGACCCCTTAAACAGAAATGTAGCTATCTGTTCGCGGGCCTTTTGACATAGCAAACAAACTCCAAATTTAATGATACAGCACATTCTTGAAATCTTGAGATGTCAGCTACAATTTCTATCATAGAAGATTTTTATTCAAACTTTGAAACAAAATTCAAATTTTCCAAACAGATAAAAAATCCAACAAATTACCCTAATCTGCATTTTGTTTTCAAAATTTCTCTAGATCGGTGAGGAACCTGAGCTAAACTGGATTTTTGGAGCTCAACAACTCTGAAGTTGTTGAGGGAAATCCAAAAACCCAACTTTGGTTGTGGGTGCTTTGGTTGATTTTTCCTCCTCTATAAATAGAGGGTTTAGCTAAAGAAGGAAACTCACCTCTCCATCCAATTCTCTCTGTCAACTTTCTCGATGAAGAAATCTCCATCAACCGAGCCCTAGCCAAAATCTTTCTCCATTGTACCGCAGTCGATCTCCTCCTAGCAAGGTGAAATCTTATCCCTCTAGAGACCTCCATCGTTGACGAAGCTTGCCGAGAGAGGATTCTCTCTCAGAACTCTGTCTCCATCACGAAGAAGAGGAAGAAGCCGCTCGTGAACAAGAAGCAGATTGCGAAGAAAGGAAGACCCGGTTCTTGTTTTAAGTTGGTGAATCAAACCGGACCAAAATGAACCAGACTAGACCAAACTGAACCAGACCAAACTTGCTAGACAAACCAGAAGCCAACCTAGTCTAATTTCAACCTGAAATTCTCCTAAATATTCTAGATCAATCCGATTTCAATCCCATTCCGTTTAGAGATTTTATTGGTAATGAATTTCTACCCAATTTCTTTCAATGAGTAATTTTGAGAAGGAATTTAACAACAATTATCCTTCAGGCAAGCTAGATTATTTGAAGGATACAGAAACCTTAGAATTTCTATTTTCTCAGAATCCAAGTAAGTAAAGATATTGGTTTTCACTATTCTGGCCATTGGGCCTACATCACAAAGTATATTATTATTATTTAATTTATTTTACAACTTTATTATATTGTTTTTTATCCTGATATTTTAGAAGCACAAGCATGATTAGATATTGACATATGATTAAATAAAGATAAAAATTGATAGGTCATCTTGTATGCGAGTGAATATGATAGAATTGATGGAAAACATATGTTGTGATGAGAATTTTATTGGAAGAACATTGTTAAAATTTTATTTAATTTTGTATTTGCATTAATAAAAGTTTTAAAACATGTTTTGTTATTTAATATTATGTTTGCAAAAATATTCAAATCTATTTATGTATTTCCATGAATATATTTTAATTAATGTTTGACAAAAAAATGATTTTAGAAGATTTAATTAAATATTCCCTTATAAATGTTAGATTTTCTTCCGCTTTATTGAAAACTTTGATGATTTCAAGAAATTCTGAAATTTAATTAGAGTTTTAAATAAACTAATTTAACCTAATTTTTCAATCAGTTTGGGAAAAAATTTTAGGGTTTTGAAATTTGAGGGAAAATGAATTTTGAAATGTTATAATATAAGACCTTTAAGGGTGTCGAAATTGCCAAGTTGTACTCAGGGGTCAAATCAACGATTTTACATTTTGCCACAAGTCTTCTAAACTTGTGATTGATCTCCCACCTATACTTCATCTTGAAGAACTCTATAAGATATCTAGAAGTTAAATAGGGCATCTCATACCTTGAATATATTTTTCTCTTCGATCCCTACAAAAGAAATACTAAAAGCACTGTTAGAAAATCTTCTTGCTTGATAATAACTGGAGGAAATTCGTGGCATATCATCCTCTCGGGGTTGAAGAGGATTTGACCTCAAATCTAGAAGCTTTTCCCTCTAGTATTTATGATAAATCCTTCCTTTTCCAAATATTGTCATTCTAAAACCTCAAATTAGTATCAGTATCATGAGGTCCCTTAGTCCATTCAATTTTAGGAATCCAAGAAAATATTTTATTGTTTATCATGTCCCTCTTTGGTATAGCATCGATTGTTTTGCTTGTTCTCAACTTCGAATTCATTAAAAAAGGGTACCTTTCTTCTTCAATTGAAGTCTTTAGCAATCTGATCTGGATGAACAAGAACCAATTTAATTAGTCTTCCATCTTGTCGGAATGAGTAGAGGTTGGTAAATCCATCGTGCATAACCCTTTTGTTGAATTGCCAAGACTACCCAAGTAACACGTGGCATGCATTCATTGGTACCACATCACAAAGCACTTCATCTTTGCATTTACCCATAGAGAATGGAATCTTAGACTGCTTTGTTACCTTGATGTCTTCAAGGTTATTGGGCCACTTCAATCGGTGTGGTGTGGGATGTTTGGTAGTCTCCAACTTTAGTTTCTTTACAAGATTCGTGGAAGCCACATTAGTACAACTTCCACCATCAATGATTAAGAAGCATACATTTTCCTTGATTAGACATCGACTATGAAAAATATTCTCTCTTTGGCATACATCATCATTATCGTGATGTGTGGAGAAGTTTCTATGAACCACCATTAATAAAGGGCCTTCTTGCGCATATACCATGGACTCTTCTTCCTCCTTTGTTTTTATTACCTCTTCTTCTTCACTCTATACCTCCTTGTCTTCTACTCAGATGATCATAACCCGTTGGTTTAGGCATTGAGAAGCGATATGACCCATACTTGGGCACTTGAAACATTTAATGTCTCTTGCTCTTGATTGAGAAACAACCTCTTTTGAAACCTTTTCTTCCATAATTTTGTTGGCCAAAATTTTGGAAAGGACATTCTTAGGATTGGACCTTGGTTGTGGATTTGTTGATTGACTTTGCTTGACGAAAGGACGAGAAGGAATAAATTCTTGTCTTTTACATTGTCTTTCCATCTTGAGTGCTAATTGTATAACTTCATCTATATTGCAAAAAATTTGTAGCTCTACCACAATGTTGATATCAACATGCAAACCTATGATAAATCGAGTGATTGTTTGCTCTTCTGGTTCTTCAAGGCAACTCCATATCTTTAACGTCTTAAATTTAATGGTGTATTCTTAAACGGATAAAGTTCCTTGCTTTAGTCTTTGGATTTGTAGAAAGAGCTCTTGCTTGTAGGGCTTGGGTATAAATCGATGCCTCATCAAACGTTTCATGGCCCTCCATGTTTGGGTGTCATGTTCTCTGTCTCAACTCTTTTTTCCTTTAAGGTTTTCCAACCATATGCTAGCATACCCTATTAACTCTAAGGTAGCTAGTTGAACTTTGGCTTTCTCCTAGTAATTGTGGCAAGCAAATACCTTTTCCACCTTTTCTTCCCAATCTAAGAAATGATCCCCATTGCATGTACCTTTGAAATGAGGGATGGAAAGTTTCACATATCTTAGTTCCTTGAATTAGTCATTGAAATTTTGTGGGCTATGTGGCTTGTCTAAATAAGACGAATAATCATGCACCTCTGCATAATTCCCTTGCTCAAATCATCCTCCTCTAAAACCTCTTTCCCCCCCTATACCCCCTTGCTCTAGAGTTTTTCGGTGTTCGGTTGTCATGAGGCATCATAAGGCGCATTTGTTAAGTCAATTTTTTCACAATGTCCTTGAGTTGATCGATTTGATCTTGAAAGGAAGTTTTAGCTTCCCTTATTGGGGGTTGAACGGGTGGTGCATTTTGGGGATTGTTTCCCTCTTGATGTTGTGAAGCATTGAGAGCACTTCTTGTCATCATGGTTGAAGTAGTTGAATAATTGGCTTTGATACCAAATGATGTGAAAATGGAAGCCTTAGGAAGAAGCTAGAAGGCCGAGAGGGCAATCTATAGAAATGGCGGTCGATCACAATCTTGAAAATGCTTTACAAAGGCGAGTAAAATCAGAGGCGGTTGATCAAGACTTTTTTTTTTTGGGGGGGGGGGGGGGGTGGGGTTGATCGTCCAAAGGATATTTTAGGATGTTTTGATGATGACTTGAACAACGGTCGATCAATTTGGGCAAGTCGATCGACCGGTTGGCTTGGGAAAAAATTGCTCATTTACAATTTTCCTATTCCTCCAAAGAACTTCTCCTTGATGAATCAAGAAGAAAATTCTCACTAACAAAAATAGTGAGTTTGATTGCAATCTTTGAATTTGTTCACCAATCAAAATTGATTAGAAGAATTGCAAGAATCCAAATATCAAGTAATTCTCACAACACTTGACTTTAGTTTTTCAATCACAAGGATTTTAACAATCCAAGAGAAAGAGAGGAAATAGCCAAAGCTAATAGAGATTTTATTTATAAAAAACTAAAAGCTTCTAATGAGTTTTGGTGGGGTATAAATAGCCCACCTTGAAAATAAAATTCTACTAGAAAAATGATTGGCTTATAGTTATCCATAACCAACCATTATCTACCTATTTGAAATTTAAAATGACTTGAATTTAAACTATTTAGGAAAACTTAAGTTGAATTTAAACTATCTAAGAAAACTTTTAAATAAAGATTTGAATGAATTTGAACTTCATTCTAGTTTGAATGAATTCAAATTCGTGGTCCTTCTTTGTCATTGGTGGATCCCTCATCAACCAACTAAGCACATGTGTTGGCATCTCTCGATCCACTTCTTTAGGCGTGCTTTCATCTTGAATCAAAGGTTGGACTTCAAATTGAATTGCGCTTGTAATTTGTGTAGGTGAAATCGGGCCTCTTCAATAGAAACATAGCTCTCTATTCACGGACCTTTTGATATAGTAAACAAACTCCAAATTTAACGATATAGCCCGTTCTGGAAACCTTGAGATGTCAACTACAATTGTTATGGAGAACTCTCTTTCATATAAGACCTTTATGGGTGTTCGTGGATACTTAGTTTCAGAAGGACACATGGGCGCACATTCGACGTGTTCTCGAAAACTTTGTGTGGGATGGATTTTCACAACAGATGTGTAGGTTTTCGCAAGCAGATGTGTGGACATCCTCATATTAGTTACTGTGGACTTCTAAAAAATGAATAACAATTTTGAGATATTGTAGAGCAGACATCCGCCCTGTGGATTAAAAACATTTTCTATAGGTTTTTAAGCAGTTGTTTAACTGTGGCATCCCGCCTCATGAAGGCCAGGAAAGGTCCAGGTGTGGGTCCTGCTTATATCAGGGGGGCACAATCCCACATCGCTTGGGAGAGTAGAAAATGCATGGTTTATAAGCATGAATCCCCTCCCTACCTAGTACAATGCATTTTGGGCTAACCTCAAGAACAAACCAGTGCGTGCTTCGGCCCAAAGCGGATAATATTGTACTGGGAGAACCGGGGATCGTTACATTAACCATTGCATAAGTCCTTTGAGAATACTTTGAGTCATTAGTAAATGGTGTGTAAATAAATGTATGATACCATTTCATGCATCTTTTGTGTATGCTTAATAATAAGATTTGCATAGTTCATATTACATGCATTATTAGTATGTATTACATTCATTCAATGCATGCATAACATGGATGTCAAATCATGCATCATAGAAAGATTTATATGAACGAAAGGTATTATTTGGGTGGTATAATTGGTCCCACAGGAATCCAATATTCTACGCTAGGTTATGAATTTATGTGATGTATGGAAAGTAGGAAATAGAAAAGAGTGACTGTGGGTCCTTCTTAGGTTATGAATCCCAAGCCCTCTAGAGGTATATTTGTTCATAGGTATACCTATTGGAAATAGTAGCCAATACAGTGGAGTTTTATACTTGTGTAAAGTAGGATAGTATTCAATCATATATATTGACATTCATGAACATGTTTGTTAAATAACTTCACCATTTAAATTAAACGGACATTGTATTGATTCATATCATCATTGCATTGACATGAGTACAAAAATATTATGTGATATTCATATTGCATATCATTGTAGTATAATAAAGAGGTCTAGAGGTAGACCTAGGTGGTGGGTGTTTGTCCTATATTTGTAAATTACATGAGATTGTAATTCTTAAGTATTAGATTTACTTGTTGAGCTTTATAGCTCACTCTATTATGGTTTCTACTTTTTTAGATATAGGAAGTAACCAAAAAGACAAGGCCAAGACAAGTCAAAGGCAAGAGGCTAGACACTCAAGGTAAGAGTGGGACTCAAACTCTTGGACCTGGTGTGTGTGTGTGTGGGTTTTAGTTTCCGTTGTGCTTAGTTTGGTATGAGGGTCACATTTAGTGACCCAAGTGTTGCAATAAAGTCAATATTATTTTGTTTTGTAACTTATGTTGTTAAGTTAAAATATGGTTGTAATACAATGAAATTACATATTTAGTTATGATGTACATATTAAAGAAAAAGAAAACTTTAATTGGACTCACATATGGTAAATTAGGTTATGATTATTTGTAATATTATCCTTGTAAAGATACCTGAGTGATGCAATCCAACATTATCATACTTCAATTCGAGTATTAGTGTGCATTTGTCATTCTCCGGGTATAAAATCCTTATCATAATCCTGATTTTCGAGGGGACAAAGTCGAGGATGTGACATTATGCAAAACATAATAACATGTTATCATTCCAATCTACTTTCATATGAAATTCACATTAACCATACATCTCCATCAAACATCACATCATTCTATAATCAAAGTAACTATTAACGTGTCAAAATAGAAATTGATGTCATATTCTCAAATTTACAGCAGTAAGGCATCACAACAGTCTACCATCAATATATCAACTAACATACCAAAATAGAAATCAATAACACATCCTCGATCAACATCAATAGAAATCAATAGCATATCCTCGATCAACGTCAATATAAATCAATTGTACATCCTCGATCAACATTGTTGCAAACAAAGCATCATATATAAAAAAACAATAAAAGTTACCCCAACGCCTTGTGATGTAGGTCGAAAGGCGAAACACATGCAAATATATTTTACCTTGAGATGTTAGCATTATTTTGATTACCTAAAACGATTATCCCTTGCCTTAGGGTCAACTTCCCATCACTTCGATTCCAAAGCCCTTAATCTCCTTGAAACATCCATTAAAATATATCTAATTAATAATAAAATTGAAATCCATTAAACTAGACTATTTATGAAAATGTCAAAAATGGTAAAATTCCCCAATTTAACCTAATCTTGTCATTAGGTGTTTGAATTAAATCTCAACCAAATGCCTTCTCCTTTTAATCATTAGCATGTCCATAGAATATCAATAAATACTTAATCAATTGAAAATTGAATATACAAAACCTCTATGAATAACCATAGCATCTGCTAGAGGTGGCTAACGAGCCAAGTCGAGCCTGCCAAGCCTAAAAAAATTTGACTTGTCGAGACTGTCGAGCTTAACGAGCCGAGCCTAAGGAGCCGAGCGAGCCTAACAAGCCTTAATGAGCCGAGCCTAACGAGCCAAATTATACATAAATAATAATATCTTATATAAATATATTATAAATTATTTTCAATATTATACAATTTAAAACTATAATAAACATTTATTATTATAATGTAAAAATAATATAATTAATAATGTAATTGAATAAATATTTTTATTGAATTGAATAAATATTTTTATTACAATTTCAAAATGAAAATGAAAATTTAAATTACAATTTCAGAAAATAAATTACAAGATAAAGAAAATATATGAAAATGAAAATTACAATTTCAAATTTAAATAAAAATTTAGTTTTCGACATCCAAATTTTTGAATTTTCCAACTATGTCATCTTCTCGTTGTTAATCTCTCGTCACAGCGTCGTTCCAATCCTTTATGCAAATGAGTGCCTCAACGATTTCTGGTGCAAGTCTTTCTCGTTTATCATCCATCGTACACACGTCTACCTGCACTAAAAGCAGACTCCGATGCTACTGTAGAGATCGGAGGTGTTAATAGATCACATGCCATTCTAGAAAGAATAAGAAATGAAATAGAGTTGACTCTCCACCAAGCCAAAATAACAAAATCCTCATGGCGAGAAATGTTATGGTAGGTGTTAAGATAAATATCAAGTTCATTTCTTTGTGAATTATAAGAATGAACATTGTTATCTATTTGCTTAAATATATCATACATAAAATCTTGTGGATCTCCACTACAAGCACCACTACTAGAACTAGCATGCATATGTGAAGAAGGAATTCAACGATTATTAGAATATTTAAATTCATAGGAAAAAAATAAATTATCAATTTCATTTTTTAATTGAGCACCATTAATTGAAGAAGGCATACCTAAATTAGAAGAAATTCTATCAACCATTATACACACTCCATTTAATTTAAATCTAGGATGCATTATGCATGCAAAACAAAAAATATTAGGTATGTTAAGCCAATATTTTTTAAATTTTCTTTCCATTCTTTCAATTAATCCACAAAATTCGTTTCTTTGTCTAAATTTTTGAAAAGTACCTATTAATTTTTTAAAAAGTGGGAGAACAAGATGAGTAGTGGGATAATAAATTCTCAAACATTCATTTGTAGCTTCAAAAAATGGTTTTAAAAAATCAAGAAATAAATTAGCAATTTCGCAACTATTATGATCAAGAGTAAAACATTTTGTTTTTTCACTAATATAAGCACAAATAACCAACCAATATTCCACCTTGGTATTTTCTAACATTAAATAAGTCGAATTCCACCTTGTATCTACATCGGTTTTTAATTTTCTTGGTTTAAGTTAAGCAGCTTTACAACATTCTTTATATTCTTGCTGTCGCGTATTAGATGAAGTAATAAAAGAAATTGAAGATCAAATAGATTCAATATGATGTGAAATAAGTGACATGCCATCTCGAACAACTAAATTTAAAATATGACAAAGACATCTCATATGAAAAAGAGTATTATGAGCCGTATCTAATTGAAATAACTTTTTAAATTCAAGAATTGCAACATCGTTAGCAGCAGCATTATCTAGCGTAATACTAAAAATTCTATCTCTAATAGCATATTCTTGCAAAATTCCAACAATATATCTATAAATGGTAATGCCACTATGTGGATATTCACAACTACGAAATCCTAATATTCTTTTATTTAATTGCTAAGAGTCATCAATAAAATGAGAAGTTACGACAATATATCCTAAAGCATTAGGTGCACTCCATAAATCAGAAGTAATACAAATAGACATAGATGGAGCATTTGAAAAAAACTCAATTAATTCATGTTTCATATTATTATACATTTTAATAATATAACTTCGCGTCGTACTTATCGAGACTCGTTTAAAACTAGGATTAATATACTCTTTCATAAAATTTTCAAATAACTCGCTATTATACATAGATAAAGGTGCCTCAGATTGTGATATATATATTTTGCTACTCCTTCTCTCATTTTATTATGTGAATACATAAAATTGCCACTGCCACTAGCATTTATGAGTGTTTGTGTAGGGTCTCTCACTTGCTCGGCTGAGTGATATTTTGTATAATGCCTACCAAGTGTGCTAGTAGAACTACTGGATTCGTATGCATCATGTTTAATACAATATTTGCATTGTGCTCTACTTTCTATTTTTCCACCAATTTTAATGTCTTTCATTTCAAAATGATTCCATACATTCGACGTTTTACTTCTTTTTTTCTAGGTGACGATATGGATGCATGTGCAGATGATTGACCAATTGAAATCATCATTAGTGTCAACAAAAGTGTCAAGCAAAAAATCACATGGATCCATAATTAAAAAAATTGACTACTGCGAAACAATTAATAAATAAAAGGGAAAATGACAATTCAACCATCGTGGTTTACGGTCAATGACAAGTCAACCACTGTGGTACGTTTTCTAACAATTTAACCATCCACGTATGCTAAAAATGACAAATCCACCATCGATGTGAGAAAAAATAAATGAGGGTACGAAAATTTTGGCTTGGACGCCACGGTGTCCAGGCCATTTTTTGCCTGGACATCGCAGTCTCCAAGCCATTTTTGCCTGGAGACCGCGGTCTCCAGGCCATTTTGGCTGGAGACTACGGTCTCCAGGCCATTTTGGCTAGAGACTGCGGTCTCCAGGCCATTTTTGCCTGGAGACCGTTGCCTGGAGACCGCGGTCTCCAGGCAAAACGACCTTTTGAACTTCAAACGACCATAACTTTTGCTACGAGTGTCAGAATTGGACGCATAAGGTATCAAATTGAAGCTCTTTCAGAGATCTACGACTTTCCATAGGTTTTATCCCATGATTCCACTTTTTCGGCTCCATGATCAATCGTTTAAGCACTGAAGACTCCGGTCTCCAGGCAAAACGACCTCTTGAACTTCAAACGACCATAACTTTTGCTACGAGTGTCAGAATTGGACGCATAAGGTGTCAAATCGAAGCTATTTCAGAGATATACGACTTGCCATAGGATTTATCCCATGATTCCACTTTTTCGGCTCCACAATCAATCGTTTAAGCACTGGATTACCAAACATTGTTTTTATCGCAAATTTGAATCCCAAATTTCAGTGCTTAAACGATTGATTATGGAGCCGACAAAGTGGAATCATGGGATAAACGCTATAGCGAGTTGTAGATCTCTGAAATAGCTTCGATTTGATACCTTATGCGTCCTATGGTCGTTTGAAATTCAAGAGGTCGTTTTGCCTAGTGACCGCGGTGTCCAGTGCTTAAACGATTGATTATGGAGCCGAAAAAGTGGAATCATGGGATAAACCCTATGGCAATCGTATATCTCTGAATTAGCTTCGATTTGATACCTTATGCGTCCAATTCCGACACTCGTAGCAAAAGTTATGGTCGTTTGAAGTTCAAGAAGTCGTTTTGCCTGGAGACCGGAGTCTTCAGTGCTTAAACGATTGATCATGGAGCCGAAAAAGTGGAATCATGGGATAAACCCTATGGTAAGTCGTAGATCTCTGAAAGAGCTTCGATTTGATACCTTATGCGTCCAATTCTGACACTCGTAGCAAAAGTTATGGTCGTTTGAAGTTCAAAAGTTCGTTTTGCCTAGAGGCCGCGGTCTCCAGGCAAAAAATGGCCTGGAGACCGCAGTCTCCAGCAAAAATGGCCTGGAGACCGCGGTCTCCAGCCAAAAAATGGCCTGGAGACCGTAGTCTCCAGGCAAAATGGCGGTCTCCAGGCAAAAAATGGCCTGGAGACCGTAGTCTCCAGGCAAAATGGCCTGGAGACCGCGGTCTCCAAGCAAAAATGGCTTGGAGACTGCGGTGTCCAGGAAAAAAATGGCCTGGACACCGCGGCGTCCAAGCCAAAATTTTCGTACCCTCATTTATTTTTTCTCACATCGATGGTGGATTTGTCATTTTTAGCATAAGTGGATGGTTAAATTGTTAGAAAACATACCACAGTGGTTGACTTGTCATTGACCGTAAACCACGATGGTTGAATTGTCATTTTCCCTAAATAAAATGATACCGCACACCAATTACGCAACAATAGTATGTAATTGTTGTGACCACCTCCACAAATACGACGAGTCCTACAGAAATCGGGAAAAAAAATTTGTTAGTTAATACACATTACACATTACATTAAAAAACATAAAAATGAATAAAATAAAATATACCTTTAAAATGGTGAGAAATATTGAGAGATTGAGAAATTGAGAAATAGATAGATTGATGAGAAATGTAATAGATTGAGAGATTGGGAGAAAGATTTGGTAAAGAATTTAGGAAGAATTGTAGTGGTATTTATAAAAAATATGAAGGAGGGGGATGAGAGAAACGGTCTTCAGACCGTTGCAATTGCAACGGTCTGAAGACCGTTGCTTCTCTATGCTGTGATCACAGAGAAGCAAGCAACGGGGAAGGCAAGTAGGCAACGGCCACTGGACCGTTGCCATTCTTACCAACACCAACGGTCTTCGGACCGTTGCAATTGCAAAGCAACGGTCGGAAGACCGTTGCAAAGAGCTCGACTCTCACAGTGAGTGAGAGTCGACGTTCTGCTCTCTCTGACTCTCATAGAGAGAGTCGACACTCTCTGTGAGAGTCGACTCTCACAGAGAGTCATCGCCCGACGCCTTCACGGTGACTCACCGTTGGTGAGTCTCATAGTGAGAGTCGACGCTCTCTGTGAGAGTCCCTACTGGCCGACTCTCACTGTGAGAGTCGTCGACTCTCACAGAGAGAGTCGACGATCTTTGTGACTCTCACAGAGAGAGTCGACACCCTCTGTGAGAGTCCCGACTCTCACAGAGAGTCGACAGAGTTGCCCGACGGCGACGCCTTCACGAGTTCACGCCTCACAGTCACGGCTCACGGTGAAGGCTTCACGGGCTCGCCTGGACATGCTCACCGAGCCAGCCCACTAGGCTCGCAACTCAGGTCTACGTACCGAGTTCTCACCTTCGCGACTCGCTAGTCTCCAGGACAGGGGACGGCGTCCCCGGGACACCATCGTCTGTGAACTGCGAAGCATCAGGGATGAGTCGGTGAGTCCGTCTCTGCCACTTCGACTTTTCTCCATTCGCCACTTCATCGCAGGGTAGTTGGGACTCCCGACTCGGGAGACTCTGGGACCGCCAGGGACCATGGCGGGCGGGCTCGCCGGGCCAGCCCGTCAGGCTCGCGAGCCAGGGTTTTTGGGCTCAGCTCAGCCCGCCCGCCGAGTTCGGCCCGCTACAGTAACGGCAGCCCACCCATTAGCCACCTCTAGCATCTGCCATTAAACCTTAATCAAAATACTCTCCCATTTCTAAATTTAATCTCATAAACAACCAAAAATCCAATCCACTCAATCTTAACGTGAATTAAATTATCCTCTAATAAAATTGAGAGAAAAGGATGGTGGTCATGATCTCGACCTCTTTTCCTTTGGGAATTGGGGCAGTGAACAAGATTCTCTGCTTGGAGAATGCATACATCAGCGAAAGTCTCACAATGATTCATTAATGTTAATTTTGTAGATGCTCAAAGGGGAAAGAGGATGAATTATATTTATCAAACATCCAAATATATCATGGTGTTGTTTAAGATAAAGCATAAGTGGAAAATTAAGCACAAAATTGAGAGACTTATCGCAAATGCAAAATTTGTAATATGACCTTTGACAACTGTTTGGTAGATTAGATAATCTTAACTATTTTATATAAAAAATTATTCTTCATAAAGATTGTAGCTGACATCTCAAGCTTTCTAAAATGAGGTGTTTTATTAAATTTGGATTTTTTTTCTATAAAAGGGTCCCCAAATAAATAGCTATGTTTTCTGCCAAGTAAGCTCATTATTGCTTACTCGAAATTTGATGGGCCACAAGGAGTTCTTACAAGATCTCAATCAAAGAGGCTTTCAAATTATCATGCGGTTTTTTATTTTTCATATGCAAAGATACAATTTGCTTTAGAAAACACACCTAATGAAGTGAACCAAGAAATAACAAAACATGTGCTTACTTGGCAAGTTAAAGAGGAATCCACAATGAAGAGGAAAATTGCGGATTTGAAGCATGATGCCACGAATTTGAATTCATTCAAATCTTTGAGTGAAGTTCAAATTCAATTAAATCTTTAGTTAGCTAGTTTTTAAATTATTTTAAGTTTTCCTAGATCTTTTAAATTTATGTTATTTTAAATTTCAAATAGATAGATTATAGGAATCGGTTAGGGACTAGCATAAACCGATCATAATCCTAGTTTAATTGCTTTTATTTTATTGTAGGCTATTTATACCCAACTAAGACTTACTGGAAGTTTAGTTTTGTGATGAATTAAAACCCCTTTTACTCATGGCTAGCTTCTCTTTCTTTTGAATTATTGTTAAACCTTTTGATTGAAAAATCGAAAGTTTGAGCGTTGTGAGAATTACTCAAGCTTTTTTTTTTCGTGCAATTTTCTAGTCAATTTCTATTGGTGAACTTGATCAAATATTATAATTAAACTCTTATTATTTGTTGGTGGAGTTCTCTTTTTGTCAAACCAGAGGAAAATCTTTGGTTCAATAAAAATGTTGTAACTTTAGCAACATTTTCCCAAGCCAACTATCACACCTATCGCCATCGCAATTTGTTTCCTCGGCAACAACGAATGAGCTTTTCAAGATCAGTAAGAATCTTAATCTTAGAATCTAATAAACCATACAAATAGCACGTCTAATCATGTATTGCTATAACACCAAAAGGGGACCCGAGATAGAATGGGGATCGACCATATTCGAAACGGGCTGAACCGTTTGACTTTTATCTTAAACTCTTAATTAGCAGCGGAAGACTTAAAATTTACATTACAAACTAGACCCAAACTAAAGTTCCAATAGTGACATTAAGATAGTGTAAAATAAACAAGGTAAAAAACTATGTGGAAGTAAAATTAAAATTAAAAATAATATATAAAGTGCAAACCTCACAAAAATTATCTAAACTCTCAAAGAAAAACTGAGTTGTCAGGGAATTTTTCAATTCTACAATTGCGGTAGCAATTAAGACTCACTTTGATTATTTCCTCAAAAAAGGAAATCAATTTGGGGTAAATCGACTAAACTCAGTAAGAATTAAATTTTATGTTCAACATTTTAGGTTATAAAAAATGTGAGCATGTCAAATTTATTTAAAAATAAACACTATATATGAAAGAGTTAGAATCGTGTAATAGAACAAGTAATGAAAATAAAAAAGTCTCATACTCAAGCGATCACAACAACCAAAACGATATTGATTGGGTTGAGGGTTTTGTACCAAGGGACATAACACATACAACAATCACATTACTCTAGTTAACAACAAATATGCATAAATTTAAATGTATATATAACTGAACTAAATATTAAATTAAGTATGCATGTTTGAATTTTAAACATGATAAGTGAAAAAGATATATATAATATAAAATCTGATAAGCCATAAAAGGGACACGTCATTTAATGTGAGAATATATCTCAAAATATCATTTCAGAAATTAATGTCACGAAACCATTAAATTTAAATTCCCACCTCAATTTAAGCCTACAAATGCCAAATCCCAACAGTAAACGATCCAATGAATTCAACAGTAGACAAGTCCAAATAATTTCCTAAGTTTTGGAACCTATGTTTACCATAATCAAAATTCGAACTCTAAAATTAAAAATTTGAATTTCTAGGCTAAACAAAGATGACTCGAGAATGATAGAGTCGGAAGCATAATACGGTCCAAAACGGCCTCTGAAATGACCCATTAATGATTGGGTCAAAAGTTAAATTTGGCCCAAATCTAGGTAAAAAATTAAATTTGGCTCAAAATAGAATTTGACACGCGGCTCAGCATAGTTTGGTTATGGCCCAATGACTTGGCAGAGTGAGGAGTGGGGATCAATCATTCCCCATTTCAAAGAAATAAGGGAGCCCCCTCCCCTATTCTCAACGACAACCCCGTAGCAAGGGGTGTTTAAAAATTTTTAAATTATTACTTATTTATTTATATTTTTAAAAACTACCAGATTTTAAAATTGTCCTAATGATCAGTCCTCACAACCTTAACTTCAATTTTTAGCTTATGATCAACTCTCAATATAACACATCCCATGATTCATGTGATATCTAATATATAATATTCCGACTCTTTATATCAGAATTTAATAAGGATAATTTGAGTAATTGTAGGATATTTGGATTAACTGGATAATTATCAAGGTATTACTAAGGATGTAACCGTTAGATTATAATTTAATAGAATTTATTGGATGATAATTAGAGATAAAGTAATGAGGTATAATTAAGTGGGGATTAAATGAATATTAAGTGAATAATTTAATATAATGAAAATTGAAATAAAATGAAGAAATTAAAATAAAATGGGATTAAAATAAAATAAGAAATTAAGAGGGAGGGGAGAAGTAAACCGGTTCACCTGCAAAGCAGTTTGATTGAAGCAAAGGGAGAGAATGGCTTCGGCCATTCTATATTCAGACCCGAGAAGAGAGAGGGAGCCAGCGAGACAAAAAGAAGACCGAGCGATGGAGAGCGAGGTTGAGAGCAGCGACGCGAGGCTAGGCTTCGCGATACGAATCGACGAACATGGTGTTCGTCGAGCTACCACCATCGACACAAGGAGACTTAGTCGTGGGTCGCAGGCTAGGGCACGAGATTGAATGAATCCTGTGGGGTGAATTAGAGTTCTCACTTGCGGCGATTTCCAGCTTCGGGTGAGGGTGGTTGAGGTAAGTCTAATCGATTTCTCCTCCTCCGTTGCATTCTATTGATCGACAATTCAGGGGTGGTTGTGAATTTCTCTGTCTGGGAATCGGCAGATGCAGGGGTGGCTGAAAGCTCTTGATGAAGCGATTGTGGTTCTCTTTTGCTGGTAATATTGGGTATTCTAAACTCTATTTCTGCTTAATGTAAACTATTGAGATTATTGTACTATGTTGTTAGGATTGAATTTTAAATAGTTGGTCGAATGTTAACTCTATTTTTGGATATGTTTTCCATTTATTAATTTGGTTGATGTTCTCTATTTGGATCGTAATTGTGAGGGACTGTTCTCTGTTTGGACTATATTGGAAAAATTAATTGGTTAAGCTGTTGTTGGATGATTTAACTGCTGTTTTATTGGGATGAAAATAATGAAATACGTTGGTTGTTGTCGGGTACTTACTGCTGTGTCGAGTTGGTTATTGTTGGCGGAATTTTATTGGACATTAAATATATGGATAATGTTCTCTGTTAAATAACATGCCATGTTAGCTTGAATTTGGTTAATTAGTGGATTCATATGTTCTGTCATTTGGTTTGGGTTCCTATATTCTGCTATTGGATGCATCGATAAGATTAATTGTCTATTGCTAAATCCTTGTGCGCATAATAATGTTAAGGAAAGCATATATTGTGGTCATATACTTGTTGGTTCAGATTCACATCATTTATTGGATTGATATATTTCTGATATTTGGATCAGGTCATTGAACATTCGCTTGGTAGATAAATGTAGTTTTGTGACTCGATTTAGATATTGTTATTGAGATTAATTTATTGGGATGGTTATATTCCATTTTGGGTGTTAATGGGTTCTGTGAACTGTTACGTGGTTAGTTGGAATTAAATTATGAAACTAAGTAATGAATAAGAACTAAAGATAGAAAAAGACGTTAATTTATTAGACTAATAATTAAACATTATTAAATTGTGAAGGCACAAAGAAGAGAAGAATAATAATGACTAAATGCTAATACGCACTAAACCTTCGAGGTAAGAAATTGAGTAGAGTCGTTGGCTAGTGGAGGCCCTATACCATTAGCCGTGTCATTTATTGTAATTGTTTGTTTATGTTTCCATCATGTTGCTTAAATTATTATGCCTATGCAAATCGCACGTTATTAGTTTAATTTCTGAGCATGTTTAGGATATTAGCATATGATTACTATTTCGTTTAAACTGCCAAGCATGTCTACATTGTATTTCTTTCGAACTGCAAGCATGTCTAATTGTTATTGCATCTTTTAATTACCAAGCATGTTTAGAATGTATCGCCATGTATAGGGTGTTAGTAGCTTTTATTCTGTCTCTTTCTTGTATATATATGGTTGTGATTACTACTTCTTATTTCATGTTTTTATACCATGGTTATTACTCTTTTCCAATGACATGCATTATGATAATGTTACATGCATCATGCTAATAGAAACAAGTAGGAATGTCACGCTAGTGTGGATATTCATATACATTGTGTGAAGAAAATGAATAAAGAAAATGAAAGGAATGAAAAGAAAAAAAAAATGGAAGTTAGGGGACGGAGGGGTAGTTCGGATCTAGCCTAGAAGTCTTGGCTAAGTCTCCTCCCTTATCTGGAACGGGATCAACTACCCACAAGAGGTTAGAAGCCTACTAAGACTATTCCCTCACATATGGGTTCCTCCATCTTCCACTTGATGTATGAGTTATGAATGAATGAAGGAAATGTATAGAAAATATTGGTTTGGGGCGGTACACATTCCAAAAGAACTAAAGAGAGGCATAAAGCATACTGCATAGCTCATTTCTCACTGGGCCTCGAGCTCACATTTGCTAATGGTGTAGGTACATGTATATGCACACGAGAAAATGATGAATAAGTCAAGGAGCAGTTGATGAAGGATTTGCACGAGCGGAACTTGTGCTTGGCTAGGCTAAGGAAAGAAAAAGGGAAAAGGTTTTGTAAATGTATAATAATAATCTATTTATCGTCTTTGTAACATGAACGACTTATGCTTCCACAATGTTTTGATAAATGATTTTATAACTATAGTTTTCTACTGCTTATAATGATTTTCATAACAAGTCTAAAGAAAGTTTTTAACGATCCGACTTTTTAGAGAAGAACTCTGAAGGTTTTAATAAAGATTTTAGTTTTTTTATAAAAGTTTTAAATTTAACGCATTTTTAAAGGTTATAAAAATTGGGTCGTTACACAATATTTCAGATATTTCTTATTAATATCATATCTATGTGTCACACCTCTTTATGTAAGAAAGGATATTGCATATATATGAATGCTTAGGTCTATGATTAAAGTAGTCGTAGCCTAACTAATTCTTAAACTCATGTACAATTTCTTTATCCACAACAAAATCTCACATGTGTATATATATTAAATTTCTCAATCACAAATCTCATGTGCTGTATATTTTTAAGCACAACCACTTTATGAATAATTTACTCCATATATCTAACTCATTCATCTAACATAATTGTCTATATTTTGAATCTCATAATATTTTATGGTTTATTTATAACCAATTTTATGTAGACATTTCTAATGTGTGTTTAACCCCAAACTATCTAAACATTTTTTATTAATGTCTAATCTCATATAAGTTTTTACCATAATCCTCCATATGAAGGTCTTTCATGATGCATAAACAAATATACCTAGACACATGATATTATGAATAAGTGCCTATATACCACTATACTCAAATTTTAACAATCTTTTACTCTTTACTCATGTCCTCTATATGATGGAATTTTACAATGTATATATATAATTATGTCTGAACATATGAAAAATCACCATGTCATCCAATACCCAAATATATGTATTATATATTAAATGTATATGAATATCACACATTGTCTTTTTTTTTTTTAATAACCGTGCAATGATAAATAAATCAATGCAATGTTCAATTTAATTTTCATTAGTGTTGTTATTTAACCAATACCATATTAACATATCAATATGCATGATCATAACACATCGTATGTAAAGTCGCACAAATTCATGTAATCCCATTGTATTGGCCACTGTTTCTAATAGGTGTATCTATGATTAAATATAAACTTCTAAAGTGTTAGAGTTTTGAAAACCAAGGGAGACCCACAGTCACTTCTCTTCCATTATCTACTTTATTTATGTCACACAATACATAGCCGACCAAATAACTAGATTCAACTGTGACTAATCTATCTTCTGCAATATTGTTCATACACATACATAAATTTCATGATGAATGATTTGAGCACCCATTCTATATAATACATAATAATAATGTATGTACATGTGTAACGACCTAGTTTTTCATAACCCTTATTAAAAATTCGTTAAAATTTAAAACTTTTACCAAAACCCCTCTAAGATAATATCATAGTGCAAAACTGGACCGTCAAAACATTTTTTGTTAAAACCTAGCAGAAGCAATTATAAAATCTTTTGCGAAAACATAACGAATTTATTAAAACTTAACAGAAGCGTAAATTAATTGATTAATGAAAACTAAATAATTAAATATTTTGTTTCAAAAATGAAAACTAAGCAATTAAATACAATTTAATTACAACTATTTTCTTTTTACTCCCTTTAGCCTGGCCAGCCACGAGTCCCGTGTGTGCAAATCCTTTATCCCTGCATTATGATTTGTGTATTTTTCGACGTCTCCTCGTATAAGTACCTACACCACAAGTAAACTATAAGTCTAAAGGCTTTGTAAGGAAAAAGAGTTTATGCAGTATGATATGCCTCTCTTTAGTTCTTTTGGAATGGGGGCCACCCAAACCAACCTTTTCATTAAGTTGTTGGTTCTTTACTCGTACTTCGAGCTGGAAATTGGAGGGTTCTTGGAGGATGGAATAGTTGATCGGACCTAACCCTTTACTTGCAACTAAGTCCCCGTTCCCGTCAAGGAAGGGGGCTTCGCCTAGCCATAGACTAGATCCACTACCCGTCTGCCCCCAACTCCATTTTTCTTCTTTTTCATCATTTTTTTCATTTTTTCTCAGACAAAGCATGTATGAATACCACCTCGGGTGGCACTCCCTAATGGTTTTTATTAACATGATACATGATGCAGTTAATTTCCTATAAGCATGATACATGATGACATAGCAATTTGCATAACAATTTAATAGCGCATATAAGAAAGTAATTTAATAAAGAAATTGAAAGCGCTCGTTGGAGAACAATTAAAATAATGAATTGGAAACAACTAAGCACATAGGGAAATCAAACAACAAACATTAAGGAAATTGAATAGTAATTCATGAAGGCCTAACAGAAATTAAACACATATCAGAACAATATACAATGAATTGTAGCATGCTTGAAATTATAGAACAGAACAATAACGAAACAGAGGTCAGAACACACTATTAATTAACATGCTAGTTATCTTAGTTCATTTACATGTATAGGAAATAACTACATTTATCATTCAAGTTCATTTACGCACTCAAGTCTAATTACAACTATTAATCAAGTAGTTACCTTAACTAATTTACATACTCAAAAATGAATTACATTTACTATTCTAGTTAAGTATTCTAAGTGATTAACAAGCTCAAGTTTAGTTTAAGTTAGTTAGCCTAGTTAACTAACATGTTCAAATTTAGCAAACTACTATAATACAATTAACACAAGAAGCTAAGCACCAAGAAGACAATGACATATTACTACGGAAGAAAAGATAAAACATCGAGATCGAAATTCTTAGTTCGTTTATACTTAGTTCATTATTCTTCATCTCCTCTATTATTCTCTAATAAGGTACAACATCACTTGTAGAAGTTATAATAAATGAAATGCAATAAAAGATAATATACAGAATACTAACAAAGATTAATTGATCTCTTAGTTGTACTTTGATAATTAATTAGTAATTTAAACATGACATCACTTAGTTAATTAACATGCTGATATTATCCTAATCAATTAGGTGCTCAAGATAATTACATTCCAAGTTAAACAAGTTAACATGCTCAGGTCTAATTAATTACTCTAGTTAAGTTTTTTATCATGCTTAAGTTTAGTTAATTAGTTTTAATTTAGTCAATTAACATGCTTATATTATTCAAAGCAATTATATGCTCAAGTAAGGTACAATTAAGTTGGCTACCATTATTATCTAAGTTAATTAACATGCTTGAGTCTTGTTAATTAATTTTAGTTTAGTTAATTAACATGCTCAAGTGATAATTACAAGTGGCATTCTAATTGATTAATAAATAATCATGCTTAAGGCTTTGTTCAGTTAATGTGCTAATTAATTTAACATGTTAATCTAGTTGATTATTCTAGTGAAGTTAATAAACATGTTAAATATGGTTTCGTTATTGCATTATTTACACAAATGTATCAACCTACAAAACAAATAGCAACAGAACAAATGGCAGTAAGATAAATATATGCATAAGGAAATAAAAATGGTACCTACACAACTGCCAGTAAACAATGAAGAACATGGTCATTCTCGATGAGATCTCCACTCCTTCATACTTTCAGGCTTAACTTATCTATCTAAGCAGTAACATCCTCCAGCAGTCACATTCATTCACTTAAGAACATTGCACAATAAGTAAAGTAAAGAAAAGAGTTTAACAACAAGTAAAATAAAGCATTTAACAAAGAAAATTGCAAAAACTAAACACCAAACTCGCACTCTACTTATGGGTAGGGCCTTCTCTGGCTAAGACACGCCCAATTTCCTTACCTCAAATCTTTATTGCTCGTTAGCACTTAATCGCTATCCTTTTCTTTCCTTTTCCAATACCTTCATAATTAACACATTTATCCATTAATAACTTCTCATNTCTTTCCTTTTCCAATACCTTCATAATTAACACATTTATCCATTAATAACTTCTCATCGAATTCTACACACTTTAACACTTAACAAATTCCAACAAACATGCTCATTATTCTTTTTATCCAAATAGAATGGCAGTAGTAAAATCGCTCATTGATCACCACAACGGAGTACCAAGATGCATGGTATATTCATGCTTCATTATAAAACCACAAGGACAATAGCTAAACAGAATCACTACTAGACAGAACATAATATCGAAACAGCAGAGTTTACAGTCAAACCATCGTGCAAAATTCAGTACCACTGGTTACAGAGCATAACATCTCCGGTAGTTCACAGAGTATAATCCGAAGAGTGCACATCCAACATACCCACAGTCATAAGAAATAACAAAGAACTAAATCCAATTACAGAGAGTAATTATCCATCAATAGAGGCATTATTCATCCATAATATCTAGAAATCCAAAGCCTAGGTCTTAACAGAAACTTTACATCCACAGAAAGAGATCAAAACTTCTGAGGAAACCTTACCAGCATGCAGGGAAACTCTCGGCTCAACCAACCCAAAGGAAAACCACACGAGAGCTCACCTCCAGTACACACTGCCCTCCCACAGCTTTCTTCTCCATTTTCTCCAGCAGCACGCAGCTCCCAACCTTCCTCCTCTCTCAGATCTGCCATCTAGAGAGCATAATGCTCTTCACTCAATTCACCCGAGCCTTCACTCTCCCTCATGGTCTTTATTCTCCAGCCACTGACAACATTCCCATAAATTTTGTCCAGTTGTTTATTCTCCAGCCACCGACAGCATGTCCAAAATTCTGTCTAGCTGTACGGAGTGTTCCCCACTCTACAAATTTGTTCCTCCATAATTCGCAGTGGACAATCCAGCAAGAAAGGAGTGTCCAAGATTCGATTCGGTAGTCCATGGTTCAACTTGAACCAGGTCATACCCGGGTCGAAGCACCCATCGCCGCCTGACCTGACGCCCAACGCGAAGTCGAAAATCACCGCTACGCTGACACCAAGTAGTCTCTGCCAGCGTCTGACCATCAAAACACAAAGGAGAAGAAATCTCGGTCAGACATACCTCAAATCATTGCCGAAAACAACAACCGTGGGAGCTTAGATTTTGAGCCCTAGCAGCGAACTGCATCGCCGTTCCTGATTCATTTGCTTGGATGTCGCCACCCGAGCCTTCCCGTGGTCACGCGTTGTTGTCGTCGTCGTCAGCTCTTGCTCCCTCACTCTTGGTCCTTCTTTGTATTTCACCGCCTCTCGCTCTCTTTCTTTCTCTCCTTCTCATCGGGTCTCCCTCTCTCTCTCTCTCTGAAGGAATTGACCGAAGGCCAAAATCAAAACCAAAGCCCCCTCTTTCAATTGATTTCTTAACCGAACCGAACAAATACCACTCAAACTGAACCAGCCAATCAACAAACTGAACCGGTTCTCCTTCCAAATTTCCACTTAATTTTTCCTTTAATCCAATCATCCACTTAATAAATACTTATCTCCAATTAGTCAATCTCTAACATTTTAATCCCAAAGTGGCTAATGCTGACCAAACTCAACATCCAATTAGTCTAAAATCCAAATTCCATGGATTTTTAATTAGTTTGGGTACTTATCCAAAATTTAGGGTATAAAATTTTGAGTTTCAATTTAATAAACTAAAATGTCCAATTTTCTTATAAATTGGTGCAAAATTTGATTGGATAATACTGCCCAAAATTATGGCTCAAACTAGATTCAAATTAGGCTCAAAACAAGTTCAACAATAAGCCCAAAATGTGTAGTGGATCGCAGTCTAAAGTAGAACAAGAAATTATGTCCCCTAGCCCAAACTAGGTAGCCTTATGAGTTTGGGCTTTGGGACAAACTAAGCAGTCCAAAATCTGGACCTTGGTTGGGGCTGCATAGTGGTCCATACATTTGAACTTCGGCCCACAAGGCAGTCCAAACATCTGGAAATGGCCCCGCGTCCATGGTAAGGACGCAAGCAACCCTTCTCGGCCGTGGAAGATGTCGATTTTTGGCTGAGACAGTGTCTCAATCCGTCGAAGACTAGAGCCTCGATCAGTCGATCATTTGGCCAAGACAAGGATCTCGTACATTGTAGCTCAACCTTTGCTGAGTCGCGTTTCGATGATTGTCATTAATGCAAAAATTTGAACGACTTCCATTTGCGCAAATTTCTATTCAAATTGATTCAACATTTTTTTCCAATTAACAACCCAGAGTTTCAACATCCAAACCAAGCAGATTAATAGTGAACACTCAAAGATAAAAAAATTGGATTTTTATACCTTGATCCAATTGATTCCGGTTTCTGAAGGTTTTTGATCAACTTGTAAAAATCGATGATTTCCTCCTTCAAAATTGAACTAGCTGTAGCCCGATTCCTTCCCAAAAACATAACCAATATTACAAAATTCCATCAAAATTTCTAAATCTATAGAAGCTGAGAAGGATTTACTTACTTAAATTGGCTTCTTCTGAGACAGGGTTACGATTCTGCCGAAAAGGGAGATATATGTGGAGAATGAGGACGAGAGCTTCACGTTTAAGAAACATTGGAAGGAAGGGGATCCATCGAACAAGAAAGATAGAGGTTGGGTATTGAAGGGGAGCGTGAATGCATAGTGGGGAAGGTCTGAGTGTTAAAGTGGGGAAGTTTTTTCCTTAATGGTCTTCAGCGGTTTCCCCAAAAATAGAGAATAATAATTATTTCCTTAATAATAATTATAATAATATAGTAAATGTTACACTACTCCCCACTAAGGAAATTTTGTCCCTGAAATTTAAAACAATCTCAAGAGTACCATTGAAAAAAAATAGGGATACTTAGCTATCTTGTTTGATTCAATTTCCCAAGTGGTTTCTTTTTCGCTATGATGAAGTCGAACAAGAGGTAGTTCACGATGACGCAGAACTCTAACCTCACAGCCCAGAATTCTCTCAATTTTTTCCTCATAAGACACATCTGTTAGCCTAAGTGTGTTAGGCATATATTATATTTTGATGATGAACCTTTTAAGTAAAGTGTAAAAGTTGTTTATTCATTGAATTTATAATTATTGTTTTTGATGTTTAATTTGGAAATACCCTTGATCAAGGGTATTGGGATTGTTTAATATGTTTCCCTAAGTCTATGCAGTGATATGGAAGATTTGTATGACTTAGAGGATGTGTCTCGTGCAAGATCGAAGTGTTATGTACTCATGCGGATGCAGATTGATAAAGTGAGGACATCGCAGACGCCATTTCCAGTCGTCCGATTTGAATCTGCCATTTTGGAGATTCACGTGGACGCGTCACACGGACGAGGCAGACGCCATTCTGCATCCGCGTCCCTTCAGCAAAGTGGACGGGAGAAGAAGCTGAGGACGCCGCGAATGCCAATCCGTGTCGTCCAATTTGAATCTGTTTCAGAGCTCACGCGGACGATTCATGCGGACGTTGCGGACGCCAGATTTTGCGTCCGCTTTGCCTCTGTCCATTCAACGCGGACGACACTTGCGGATCAAGCGGACGATAGATTTGCGTCCGCAAATACGCAGTTTTCACAACGGCTAGTTTCCAAAGGTCGAGAAGAAGACGATCCTAAAGGTTGCGAGGACGTCCGCCCCGAGCACTTCTATAAAAATAAATGTGCTGAAGAGATGAAATGAGGAACTTATGCGATTGTTAAGCGAAGTTCTGCCAAATTTCCGACTCAACATTGTGAATGAATTTGAGTGCTAAAAACATCCTCCAATCTATTTGTTTGGTATTTATTAATTGAAGTGAGGATTGTTGTATTGGTGAGTGCTCAATTTTTTTTAAGAATATTGAGTGATTGTAAAGGTTCGATTGACACCCGTACAAGTTCAATCAAGTGTAACCGGACGCGGTTTATTGAATATATCTTCAAGGGAGGACCTTGATGCGCGGACGTAGGCATGCTTTGCCGAACCGCGTTAACAACTCGGTTTCACAATTTCTAACTCTATCTCTTGCAATTAATTTAATACTAGTTAGAAAAATTGTTATTGCACGAAATAGATTAAATAACCTAATTCACCCCCCCTTTTAGGTTAATTCGATCCTAGAACATCCTCTTGAATAGGAACCTCAGTCCAAGTAATAACGTGTGATGGATCCGGAATATGCTTCCTTAGTATAGAAACATGAAAGACATTATGAACAAAATTCAATTGCGGCTGTAAATCCAACCTATAAGCCACTGGCCAATCCGTTCAATAATCCAAAAGGGAGTTACGTACCTTGGGGTTACTTTCCTTTCAAACAAAAATGACTAATACCTCGATGAAGTCGCACCTTTAAGAACATAAATAACATTTGCTTCAAACTTTGCTTACCTACAACGGAAGTTTGCATAACTTTCCTTTTGAATATAAACTATATTCAGTCGTGCCATAAACATTTTACCTTTCTCATATGTCTCATGAATCAAATCAGACCTGAGAGTAACACGTTCATCAGTCTTAGCCCAACATAGACATGATCTGTACGATCTCCAATATAAAGCTTCATATTGCGAAACTTCAATACTAGTTTGATATCTAATGTTATAAACAAATTCCACTAAAGGTAAGTAATTCACCTAACTATTTTCGAAATCCAAAATGCAAGATCTCAACATATCCTTTAGAATCAGGATCGTATACTTAGACTGACCATCTGTTTGAGAATGATGCATAGTACATAAATTAATCTTTATGCCCAAAGCTCTCCGAAAGGATTTTCAAAATTTTGATGTAAATCTCGGATATCTAATAGAAACCATGCTCGAGGGAATACCATGAAGATGAACAATGCCCTCGATATACAATTGACTCAACTCCATCAAAGAGAATTCTATTCTAACTAGAATAGAATGTTCAAATTTCATCAATCATATAACATTCACTCACATTTCGACTTAGGGATAGACAAAGACTGCAACATCTAACTAGTCCCTGATGTTTAGCCTTAAACTGTTGACAATTGAAACGCCTCAAAATATACTCAGCTACATCATGTTTCATTTCAATTAATTAATACTAACTTTTTAGATCATGACACACTTTTGCAGAGTCGAGATGAATAGCAAATATGGATTTATGGCCTTTAGCTAAAATTGTCTACCTCAAACCCAAATCACTAGGGATAATTCAATTTTTGAAGAATAGAAATTCTTTAGAACTAATTTCCCAACTGTCAAACTGCCAAACAACTCACCAGGTTGAATATTCTCGAATTTTTCCTTTAACTCATCAACAAAATTTTGCAAATCTTTCACACTTTCCAAAAGTGTAGGGGTTGTTACTAAATTAAAAACTCAAACTGTTTGACCATCCTCATAGTATTGTAGTTTAAGATCTCCAATAATAAGACATTTCTTCCAATCATCCAAAATAAGAAAAGAAATAGATCCTTGAAGATAAGGATTCAAAACATCAACTACAACATTAACCTTACAAGGATGATACCCTAGAGTAAAATCATTTTTCTCCATATACTCAACCCAACAACATTGTTGGAAATTTAAATCACATAGATACTTTAAATCGTTGTGATCCAAAAATACCTCGAATTCGGCATCATACAAGTAACTCTACCAAATCTTCAAGGTGAAAATAAGAGCCGCAAGTTCAAAGTCGTGAGTAGAGTAATTGTACTCATGCATCTTTAATTGTCAGTTATAACTTTATTCTTGCTGCATCAAAATGTAACCAAAACTAACTCTCGATGCATCATTATAAACTGCATAAAGCAAACTCTCATCAGGTACTGCCAAAATTGGAGCAGTAGTCAAACTTTGGTCGAATTCATCAAAAGTAGTATGATACTTTTCATTCCAAATAAATTTCACATCGTTATCGGTCAACAACAATATCAACATAACAACAGAAGAAAAATTTTGCACAAATTGATGATATTAATCAGCCAGACCCAAGAAGTTATGCACCCAAAGGTAGTTTTGGGTGGCATCCAATCTAACACGACTTCAATCTTAGTTGGATCAACAGAAAAGGCATTTTGAGAAAAAATATGGCTAAGAAATCTCACTTCGGTCATCCAAAAGTTGCACTTTTCATGCTTTGCATAAAACTGATACTTCTTCAGCGTAAGTAGAAAAATTCCTAGATGTTCCATAGATTCATTTAGGGTCTTAGAATATATCATGACATTATCAATGAAAACCACAACAAACTGGTCAAGATATGGTCGAAAGACCCAATTCATGAGATTAAAAAAAAAAACCTACTGCACTAGTGAAATCAAACATAAGCACCATAAGTTCAAAATGTCCATAACGAATCCAAAAAGATGTTTTTGGAAAATCTTTTTCACGTAATTACAATTGATGATAACCCATACACATACCAATATTCGAGAAGTACATAAATCCTCCATGCTGATCAAATAAGTCATTAATCCGCAGTAACAGATACTCAATCTTGATTGCCACATGATTCGATTTCTAATAATCAATGCATAGATGAAGCGAACCATCCTGCTTCTTTGCAAACAAAACGGGCGAACCCCACGATTAAATAGTATTTTGAATAAACCATTTTTTTTTGCAACAAATTATTCAACTGAACACTTTGTTCATTCAATTTAGCAGGATCCATACGGTACGGAGAAATTAAAATTGGAGTAGTGTCAAGAATGAAATCAAAGCAAAAAATCAATTTCACGGTCGAGTGGCAACCCAAACAAATACTCAAGAAAAATAACAGGGTAATCATAAACCAATGACAAATTAGAATCATGTCTGACCGTAATAAAGTCACGGCTAATAATAAAAATATTCTCATACGGCTCCAATCTCCTCTGACCACCCAAACAAGCTCACAAAACAGGATTAATAGAAAACATAAGGATATTACATGGATGTACTAGGATCTTTTCGTCTTCCAACGTAAGGATAATAATTTTTCAAATAACAATCGCTCTGTAACTTTGTATAAGATCAACCAATCCATACCTCAATTATATCAAACTGATCCATAGGTAACTATCAAATCAACTAATAGTTCATTTTCACCAAAAATAAGAGCAACAAATTAAACAGCGTTACACATTTCATATCTCTTATTTATTCGAAAACATAAAGTTAGGGAATTTTTTAATTTCTCTACAGTCACACTTTCTTGCTCCAAATCATAATAAACACTAATTATATTATGGCGATGATCAACGTTGAAATCATTGTTTCCGAATATTGCCTCAACTGAGTCCATATTATCATAACTAGCTGTTAATCCAACTTAAGAGACTTCTACCATATTTCGGTCATCTTCTCAAAATAGAAGGTTAGAAACCCAACCCAATACTTCAATGGAATTCCAAAAGCTATCAAATTCCTTTGCATCACTCTTAAAAAATTTTCAACACTCATTGGGTAAGCTCTGCCCACAAACATTAGACTTTAAATGTTTTATATTTTTATCCTTAGTGATTTCAATACAAGTCATTTTCAGAAAATTCTCTATTCAAGTCATCATTTCACTTGATTAACTCCAATCTTTAGTTTAAATATTCTCAACTAACTACGCAGAAACTTACACTAATGCGGAATTGTACAATACGAAGACTAATTGGAAGTCTTTACTAACAGTTTTTGAATTAGAGTCTTCAAACACAAGGTTCAAACTTAAACTAACAAATTCTAAATACGAAAGAGTAAGCATTGAATTTTGGAAGGAAATTGAGACTTTGGATTTCTTTCTATGACAGGTTTCTTAAGTTTAAACTTCACAGTCCACACATATAACCCAAAAGAGTTCACAAACTCATAAGTTCAATATGGTTGTTTCCAATCATTCACAAAGTGTATTCTTCATCACTTCTACTTAAATCTGGACCACTCCAAATTACCAGTGTCTAATTAGAGAAAAACATTCATCCACTAGCAGACAATCTCAAGATGTCTTTCTAGCAGCACTTTAACACAAATTAATTTTTGTACTTTGTTCTTACGCACAATATTTATAAATCATTGTATATAAACTATCTATTTTATAGATATCACCTTTCAAGATAGAACTTGGCTCTGATACCAAATATTCTGTCACAACCAGCAAGAGACCCGAAAACGAACGGGGAACGACCTGGCCCGAAGAACCGAATTGCCCAACCCTTTTTCTCTTAAGTTTTATTAATTAACAATGAAAGACTTAAAATATTAATTAATAGCCCTAGCCCAACCAATAAGGGATTATCAAGTTCAACAAGTGATATTAGATAGTAAAGCAATATAATGAAATAACTGTGAAAAAATTAAGAATAGGGATTAGAGTCATCCAGATAAAATATACATCACAAAAATCTCTCAAGGGAGAATACTAAAATAAAAATAAAACTTCGCTGCATCTAAACTTGACTTGGCAACCAAAAATCCAACTGATAAAATCCTAAAAGGTGTCATTGGGGTGAGTTGACTAAACTCAATAAAAATTATGTTTTTAAAGAAAAATTTAATTAAAATAATATTTAAGCATACATGAATTTAAAACTCACGTTTTATAAATTCCTTTCAAGAAAAGATGTACAAAAGGGTATGTGTGTGAAATCACCCACTAAGATATGGTATGTAATTAAAATAGACTTTTGTTGTACAAATTAAAAATCATTGTCAAAATGGAGTCACTCACGGACTCTAGGCACACCATGCCATAGGAATATAACAGAATAAAGGCGATACTCGGCGATAGCAAAAGCCAAATAATACCCTATCAGGTTTAAGGATTCGCAACCCAAAGACACAACACATACAACTGTCCTATTACCTATTTTCACTTTAGGGATTCGTACCCAAAGACATTTGGAAAATCTCCTATTACCAAATTCAATAACAAATAAACACATTCTGCATGGTAGAATGTGTGAAAACAAAATAGACCACAAATTGGGTCATCAAACTTGATTCGCACGACCAAGTTGAACAACAAATATTTATAGACATGCTTAGTTGAAACATGAACAGTGAAAATAAAATATAATATAAAAAAAAATCCGACTGTCATAAAAATGGACACGTCGTTTTAATATGAGACTCGTCTCAAAATAATTATTTCGTAAAAACTATGCAAATGCAGTGCATAAATAATCTCTACCTCAAAGTGGCTAACACTGACCAAACCCAATGTCCAATTAGCCCAAAATCCAAAGTCCACAGATTTTTAGTTAGTTTGGGTACCTATCCAAAAATTAAGGTATTAAATTTTGAGTTTCAATTTAATAAACTAAAATGTCCAATTATCTTATAAAATTGATCAAAAATTTAATTGGATAATATTGCCCAAAATTATGGTCAAGTTAGACTCAAAATAGGCCCAAAAGAAGTTCAACAATAAGCCCAAAAGGTGTAGTGAATCGCAGCCTAGAGCAGAACAAGAAATTCTGTCCCCCAGCCCAAGCTAAGTAGCCCTAAGAGTTTTGGCTTTGACACAAACAAAGCAGTCAAGAATTTGGCCCTTGGTTTTGCCTGCATAGCAGTCCAAACATCTGGACTTCGACCCACAGGGCAGTCCAAACATTTGGACACGGCCCTGCCTCCATGGCTAGGACGCAAGCGAACCTTCTCGGCCGTGGAAGATGTAGATTTTTGACCGAGACACTGTCTTAGTCAATTAAAGACTAGAGTTTCAATCATCGATCATTTGCCGAAGACAAAGATCTCATACATTGTAGCTTAGCCTTTGCTGAGTCGCGTTCTAGTGATCGTCGTTAACGAGAAATTTGCACGACTTCCATTTGCACAAATTTTTGTTCAAATCGATTCAACATTTTTTTTCCAATTAACAACCTAGAGTTTCAACATCCAAACCAACCAGATTAACAATGAACTCTCACAGATAAAAAATCAATTTTTAAACCTTGATCCAATTGATTCTGATTTCTGAAGGCTTTTGATCAACTTGTAAAAATCGATGATTTCCTCCTTCAAAATTGAACTAACTATAGCCCGATTCCTTCCCAAAAAATATAACCAATATTTCAAAATTCTACCAAAATTTCTAAATTTGTAGCAGCTGAGAAGGATTTACTTACTTAAATAGGCTTCTTCTGAGACAGAGTTACGATTCTACCAAAGAGTGCGATATATGAAGAGAAGGAGGACGAGCGCCTCACGTTTAAGAAACGTTGGAAGGAAGGGGATTTGTCGAACAAGAAAGAAAGAGGCTGGGTATTGAAGGAGAGCGTGAACACATAGTGGGGAAGGTCTGAGTGTTAAAGTGGGGAAATTTTTCCCTTAATGGTCTTCAACGGTTTCCCCAAAAACAGGGAATAATTATTATTTCCTTAATAATAATTATTATTAAGGAAATAATAATTATTCCCTGTTTTTGGGGAAACCGTTGAAGACCATTAAGGGAAAAATTTCCCCACTTTAACACTCAAACCTTCCCCACTATGTGTTCACGAAATAATTATAATAATATAGGAAATGTTAAATGCCCCAAAGAGGGTACACCCATTCCAAAAGCATTTTTCCTTCCATTTCCTCTTTCAGGCATTCACATCAAACCCTAGATGTCTGAACCAAAACTATTTTTAAAACTTGAGAAACTACTATTTTTTTGGGCATCCACCATAAAGACCAGTCATCCACTTTCAAAGCAATTTTCCTTTCATTTTACACGTCCAGATGTTTGTACTAATCCATGGATGCCAGCACTAATTTGTGGATGCCCACTCATCCGCAGATGCCTACTCCCGAGACATTTCTACTTCTATGTTTACTTTTTACAGATGTTTGCCCTAAAGACAGATCGTCTACTCACAATGCATATTCCAATTATGCACTACACAAGCGTGCAACACACACACACACTTGTCATTGAATGATCAATCATCAAATCATATATTAATTCCGATCATTTTGATGATATATTAATTCCAATCATTCAAGCTTTTCTATTAAAAGCATTTTATATATTCATTTCACTTAAGAATTCACACATTAAATATCTAACCGTCAAAGTATCTCTATTTTAACCATAGATACCAATATGTAATTCCATAGGCTTCAATTATAATTCCAAAACCACCATTATAACGATCCAATTTTTATTTATTTTAAAAATCATGTGAAATTTTTTTTAAAAAATTCTTTTATAAAACATCAGCAGAAGTCTTTCTTTAAAACCTTTTAAATTGAAATCAGAGTTCTTTTCTTAAAAACCCGATCATTAAAATATCTTACTTAAAACTCGTTACTTAACTCTTTATTAACAACGGAATACTTTATTTATAATCTCTTTTTCTCATTTTACAGCGAAAGCATAAATAAATAATTCATTAAAGAACAATAAACAAATCGTTTACTTATCATTTACAAAATTCTTTTCTCTTTAATACCATTAGCCTAGCAAGCCACAAGTCACGCTCGTGTAAATCCTTCATCAGCTACTCCTTAGTCTGTTCGTCATTCTCTCGTGCTTGTACCTACATCGCAAGTCATGAACTATGAGCCTAAAGCTCAGTAAGTGACAGAACTTAAATCCTAGATGCACATGTTGTACCATTTTAAAATCGTATGCAGTTTTTCATTTTTTTCCTTTCTTTTATCTTTTATTTTTTATCTTTTCACGCGTTCATACTTTTTTTCTATTTCTATTTATGTTCCTGTTTCTGTTCCTGTTTCGGTATCTGTGATCGTACGCATTTCCGTATATGTTTCCATGTCTGTTTATGTATCTGTATCTGTATCTGTATCTGTATCCGTATATGTATTTGTTTCCATTTCTAAAAACTCATTTCCATTTCCGTTTCATTTTTCGTTTATGTTTCCATTTTCGTTTCAATATCTGTGCTCGTACCGTTTCTGTATCCATTTATGTTTCCGTTCTCGTATTCGTATCCGTTTCTTTTTTCATATTCTTTTATTTACTTTTTTTTCTTCTTTTTTTTTGTCTTTTCTTTTCTTTTACGTTTGGGTTATGTGTCGGGCATTACTTATTTGGACCACACAACCCCATTTTTTTCTTTTCTTTTGTTCATGTGCCGAGCTTGACCTACCGGACCACAAGAACCTTTATCTTTTATTTCTTGGGTTGCCAGACATTACTTATCCAGACCAACCCTTTTTCTTTATCTTTCTTAATCACTCGTTTGTACTTTCGTTTCGTTTTCCATTTCTTTTTCAAAACCATGCATGAAAACCATTTTTGTAATCTTTGAAAAACAAGATACATGGTGCTCGTGATTGCATACAATTTCTATCGTATAATTAAAGGAAGCTAAATAAACATTAAACATACGATTCACAGAACATGCTATAAAAATTATAGACATGCTATAAGAATAGTAGAATTGCTATAATACAAAAACGTGCTATGAAAAATTGTAGACATGCTATAAGAACATTAGACAAGCTATAACACAATAAACATGCTATTAAAAATTGTAGACATAATTTTAAAGCGGTAAACAAACAAATGTACATATCTTATTCTTACGATGTAGGGCCCTAAGGACCAAAGCACACACATATCACTTACCTCGTTTCCTTAAAGCGTTCAACACTTATTCGTTATCCTTTTCTTCCTTTTTTTAGTACCTTCACAATTAATAACATTCAAATATTTTCAAACCATTATTCCTTATTTCATTAATTTCAACTCAACTTTACCACTTAATAATTTTTTATTAATTTATCTTTATAAATTTTGTAGCCAATGACCTTAATTTACATAACCATAACTTAACACTCTTCTTCATTTCACTAATTACCATAATCGTATATTTATAGACAAAGAGCAACACATAGGAGGCAGGGAACAGCCCCATCAACAGAGCATTCCCAATCGTGATCAACCAAACAGGACATACCTCTTTCCAAAATACACTCCATCAAAAGTACCCAATTAGAGAAGCACAATTGTCAAAGCTATAATTACCAGAGAATCATCGTAACAACTCCAAACCATCATTGCATAATCCATGCCCAAATAGAGACTAAAAAAAATTCTTCTTCATTCATCCACATTTTTCATCACTTCCCTATTTATCCAAGTCAACAATAACAATTAACACAACATAGTCATCCATAAAATGAATCAAAATTCAATAATCAATCAAAAGTCTCAATCCTTTAGCAGTTTGTAATAGCCACAACATACAACTACCAGTATGTAACTGTAATCAACAGAGCATATTTCCATCTTAACAATTTATTCCAATTTGACAAAAAAAATATCTAATATGGACAGTTCAAACCAACAAAGCCTAACCGATCATAACCCAGCAGATAAACAACCATCAATGATTCCAATTCAATCAATAGAGAGTATATTCATGCCTCAACAGAGTATAAGTTATCTCACACCATATTATTGTCATCCTCACATTTTTATCTTTCACTTATAACTTCCATAAATCCTATAAAATCCATAACAACACCTAACATTTTAACATGTCATCGACAACAACCCAACAGAAATAAAACAAAGCATACATTCATCACATAATCAAGGAGTAAAAACCAACCAAGGCAATTCCAACAACAGAGCAGTAACATCCAACCAAATAAAACATAACAAAACATAACTCTTCCATGCAACCATATTTAATAGACAAAGAACATTTATCTAAACATTCCTCAACAATATCCATTTCAAGACATAAACCCAATACCTCAATGTTGAAAATAGCAGAACCACAATAATCATAGCGTCCTTTAAATTCTTTATCTTCTACATTTAACCATACTCATCACTTAAATACTTAATGCCAAGGAGGAAGCTATACCTCACGGAAGAACGAGAGCAAGCACGAGACATCCAACCAACATCCCTTCACCCTTCTCAGTTTTTCTCCTTCAGCCATCAATTCTCCCCGAGTTCTCTACCTTGACCAAAGACTACCAGCCGCTCACCCAGTTTCCTCCAATCTTCTCATATTTATACACAGATGGCGAGGGTTGAAAAGCTTAAAAACAAATTAGGTTATCCCATGACTTTCGATGATATCTTCGTCGTTCGAATCCTCTTTTTCATCCTCTTCTGAAGTCGCACACTGTCGTCTTCTCTAGAGAAAGAACGAGCAACGGGCCGTTTCAGTCTAATTGTAGAACGCATACCGCATCAGTTGCCCATCGCGAACCAAGGTCCCCTGCATCTGCCAACCCAACGCGTCAGTTGCAGCTACGCTGTCGTCGCCGCTTCATCCCTCTGCCAATTGTCACCACTGGTTATCCGAAATCGACAAAGCACCAACAGTCGCAACTCACCTGGATTTGGCACTGTCCGTTTAGCCTCCGCTTAAATTGTCCCGTGATAGTCGTAACCCTGAGCCCTAGCCATATGGTTTTTCGTCCCTGCATCGTCGCCGACAGTTCGCTTGTTCATCGGACGTCGTCTCGTCACCGCAAGCTCCCTCCTCTCTCGCGATCTCTCCCTTGATCTCTCCCTTTCTATTCTTTCTTCAGCAGATCAAGGACCAACATCTTATTTCCTCCCCTCAATTGATTTCCAGCCGAACCAACAACACGAACCGGTTCACCTGCTGAACCGGTTCACCTCCTATCTCCATTTAAATTCTTCTTTTTATTTTAATTCCATTCATTTATAATTCTATCACCAATTAAATTGTTGTACTTCATAATTAATTTACAATTCTTCCAACTAAATCTCATATCTTAATTAATCCAAATAATTGGTACAAGTTGTACCCCCAACCTATTATGTTTTATTAAACATATTTTTGGGATATAACATTCATTAATAAATTAATTCTGAAATCTCCAATAATCATCAAAATTCAATTAATTCAATTACACTCAATTATTTTCTAATTATTAATAATAAATCCCGTTATAAAAAATTAGAATATCACAACCATACTCAATTATTATTTTCCAAATAATGCAATATATAAATGCATTTTCTCAAATAATCAATTAACAGTTTGCATGCTAATTTTATGATTATATTCCACCCGTAACATTAAATATCAATTGTTTGAATCCAATTGAATTAACATCACAATAAACTATCCATCTATAATTCCATGAATTTTACATATAATTTCAATTACAATTTTCTTTATTTATTCCATAGGTTAGAACCGTTGCTCCATAAACCGCAACAAATCATTTATTTGAAGCCATGTTAAACTAAAATCATTAATGATTGATGACATGTAACCCATAATTTGACTTTTAATCCCAATTATGTAACTTCCTTCACCAAAAACTATGTAATATAACATAGTTTACATAAACCACTTAGGTTAGGGTTCTTACCACTTTGGAATCTTCTTCTTTCTTTACTTCCTAGAGCTGATGCATAGCTCAAAAAATTCCTCTTGGAGTATAGATCAACTTCTTTGGAAGAATCAATGATCAAATCTCTCTCTTTCCCCCTCAATTTTTTCCTTTTTCCTCTTCTCATCTTCTCTCTTCTTTTCTATCTACTCCCTCTCTGGTTCAACACAAATTTTTGCTTCTTCCAGCATGTTTTAAGGACACTTATCATCTCAGCATATTAAATGATAACTTAGAGAGATGAATTTATCCATTTATTCACCTTATCCTTCAAATTTTATCATTTTACCCTTTAAACTATGGAAATTGACAAAAATAACATAGTTAATTATCCTTTACCCCTCTTAACTTAAACTAATTAATCTAGATTAGTTATAAGCTATTCCTCATTATTATCATAATTAATCATGATTAATTAACCTTAATTATCCAATAATTACATCTTAATCACATACTTAGTCATAAATCCTTAAATGACAAATGAAACATTCTTATTGGTTACCCAACTTTATTATATGACCATATACTTCAAGATGTCAAGAACATTTCTCCTGTTATAAGATTCTCCAAATTCTAACTTTGAAGTTCAATTCAAAGTCATTTTTCAAAACAGTCTAGTTTTAAACTTATCTAAGTTCAAACTTGCATAACTTTTATTGCATGCATTCAAATCCTTTCAATTCAAATCCATTCACTTAATTTATGTGTCTACTAAATGAACTTAAAATGGTTTGAATTTTTAGTCACTGTAATCTCTTCAATTCACCTCAAATAGTACCTATGATCATGTGTAGCACATTCATTAACTTTTGTGCAAATATTCATATTTTAATGAACATACATTCAGTTGATCTAATTTCATCATTATTTCAAAATCTAAGGTATCTACTATTATATATATTTTTAGTTTGGAAAAATGTTCTCAATTGATTGGTCAATCTCTTCCTCTAAGTCATCTCATGGTTTATCATTAATCACATTTCATGATACTAAACATGATTACTAGGGTTAATCCTTAATAAAGGTCATCATAGAGGCGAGGGTAGCGGTTTCCAATAAAGAATGAATAGGGTTTCGTCTAAACTTTACTTTAAATTTGCAATCCAACAAGATACTGGTCGACTGCAAATCTACTCGAAAGCATTATATTTCGATTTTCCTTGGATCAGTCAACCGCTCTTTAAGTTCCGATCAACCGTAAATCTACCTAAGGCTTTTAACATCAATTTTTCTTCTATCGATCGACCACCCTCCAAGTTCGATCAACTGCAAAATGACCCAAGAATTTTTAACTTCAGTTATGTACAAATCTGGTCAATTGCTCTCACTTTTCAGCCGATCGCTTAAAAATTGAAAGTGCAAATAAATCCTTATTTCACACTTTCTCCCAATATTAGCAAACTCTTGATATCCTACCTTTCTACAATCATATATTATCAATAATCCAATTAACACAAAAATCAATACTAATAGAATCAACAAACTTAAACATAAAGATGACATTACAAGTCATTCTACAATCCAAAAAATTCTCGAGTGCGATATTCCTCCCCCATTAATTAAATTTTATTCTCAAAAATTTCTTGTTTCCAAGTTCCTTCATTCATAAGTCCGGAATTTGTTCTTCATAACTTAATGTAGATAGGATTCAATATCCTCATGCTTCACAACTTGAGACGCATTATATGCAAATCTTTTCAACATGTATACATGAAAACATTGTGAATTCCCTCAATCAAAAATGGTAGACAAAGCTTATAAGCCACTTTCCTTATTTGCTCGATAATAGAGAAAAAATCCAATGAACCTCAAAATAAGTTTTCCATTTCTACCAAATCTCATCACTCCTTTAAATGGTGAAACTTAAAAAAATATCATATCTTTCTCTTCAAATTCGAACTTCTTCAGCTTAAAATCTATCCTATACCTTCAACATGTTAAAAGCATGTTAAATTTTCATATGCTTATTTTTGTTATGTATAACAGTTTCTCTTCTAATATGACTAAGGGATAAGCCCAAATAAGTATTTTATTTACTAGTAGGATACATTATGACCACAAATAAGTCATTGAAACGATTTTGATCTTTCTTCTTCCTCATTATTCTAAGAAACAATCCCTTATTTCTTGTATAGGACATTGATATCATAATCCTAATCAAACCTTATAAGCACTAATCCTCAATCTACTAATCCTCATACCTTTGGACATTGATTAACCTATAGTGCTCCTACATTTGGTTTCATTTTCAATGCTTCCCTATGAATACATCTCTACCTCTCTTGCTATTTTCCATCATCAAAAGGTCTTTTAAAATTTCTAGAACATTATTACAACTCAATTCCTTGTTGTGGTGAAACTTACTTAAAGAACTTTCTAGTAGACTCTTTTTGTTTTGTAGCTAGTGCAATCTTGCCTCTTCTACCCCAAGCGCTTTCGCCACAACCGTCGAATATGGTACATCTTGCATACTATCCTTACATCTCTATTAATTTCCACATTAAGGCCTTGCATAAACTGATAAACTTTATACTCATTAGTACTTACCAATTGTGATGCAAAACAAGATAGTGCTTCAAATCTCTGTATATACTTTGAAACCAATCCCATTTGACATAACTAAACACATTCTACAAGTTTACTTGCTCTTGTAGTATGGTTGAAATGTTTGTCATAAAAAAATTATCTTTAATTGACCACCATTACTTTCATGTTATGTATTATTTTCATTGTATCCCTCCCAAAACTATGCATATCAAATTAACACATAAACCGCTCAAGAAACCTTCTCTTTCTCCTCAATCTTAACTTAGTTAAATATATATTGTAAAGTTCTAATCCATTCTTCTAAACTAGCCAGATCTATAATATTTCCATCAAAATTAGGCCATCTCACTCTTCCAAATCTCTCACAACTGTTCTTGTGTAATTTGTCATGAATTCTCTTACTCTTTTGTAGTTATAACCTTTCTAATTGCTCCTATAAACTTCATTTATTCTTATTTATGCTAAATGTCTCTAACAAGGATATACTATTAATACTTCAAGATGGTCTCCAATTTGACTCATTGTGCATACAAAAATCTCATCAATTCTAGTGATTGCATTTCTTATTTTCCTTAAATATGTCATTTATTCACAACATGTATGTTGAAAATTAACCTCGACCTTATCTTTCAATATACCCAAGACCGTATCAAATTTTCATGCACTTATACTAAATATGCATAATACTATATCTTAACATACACTTAAGGAATATGCACAAATAAGTACCTTACGCACTAGTTAGTACACTCTATGATGATAAATAATCCCTCAAAATGAGTCCCATCATTTCTTCTTTTCTAACTTCTTATATATGTGACCTCAAGATTGAATTGAAAATAAACCTTATATAATTATTATCCTTAGAGTGACTAATCCTAAAAATTTTTGATTTATCCAAATTTAAACTACCATATCATCACTTATATAACTCTTCATCAATAGAAAAATCTCATTAATCAACCATGTGCTTTTTATAAAGGGTTGACTTAATGAAAGTTAAGTATTCATTTATTATTCGTCTACTCATTAAATGAACCACTTAGCATTATTTTTCATAACAAAGGTATCATCTAATAACTTTTATATTTTCTCAACAACATCCACCCTATAGTTTTCAATCTTTGCAATTTTAAAGTTCTCATACTTAGGTCACTCTTGCGCCATCACATGACATTCATAATTCTTTCAAAATGTATATTGGAATATAACACGTAAAGATATTAAAATTATTATTATCATTAATCATGATGTGATTTAGCTATAAATCTTTGTTCACCTTCAAAACTATTCATAAACAATCTTTAATAATATCAAGTCTATTTCCTTCAAATATTATACAAGTCACTATCTTCTAATACGCTTAAAATTAGTAATCTTTATTACATACTTTCATCTTATATAGATAGTATCATTTCATTGGTCTATCGAAATCATATAATAAATCTTCCAATAACCAGAAATTGTTACGTCTAAACAGTCCAATAACTAAGAATTCTTTGGGCTATTCAAAATCTTAACTTTTTACTTTTCTCTTACAACAATGGCTCCTTGCTTGATAATATGTATTAAATGAACAAAAATTTAACACATGACCTTTGTGATTATTAAATTTATTACATTTAAACATCTAAAAAACCATTGCTTTCTAATATGCTTAAACTCATCACTTTTTATCACTTCCTTAATATGATCTTAGTTAGCAATAATAATCTTCTTATCATCTCAGAACATTTTTCTATCAAAAACCTCTCACATAAACTGCACTATTACTTACAACTATACCAAGATCTTTATGCTCAAACATTATGATTAATTTTATACCACAAAGTTTCTAGATTGTTTTTACATATTTGTACAAAGCTATTACACTTGTCTTAACATCTTATCTCTTAACAATCATAATATAATCAAATAAAAAAAAGACCCAATAATCAAACTTATCATGAAAATAGATATACTCATAATTGAGAAAACATTCTCATATTGAGGCTTGTGTTGTTAGGTAGTCTACAAAAACAAATTTGACCTGGTTTGCTATGATACTATAATCATAATGTCTCGTAGCATAAATCATTTTTTATACCATTGTTTTTTTCAAATCATATCTTTGAAAATAAGATGAACAAAACATGCCATTGAAAAATAAATAGCGGAAGACTATCTTTAAGAAATCTAACTAAAAATTCAAACCAGTCAAAATTAATTAAAATCCAATATAAAATAAACATATCTTTAATAGTTCTCAACAATCCAAAAATACTTTTATAAAAATATCTTAACTTAAAGCCAAGTATTTAAATGCACAATAAAAGTCTTTCATAATAACTTGTCTTTCATGAGCTAATACCCACATGTCAACACCGCTCCAACAACACCACAATCTCATCAATGAGAGTACCTCTACAATTGCATCTTTCACAAGTTTCCATCATCAAGTGTATCATCAAAATTATTCTCACCTACATCACAAAGTTAACTTGTGAGCATAAAAATCAGTAAGAGATGCATAAATATTATGATTGTAGTTTGTGATTTCATAAAACAATGCATTTTCATTTTTTAGTCTTTCTTTTTTGTTTTTTTCACTTTATAGTCCATTCGTTGGTGGTCATTCAGTCTGGAGTAGATTGACACTATTGATTGACCTCATACAAGATAGTTAGCTCGAAACCCCGCCCGACAAGCCACTATTTACTTACATTATTTAGTATTTCAATCTTTTAGTCTTTCTTAAAGAAAAATTTCATGATGCATGAGATGTACATGTGGGCATGCTATGCAAAATATAATACCTCGATTTCTCGTAACAGAATTTAATAAGGATAACTGAGAAATTAATTGGATGTAATTAGATAATTGAAGATTTATTTGATGGGGAAATTAAATAAAAGAATTAATTGAAATTAATTTAAAATGAAATAAGTAATTAAATAAAAAGGATGAAATTAAAATGAAAAGAGAAATTAAAATAAAGGAGGGAAGTGTGGAGTAAACCGGTTTCCCAGTCCGGTTGGGTTTTCTTTAAAGAAGAAAGAGGGAAGAAGCAGATGGCCCGCAGCCAAAATTTAGAGAAGCAGAGGGAGAGCACTTCGCGGGAGCTCGGGAGCGACGGGGGGAGCGATCTTCCGGCACGAGCTCTCCACGATGGAGGAGTGCGACAGGTGAGTTGCGATCTGGCGATGGCGGGTGCGACTTCTCTGGTGGTGCGAACGACAAGCGTTCGTCCTTGCTCATGTGTACAAAATGCGGAATTAGGGCAGGGAACAGGGGATGACGATTTCGAGCGGTTTTCATTAGGGATGCGATTGGGTCTTCTCCGCGAGGGCAGAGGCATTTCTGAAGGGAAGCAGAGGAGCGGTGGCGGAGAAAATTGAAGGGCTGTCGAAGGAGGAGGAACAGGGGTGAACTTCTGGGGGAAGCTGCCCTCGGGTTCTTGGGCATTCTTCAGGTGACGTTTTCAGCCCCTGTTGTTGGGCAACTTTGATGAAGTGGTAATATGTTTGATGATAGTTATGGATTTTACTGGATATTGGAGTATGTGGATTTATGCCTCTGTTGATTGTTGCTGAGACTGTGGATATGTTGGATGTATGCTCCTTGTTCCTTTGGGATTAATATTCTGTGATTTGTTGGGCTAATGGTCACAGTTGGATTATGTGCCGTTGGTTTTAGAATTTGTTTCGCGAAGAATTGGTTGAGAAATGTTATTTGGAATTTGGATACTGCTGTGTGCTTATGTGATGTAACTACTACCTTGGGAAATGCTTAGTTGGTTTTAGAGATGTTTTTGCTATTTGTTGTTGATTGTTACTGAGAGTGTGGATATGTTGGATGTATGCTCCTTGTTACTTTGGGATTAATATTATGTGATTTGTTGGGCTAATGGTCACAGTTGGATTATGTGCCGTTGGTTTTAGAATTTGTTTCGCGAAGAATTGGTTGAGAAATGTTATCTGGAATTTAGATACTACTGTGTGCTTATGTGATGTAACTACTACCTTGGGAAATGCTTAGTTGGTTTTAGAGATGTTTTTGCTATTTTTTGTTGTTGTTGAATATCTGCTGCCGTGTTGGATATCATATTGGCTTAAGTTTCTGTTGGTTGTTATCAAGTCGAATGTACTATGGGGATTGATGCCCGAGACTTGCGAATATGTTGGTCATTGTTTTGTGATGAAGTTGAACTTTGTTTCTAAACGCTGTCAAATTTGGAATAAACTATTATGTTGGGTTATATTGATGAAGCAGTTTCGTTTAAGAAACTCTAGTAAGTAATGTGTAAGGATTAAGGATATGAAAGATGGTGAGATTAATAAGCGGCAACTATCAATGATTAAGTGTTTTTAATTATGAAGGTGTTGAAAAGGTGAAAAATGATAACGATTAAGTGTGAATACGCGTTAAAGCTTCAAGGTAAGAATTGAGATTGAGTCATGGCCAGTGGAGGCTTTACACCACAAGCAATATCTTTTGTGTTAATTTATTGAATAAATGTTTCTAGATGGTTTGATAATACATCTATCAAATATTATGCTTTGTTGCCCTACATTGATGCTTCGCTTACTAGATATTATGTTGTCTTTGTTCATCATGTCTATGCTTATCTTTTGTCATCGATTTGTTGCCAAACATGTTTAGGATTTTCGATATACTTGTTGTTTCCTTTATTTGCCAAGCATGTTTTAAAGCATTACTTCACGCTATAGCATGTTATTAGTTTGCACATTGTTCTACGCTTTATTGCTATCTTTATAAATAGAATATGTCATGTTAATGTCAATTTCACTATATTGTCTCTTGTTAGCCCTCCATTCATTAATTTGTTGATTTCAATTAATTAGATTATTGCTTATAATCATTGTATCATAATATGCTGCTTGGTAATATTGGTTATTAGATTTCTCTTGATTATTGGGTTGGACTAGCTCTGATTAGATTCACTTCATTTTCCGTTGAATGACATTGATATATTGCTGTGATTATTTTTTTCGCATTGACATGCATCATGATAATAGAAACAATTAGGAATACCACGTTGGGTTGGTATTCATATGCATTATGATAGGAAAATAGATAAAGTAAATGAATATAAGGGAATTGAAGGTTGGGGAGGTGGTTTAGATCTAATTAGGTAGACTCGAGATTATGCCCTTCTCTTGTCGGGACGCGAGAGTCTAGTTACTCTAAGAGTTAAATGCTAACTAGCGACCACTCTCCTTACGATAGAATCTTCAATGTCTCAGCTCAATGTACGAGTTGATGAATATATGACAGTGAGTAAAGAACAGTTTTGGTGGATTTCATTATGACAGAATCAATTATAAGCATACATTTTTTTGCATCTCAGTTCTTTATGGGCGTTAGCTCATGTTTACTTATGTTGGAGGTGATTTTAATGATGTCCATTTTATTTAGAGGAGCTGTTGATGAAAGATTTGCGTGCACAGATCTTGTAGTTGGCTAGGCTAAAGAATGTAAAAGAGAAAAGGGGTTTTGTAAACTATAAAGTAAACAGTTGTTTAATGTCTTTGAATAATTTATTTATGTTTTCACTACGTTTTGAGAAAAGAAAGTTTTCATAATTATAGCTTTTTGCTGTTTATAACAATTAAAGTAACGAGTTTAAGAAAAAAAAAATTTAACAGTCCAGGTTTTAAAAAAGAATTCTGATAACTATTTAAAAGGTTTTTTGTTGTTTTATAAAAGAAAAGAAAAGTTTTAATTTTTACGCGATGTTAAAAAGGTTAGAAAAAACTGAGCCATTACACAAAAGGTAATAACATATTATCAACCCAATCTAATTTCATATGCAATTCGCATTAATAATAAGCATCATATTATTCCATAATCAATGTAATTATTAGTGTGTCAAGATAGAAATCGATATCACATTCTCAAATTTATAGTCATAATATAATACTTGAAAATTTTCATGATCAATTATAATGTGACAATTTAGAATTTAAATAGATTAATTATTGTCACAATTTGAGAATTTTAATAAATAAATAAAAATATTATAATTATTGAATAAGTTGTAGAATTAGGAAAGATAAAATAAATGATTTTATTTTATAAATAATAAAATAAAATAAGAATTATTGAGGAATTAAGAAAACTAAGTGCATTAAAATTAGTAAAGAATAATGTGTAATAATCCATAGAATGAGAAAGTTTGATTGCTGGGTTAGTTATTTTATATTTTATATTTTGGATTAAGGAAATATTGTGTAATGAAGAACCTGATGCAAGATGAACTATTGGATAAGGTCTGGGAACGAGGATAGTTGGATATCTGGGAAAGTGTTGGTCGTCGCTTGGACATGGAAAAGTGTTGGATTGGTTTAGTAGATGGAGCGGGGATCGTTGAATTTAAGAAAGATGCTTCCCCAGAAGTGTTGGTTGCCGCTTGGACGCGAAATAGTGTTGGATCATTGGATTGGTTTAGCGAAATGAATGTGAATTGTTGGATTAAGAAAAGATTCTTCTACATAAGGAAAATGTGTCATTTAGTAGGAGTTAAGTAATAGGAACGTCGTCGTTTTACGTTTTAGCATGTTTTGGCATCTTTCCATCATGGGCTTGATGGATGATGGAGATGAACAAGGGAGTTGTTTCAAAATCCTTGTAATTGTGAAGTTACAAGTTTTACCCTTTTCCTTGGTATTAACCTGATTCTTCGATTATTTTCAGAGAAATCCAGCATGTTGAAGAAGAATTTAATAGTCAGATCTTCATTAAGGACTTCAATTAAGAGATGTTTTGCTTGTCTTTGACCTTTTGTCGCATCACAAAGTATTAGGGTAAGGTAGTATGTTTTGATGACATGTTATGATATCTACGAGTAGTGTTTCGATTATGTATTTTATTGACTATTATTATGATTTCTTTATTAGAAATATGTGACGTTAGGATAAAAGGTAATGATTTTAGAGATGTTTTGACTGTTTTCATACATATTTGATATATTGTTGGATGATATGTTATGATTCGAGGATATGCCTATTGTTGTTATGCTATATATTCATGCACGTTAGATTGTTATCATGTATCCTGTATGTAACACCCCAACTTTTTAACTTGGATAGTTATCGGGGTATTACTAAGGATGTAATCAATATATTATAATTTAGGATAATTATTTAAATTGGACTTATAATAGTCGTTAATCAGTATTCAAAATAAGTTGGAAATTAGGAATGGGTCAGTTAATATTCGATACAAATGTTTAACACACAAATATTGGTGTATATATATACATATATATATATATATATATACATATATATATATATATATATATATATATATATATATATATATATATATACTAAATAAATAAAAATAATGATTTATAAAATAAGGAAGGAAATTAATTAGAGGGAAGGAGAAAGGGAAATTGGCATAAGGATTTAGGAGGGGGTTGGACCGGTTTTTCCCACCACCAGTTCGGTCATGTTCAGAGATTTAATTAATGAACGTTGGATTATTTCTGGCCTTAGGTCATTTTTGCGGGCAGAACGAAATAGAGAAGGAGAGCGCTTGAGGAGAAGGCGGCGAGAGACGCGATCGGGTGTCTCGGGTTCGTTCCGACGGGTGTGCGATGGTGCAGCGATGAACGGTGAGCGGCGATTGACGATGATCGAAGCTTCAGGCTTCACGGTTTTAGTCCAGCGCGAGGCTCGAGTTGCTGGAATTGGAGTTGACGGTCGACGCTCTGTCGATTTCGGTCGTCGACGGCAGTGGGTGGCGATGCACTGGCCAGCGTGGTACTTGGCTGTGAGGCGTTGGCGTCGAGGGCTACGATTCCAGCCACGGGTCAAGGTGGTGTCCAGAGAGCTGGAGCTGGCGGTCTGGTTCGCGATTCAATTTAAACCGGCTTTTTCTGCTATGAAGAAACCGACAGTTGAGATGTGCGTGAGACGTGCGAAGGGCACGTCTATGGCAGTGATAAGATAAAAGGATGCTCTCTGGTGGTGAGTGAGAGAGAGTCTGAGAGAGAAAACGAGATAGAGAGAAAGACTGATAAGTGAGTGTGATGCTTTTTGGAGGGAGCTGAGGGCCGAAAGCTAGAGGATGACAGAGGAAGAAGGGAAACAAAGAAGGATGAAGTTGGAGGCAGAGCTGGGAATTCTAGAGGTTGCCCGAGAGATTCTGAGGGTGAGCTTCCTTATATGTTATTTTAGTTTTTTTTGGTTTCTGTCTTCTGGTGATGCAGTTAAGGATCTCTGAATTAATTACTTGATGAAATAATCTGTAGTTGTTAAGTTACAATTTTGATTCTGAATATTGGTTTGGGGTATATAACTATTGGAATTTGTTTGAGTGGTGAAACGTTGGAATACTTAAGTATGCTATGTAGTTTTGATTAATTGTCATGGGCTAGGTAAGGTCTCTGTGATGTTGTTGGTCTGAAGCATGTTAAGTGTATATTACAAATGGATTGTTGGGGGTAGGAAACGTTAAACCTGTTGATGTTACATGTAAGGGACGAGCCTCGTTGCCTAGTGGTTATGCTAAATGCCTCTGTTGGTGATTATGGCTAATTATATTGAAGATGTCAACTAAGTTGTAAACAATAGAAACAGTTAAGTAATTGAGTGTTAATTTGGGAGGACTTAGGATTTGGGTCGTAGAAGGTTATTAGTATGTGATTTTAACGACAGATTATTCAATGATTGTGAAGGTATCGGAAGAGAAGAAGGACAACATTTAAGTGCGAATGCGCGACAAGTTTGAGGTAAGAAATTAGGTGTGTCGTGGCCATATGGAGGCCCTACACAAGTAGTGTGTGAGTATTGTGCTAGATGAATTTCCGTTAAATTTTGTGTGTGAATTCTTTAAGCTATTTTACTGTTGTGTTGTTTTATTTTACATATATCCTTATTATAAATGTTGAACTAGACAGTCTAATGATAGAATGAATGATGATTAGAAAATTTGTAGGATGATGTGATAAGTATGAATGTGGTGTGAATTGCATAAGCCATGAATTAGTTTTATGAAATGTGTTACTGCTGTAATTAATTCTATTTGCTCAACAATCATCACATTAAGCACTTTAATATTAAGTCAATACACTTTAATTAACATGGACCACACAATCGATTATTAAAATAATCTAACAATCTCTCACTTGGCCCATGTTATAGTAACTTTAATAAAATCGATTTCCAGCTATTACTTTTCAGCCGTCACAACTTGAATTCACTATCAATTTTTATCGTATACCATAATGTGAATTTATCAAATGTTCTTTTCATAGTGAATTATATAATAGGATCATGGCAGTCACAAGTCTTTAATGACGACATGATTCTTTCCATGTATCACAAATTAACACAATTCATTAATTCTTTAAGCGAGGAATACTATATATATACCTTTCAACTTTAACTTTTCATAAAATTTACATATTATTCATAAACAACTTTAATTGTATACACCATTCCATGAATAATAAAGAACCATACAAAAACAATTTCTTTAATGAATTCAAAGGTGTTATAAGATACAAGTTATACTTTTACAATCACATAAACAAGGACTTGTCACCTAAACCCATCCTTACAACATGTTCTTTAAAGGCTTTGGGTGCCAATCCTTTCGTCAATGGATCCGCTATCATTAAACTTGTGCTTATATGTTCGATGCACACCTTTTGTTTTTGTATCTCTTCTTTGACTGCCAAGTACTTTAAATCCATATGTTTTGCTCCTTTCGAGAACTTGTCATTCTTCGAGAAGAAAACAGCTGCAGAATTATCACAATAAATTTTCAGCGGTCTAACTATACTGTCGATCATTCCTAGACCCTGAATTAAGTTTCGCAACCACAATGCTTGAATTGTAGCCTCAAAACATGCCACAAATTCAACCTCCATAGTGGAAATAGCAATCGAAGATTGTTTTCCGCTTTTCCAAGACACGACTCTTTCAGCTAATAGTAACACATAACCGAAAGTAGATTTCCTCGAGTCTACACATCCGACATAATCTGAATCCGAATATCCAATCACCTTAAGATGACTCGATTTTCTGTAAGTGAGTATGTATTCCTTAGCTCCTTGTAAATACCCAAGGACTTTCTTTGTAGCTTTCCAGTGATCCCTTGCAGGGTTACTTTCATATCGACCCAACATCCCTACAGCAAAACTGATATCTGGCCGAGTGCATGTCTGAACATACATTAAGCTTCCTACAGCTGATGCATATGGAATAGACTCCATTTCTTTACGTTCCAAATCACTTTTCGAACATTGCATTTGATTAAACTTGTCCCCTTTTTGAATTGGAGCTACACCAGCGGAAAACTTATCCATTTTGAATCTCTCATGAATTTTATCGATATATCCTTTCTGAGACAATCCCAGTAAACCTTGTTGTCTATCACAGAATATTTCTATTCCAATTACATAGGATGCCTCACCCATATCTTTCATTTCAAAATTCTTAGAGAGAAAAGCTTTTATGTCATGTAACATTCCCTTATTATTTGCAACAAGAAGAATATCATCAACCTACAATACAAGGATACAAAACTTACTCCCACTGACCTTCATATAGATGCACCAATCAACGGTGTTCTCTACAAAACCATACGACGTAATGGTATCGTTAAACTTAATATACCATTGTTTGGAAGCTTGTTTTAATCCATAAATTGACTTCTTCAATTTACACACCAACTTTTCATTTCCAGGAAATGAAAACCCTTCAGGTTGATCCATGTACAATTCTTCCTCTAAGTCACCGTTAAGAAAGGCGGTCTTATATCCATTTGGTGAAGCTCCAAATCATAATGAGCTACCAAAGCCATAACTATTCTTAAAGAGTCCTTCTTTGAAACTGGAGAGAAAGTCTCTTTATAGTCGATGTCACCTTTCGAATCACGTTTGGTTTTGAAAATCCATTTACAACCAACGCGTTTCTTTCCTTCAGGTAACTCTATAAGTTCCCAGACTTTATTGTCATCCATCGATTTCAACTCTTCCTTCATAGCATTTAACCACTTTTCGGAATCATTACATTCTATGGCTTGATTAAATGAGTCTGGATCTTTGTCATTACTCAAGTCGCATTATTCTTCAAGTGAATAAATCACATAATCATCAGAAATTGCTGGTCTCCTTTGACTTACAGACCTTCGCAATTCTGGTTCTTGTGATGGTCCACTTACGACTTGATTATCATTACTATGCTCTCCATTGATACGTTCACTTTGATTGGTTTGAATATTCATTTGTCATTTTGGTATGTTGTTGGACTGTGATACAACAAAATGAATGACAACTTGATGAGAAGTACTAGGTGTTGTTTCTTCCACCCGATTCTCTTGAATATTCACATTTCGTGATTCATCACTCCCATTGAACTCACCATTCTCAATGAATCGAGAATTTCTAGATTCAACTATTATTGAACTATTCTTTGGACATTAAAATATGTACCCTTTAGACTTTTTCGGATAGCCGATGAAATAACCCACTGATGGTTCTTGCATCGTGCTTCTTTTCATGTGGATTATATATCCTAACTTCTGCTGGACAACTGTAAACATGGATATCTCTTAAACTAGGTTCCTTCCCATCCACAGTTCATAAGGTGTCTTAGGAACTGTCTTACTAGGTACCCTATTCAGTAGATATGCAACGGTTTTCAAATCATGCATCCATAACGATAAAGGTATATCACTTTGATTTATCATACTTCTAACCATTTTGATAAGAGTACGATTCCGCCTTTCAGCTACACCATTTTGTTGTGGTGTTCCCGGCATTGTATACTGTGCACAAATGCCTCAACTTTCGAGAAACCTTGCAAATGGACCTTTGTTTTTTCCATTCTCATCGAATTTTCTGTAATATTCACCACCTCTATCAGACCTCACTACCTTTACTTTCCAATCAAACTGCCTTTCCACCTCATTGATGAATATTTCTAGAACATTTATCGCTTGAGACTTTTCATGCAGTAGATATAAATAACCATAACGTGAAAAGTCATTGATAAATGTGATAAAATATTTTTCACCAGTCCATGAAGGAGTGTCAAATTGACCACATATGTCAGTGTGTATCAATTCCAAAAGTTCACTACTTCTTGTGGCAGGATACTTTGATGTGTGTTGAGTTTGCTTTCCTTTAATGCAATCTATACACACGTCCTAGTCATTTAAATCAAATTGAGGTAAAATTTCATTTTTCATTAACCTCATCATTCTTTCTTTAGATATATGACCCAAACGTTTATGCCACAAAAATGCAGAACTTTCATTTGTTGCATTACGTTTAGTTCCAATCACATGATCAATATTAAACAGAGATTCAATATATTTAGCATTGAGATTAAAATAGTATAAACCATCCTTTAAAATACCAGAACCATAACAGTATTTCTATTTATACAATTTAAAAACACTATTACCAATCTCAATGTTAAATCCTACATAATCCAACTTTGCAACAGAAATTAAATTCCTAGCACATTCAGGAACATAAAGGCATTCTTCTAGATCCAGGTGGTATCCAGTATCTAGGATCAATCTATATGTCCAAATTCCTTGTACTTATGCCTTCATTCTGTTTCCCACATACAAAAATTTTTCATTCCCTGTTTATGGGCTGGATCGAAAGAAATCCCTGCGTAACATTAGACACATGAGTAGTAGCTCTAGAATCTAACCACCAAGTATTACTAGGCACTTCTATAATATTTGATTCAAAACATACTGAAACAAATAATGTACCTTTTTTTTCGAACCAAGCTTTTCTTTTCGGACAATCCTTTTTTATATGTCCAGCTTTGTTACAGAAGTAACACTTAAGCTCTTTTCGGATTTGGTCATCTTTCATCTTTAATTGACCTTTTTCCTTCTGTTTGTTCTTCTTACTTGGCTTTTCCATGCTATTATTGGCTTCCTTCTGAAACGTCAAATTAACAGTATGGTCCTTCATTTTCTTCAACTTCCCTTCTTCTTGAATCAACATAGCTTTAATTTCCTGAAAGTTCCATTTCTCTTTAATGGTGTTGTAATTCACCTGGAACTTAGCAAACTCAAGAGGAAGTGAGTTAATGATAAATTGAACCAAGAATGATTCACTTACATCCATACCCAAAATTTTCAGCCTTGCTGTCAAATTGGCCATGCTTGTTACATGATCATGAATGGGTTGAGACCAATCAAATTTCTTGGTCGTCAACTCACTCATTAGATTCCCTACAACAGATTTATCTGTAATGTCTGATTGGGAATATTCTTTAATTTTAGACATGAACTCCTTTCTTTCATTTGTCTTTGGCATTGATGGCTAAACATTTTCCGCCGTTGTCATCATCATCAAGCTCAAACTCAACCTGTTAGACTGCTCCCAAGTCTCACTGTATGACTTGTCATCTTCCGTACTGGTCTCATTAATAGCTGGTGGTCTATCACAAACTAATGCTAGGTCTAAATCCAATACACCCATTTGAAACTGGATTTGTTCAGACCAATCAGCATAGTTCAAACTATCGAATTTAAGTAAAGAATTGCCAGAGGCAAATAAATTAATAGAGCCTCCAAAAACATAATACATGTTCATTCATCAACTTAATCAAATTCAGATAAATAACCATAATTTTATTTATTTAAGTTTATATTTGGGTAATTCTTAAAGAAATAATCAATCATTGATGTTATTATATAAACTTTAATAGACTTATAAACATATTTAATATAACATGATCAATAACTTTGCATATTTAATCATATTAATCAAATATATAAATATGTTACTTTAATTTTATTATTAATTATAAACATTGGTCCACCTTTGGGTGACCTACTAGTTTATAATTAATAATTTCCTTTCAATAACATCACCATAATTTATTTCTTTAAATTCACCTTTGGGTAATCCTTAAAGAAATAATCGATCATTGATGTTATTATATAAACTTTAATAGACTTATAAACATATTTAATATAACATGATCAATATCTTTGGATATTTAATCATATTAATCAAATATGTAAATATGTCACTTTAATATTATTAATTATAAACATTGCTCCAACTTTGGATGACCTACTAGTTTATAATTAATAATTTCCTTTCAATAACATCATTATAATTTTGTTACTTTAATATTATTAGTTATAAATATTGGTCCATCTTTTGATGACCTACTAGTTTATAATTAATAATTTTATTTTGGTCCATTACTAGTATTAGATCAATCATTGTATTAATCAATACTCTTCATGCACAATTCTGATTGAAATTTTCTACCTTTACACGAAATAAAATTCATCAAATATATAGAAAATAATTATGCAGAAACCATAATTATAGAAACCCTAATTTTTCATGCATAATTCTGATTGAAATTTCCTATCTTTACATGAAATAAAATTCATCAAATATGTAGAAAACAATTATGCAGAAACCCTAATCATAGAAAGCCTAATTCTTCATGGCAAATCAATACGTTAACTACCTTGCTCTGATACCAATTGTTAGATGAATTTTACATTCAAAACAATACTTTAATTCCCAATTTAACATAATAGATTCAACCAATAGATTTTTATAATTTAGGAATAAACAAATCAATAAATTACCAACCTTGATCTGTGCTTTTGATGTAGAGGTAGATCCGAAATACTTTTATCGCCTTGATCATTTTCTTTTCTTTTCTCTTCGATGATCAAGAGACGAATGGTTGCCTTTTTAGAGAGATGGATGGTTTTTTCCTTTCTTGTACCATTTTCTGAAACCCTTTTGAAACACCCTAATGTTCCTATCTCTTTAAGAGAATATAAAGAAAATTCTTAAGGAGAATTTACAGATTTGCCCTTTCATCTTATAAGGAATATATGCAAATACCCTTTCATTCATATCTCTTTATTTATATCTCTTTAACCATGTATTATATACTTAAACAAGGTCAAGGAGAGGGAATTAAAACTCAATCAACTTAATTTCTTTTATGTTTAACAATCATTACATTAAGCGCTTTAATATTAAGTCAATATACTTTAATTAACATAGACCACACAATAGATTATTAAAATAATCTAACACAATGCCGTCGGATATGGAACAGAAAACGACATGGATTACAGGATTGTAAGAAACTCATGGGGGTCGAGATGGGGTGGAAAGGGTATATTCGAAAGCAGAGAAACATAGGCGCCTCGGAAGGAAAATGTGGAAATGCAATGGAGGCTTCTTACTCGATAAAGATAGGGCAGAGCCCAACGAATCCAGGCCCAAATCATCCTTCTCAAGTCAAACCTACAACCGTTTGTGATGAATCACCAGCGAGGCACAACTTGATATTATGGGGACTTGTGCCATTTCTCAGCACGGCACGGCGTCAGTCAAGGCCTCTCATTCGAAGACCACGGAAGAGGTTATAGAGTTTGCCATCAAACACGCCAAGGCGAAGGGGCTGTGGAAGGCCGGCGATTCTGTGGTGGCCCTGCACCGCGTCAGAATTGTATCGGTGATCAAGATCCTGACCGTCAAGTGATTTTGGCGGTAGTTTTTGTTTGTTCTTTGAATTCTTTCTGACTGCAGGTTTTTTAGGCATTCGAGTTATGACGTTTCTACGTATTTTTTTATGCATTTTACACTTTTATTATCTAGTTTGATGAGTTTACAGAGTCTCAAAGACTAACAATGGAGGTCTTTTGAGACCTAATTGGTGGACCGAACTAGAATATATATCATCACTAGAATGAGAGATTTTGTTAAAAAACAGGGATGCAATGCGGAGTTGGCATTTTTTTTACCGGTGTAGTAGTAGAGAGGGGGTTGGGCGATAACATTTCAATTTTTGAAGGGTTAAATTTAAAAATTTTAAAAAAAAGTTAAATTTAAAAATTTAAAATTTAAGGTCTCATACGTGGTGAAGGACACAACATTGACAATAAATTTACATATGCTCGTTTAAACTAACACTTATATAGGATTATGCCCAGCCAATAGAAAATAGAATCATGCTTAATAATCGAGTACAACTAGAAGTGCGCTAATAATTTACATTTAACTAATAGTAGAATCAATATGTTAGCTATCAACTTAGTTAATTAAACATCCAAAGAGTTCCATTTAATTAGACGTGCTCAGTTTAATAAATAATGCTAAATATGTTCATATAATTACTATCCTGAATAATTTACTCTTGCTTGATCATTTAATATAACTGAAACAAGCTAAACGAATTTATGCTAATTATCTAGAGCATTCATAGTTCCTAACTAGATCCAAGAAAGCAAATAATATGAGAGGCAATATGTAAAGTAAATATTCCAAAATAAAATGTACATAATAGAATCACTGTAAATCACATTCATAACTCATGCATGCTTTTCACATCACCCAATAACTTTCTGTTATCATTTATATTCTTCTCTAATCCTTTCATTTCAACCATTGTAGTAGAGTAATTTACAGAAAATAAACACACAACAAGTCGAATTAAACGGATAATATAAGCAAGCAGTGAACATCAATGAAAAGTAATACAATTCACAAAATACTTGTGGGTAGGGCCTCCATTGGCCAACGACTCTACCCAATCCTCACCTCAAAGCATTAACATGCATTAGCATTTTGTAGTTATTCTTCTCTTCCTTTTTCCAATACCTTCACAAATAAAACATCAATCATTAACAATCCCTCTAATAACCATTTATAGAATTCCACACTCACAACAATATTTCCTAACACAATTAAGTGTAGCCCTAACTGATAAGAATAACCAAACTCTTGTCAACAACTAACTATTGTTAACAGCAAACCACCCATGATAATATCTTTCCATTCGTAGCATTTCTCAGTTCAAATCTATCAATACTTATTATATTAAATAACAGGACAATAGAACATAACCCAAAACATTATCTAAACGGAGAGAAATCTGGATATTATCAACTTATTCTAACCAGTAACCAAAACCAATCCTAGCATGTCAATACTTGGACAATTACTAACAGGAGACTAACCTAGAGTTCATAAGTAGCATAGAAGAAAGTCCTTACCTTGAAGGATCCACTATTAACAATTCGACCATCACCAGCAGCCAACAGTCGAGTTGTGCACTACCACCACTCCTTCCAGCTCACCCACACAGAACACAATAACACAATTCAGTCAAAGAGAAACCACAGCCAAGCCAGAACACCAATCTATCTTGTTTGTAGACCAACACAAGCAGAGAAAGATTGTGTTACCTGAGGAACACCCAGAACAGCCAACCCGGGTTGAGTCAAACCTTGTCGGAGTACCCGAATCCTTGCAAAGCGAACCGCTATTGGAACTGCTGCCAGCCTTTGCCGTTGCCATTCCGCTAGTTGTCAACTGTACGCTCATCGGACATTGCCGACCAGAGCACGCGAGGACAGAAATCGCAGCACCAAATCGTCTTGCGTTCAACCTACCCTCGTGTGAACCAAAACCGCAAAGCCTGACGCTTCGATCATCGCTAGCCGTCGCTCGCCGTTTGCCTAATCGGGACGAACCCGAGCTCGAGCTCACTGTCTCTCTCTCTCTCTCTCTCTCTCTCTCCCACTCACCCTCCCTCTCCCTCTCTCATCTCTCTCCCTCTCTTTCTCTCGTTTCTATTTTTCTGAAGCATCAAATGGCCAAGGGCCAAATTTCTCATTTCCTTTTTAAAAACCCTAAATCGGCCAACTCTTCATCATTTTCTTGAACCGAACCGAGGTCCAACCTGAACCTATTTGGTTGAACCATTCAACTCTCCCTCCCCTCTTCACTTAATTTCTCTTTTAATTTCCTCATTTTTAATCCTAATTAATTAATATTAAAATATATTTGTGTTAAATATTCGTATAGAATATTAGCTGATCCAAATTTCTAACTCCTGACTTATTCCAAATATTGTTTAAAGATTATTAGAAGTCTAATTAAATTTCTTAATTCTATTTCCTAAATTGATTTTTATCAATTAAACTTTTAATGAATTCTCTTAAATTACAACATAACGGTTGCGTCCTTGGTAATACCCCGATAATTATACAAATAAATCCAAAATCCCCAAATTATAATCCAATTATACTTATTAAATTCTGATAAAAAGTCGGGGTGTTACATTAATAGGGAGTGCCACTTTGGGGTGGTGCTCACACATGCATGAGTGAGGATAAATGATGAAAATGGGTAAAAACGTTAATATAATAAAGGTTTCTTGTGGTACCGTCAGCTTAGCCCAGCACAAGAACAAAAAGAAAACGATAAAAATGGGAAGTTAGAGAGCGGATGGGTAGCAGGTCTAGTCTATAACTAGCCGAAGAGCTCCCTTATAGGGTACAGGAGTTCTAGTTCCAAGTAAAAGGTTAAATCCAATCCACTATTCCATCATAGAGGAAATTCTCCAATATTCCATTCGAAGTACGAGTAATAACGAATGAATTAAAGCAAATTAATAAAAGAGTAAATGACTTAATGAAAGGATTGGTTTAGGTGACCCCCATTCCAAAAGGACTAAAGAGAGGCATTTCATAATTGCATTAACCCTTTTCCTTACTAAGCCTTTGGGCTTACAGTTACTTGTGATATAGGTGTAGGTGTAACACCCCGATATTTTTAGTTGGGTAATTATCGGGGTATTACCGAGGGTGTTCGAAGCGTTAAGACTAGGAGCGATTTCGTTACGTTTCCCCGTATACGTGATGTAATTGAAGTGTTAGAGTTACGAGAATATTACATCGCATATTTATACGTCTCATTTTGTGATGTGTATTTATGGGGGAAATGTTATGGAGTATGAGTTAAGGGTGAAGAGATAGAGAAAAGTGGGAATTCTAGAGTTTTGGATGCACGTGGATGACTTGTGGACGAAGGAGTGTCATCCGCAAGTGCTTGGCCAAGCCAGCATTAGGCTTAGGACGGCTTAGGACGCAATGTCTCATCCTAATGTCACTGTACAATGGACTTTCGGACGAAGTCTTGGATGATGCAGACAACGAATGTTGCGTCCGCATTGAATCTGTACAACTCGGGACACATTCGGATGGTGGTGCGGACGCAAGATGCTTTGTCCGCATCGAATCTTTCCAAGTTTGGACAGTTTCAAATGACTGGGGATGGATGCAGACGAGGATAGCCTCGTCTGAATTGAATCTGTTCGATTTTAGGTACAATTGGACTACACGCGGACGCTACTTACGGATGTGATATAGAGTCCGCCAGTGACCTACGGACGGTATGGATAGGACGGGTTCGCCTTTTCTCGTATGAAGCCTCATTTTAGCCTGTTAGATTTTGGCCTTGCGGACGATATCAGTACGTCTTCACCCGTCCAAATCATCGCAGAACTGCAATTTGCAGAGATTTAAATCAGAAAAAAATGACCCTCAACCAATGAGAAATCGACTCCCCGACAGGAAATCCGAATTCAGGGCACGCGGAACCGATTTTGCCCTGCCCAACCATCCTTCCCTGCCTCCTACCCGTATGATTGTCTCCCCCTCAAGATAATATTTCCCTCCCCTCTCTCATTCGGCCTTCAGCCTTCCTCTCCCCATTTCCTGCGTGAAAACCTAGAGAGTGTGAGGGAGTGACCGAGGGGTGAGAGCTCCAGTGAGGGTGTTGGGAGTTGTATGTGAGTAAGGAAGTGAGTGTAGTGAGGAGTGTGAGTTGCTGGGAAACTCCAGCTCCTATAGGAGCTGTCAGAAAACGTGGAGGCTTGGAGTGCAGCTGGCCCTGCTTGTGTCTTTATCAAGAAAGGGTACGGATTAAGGGGTGTTTTGGTCATTAAGGCCCTACACCACAAGTATGAGTGTGTGAGTTTAGAGTATTGTTCTTAAAATGCTAGATGATAAGTATATTGTTTGTCTTATAAATGTTCTGTAGAATGCACCGTGAATTTCCTTAATGTTATTCTGTGTTAGAGTAGTGTTAAACTCTTGGGATGGATTTCTATTGTGTATTCCTTCATTGATTTCCTTGCTGTAGCGGAAGACTTAGTTGTTATGTAGACTTTCCTTATAGTGAGTTTATTGCCTTACTGAAATTGCTTATAGTTAGCTTGTTGCTCTTATTGTAGTCATGATTTCCATGAATGCTTAACGATAATGAATGACGAATGAGGAAAGATGAATGATGAATGAAATGCTTAACGATGTTAGTGTTCAATGATGTGATAAGTACGAATTAGCTATTAGTTTCCATGATTTTGCCTTGTTATTTCAATTGTTTATTTTCAGTAGTAAGTATTTATTGCAATGATAAAATCTAGGCATGTTTAGTTATAACGACCCGGTTTTTATTTGCTTTAAAATCACGTGAAATTTAAAACTTTTTTTTTTATAAAATCAGAGTAAGACTTTATTTATAAAAACCCGAGTGTTAAAACTCTTTAGTTTAAACATTTATCAATTGCAGAAGAAGTAATAAAATCCTTTTTATAAAACACAACGGAATTTAAAACAAAGCATTAAAGAATATTAAATAATTTACAAACTTTTTTTATAAATAAATTTCCTTTTAAATTCTTTAGCCCAGCCAGTCACAAGAGCCACCCGTGCAAATCCTTCATCAACTGTCTTTGACCTGTTCACCTGTTTCTCGTACGTACCTACATCACAAGACTTAACTAATGAGCCTAATACTCAGTAAGTGATATAAGAAAACAAAAGGCAAATATGATGCATGATCATGCGATGCATTATAGAGAAGAACCGTATCTTGTCTGTTAATTGGGGCGATGGATATGTCTTGGTCTCGTGGCTTAACCATATTTCCGATAAGGAAACACACCAATCGGGGTGTCACCACGAGCCATACCCATTCACTTTTGTTGAAGACATTGGAGATTTCAGAACAAGAGAATTAAGAATCTTACGATTCTCGTGGCTTAACCGTACATCACCGCCCCCTACGTGGGAGTAGGCACTCCAATAGGGGTGTCACCACAAGAACCATTCCCAACCCTCCCGAACCCTCACATGCCTATTTACATATATTAGGTATGTCATGCAATATGCCTATGAATACCTACTATCCTATATGATTGTACAAATGTCTAATAAACATATCATTAAAAAAACATACAGAATGCAATCCTAATTCTTGCGATGTAGGGTCCGAAGACCAAAACACAGTAAGTATCAACTTACCTGGAGTCTTCAATGCGATTATGTCAATTGACTTAGTACCTTCAAAAACTGTTAAATGAACAATTATTAGGCCCTTATCAATCTCACTCATAGAGAATAGAATAACTTAACACACCATAACAGTCTCATAGCCAACATGCGTAACTAACTAGCAACAACCCATAATAGTTGCTCATTCCATCAATGTGACCTAATAATAAAGAATTTACTTTACAAAATCAAGTAGCATTTTATCAGGAAACCGTATTTCCCACAACAGAGTAGAGAACCATTTAACTCCTTTTATCCAAACAATAATACAAGCCAAAGAATAGAATTCACATCAATGAATCCACACTTTCTCAACTTATCCTTTAACACCAATTACAACTCACAACAATATTCCCTAGTAAACAATCTATCCTTTATATTATTCTCGGAGTTATTTCTTTAAACCATTTCCAATTAGAATGCAGCTTCGATAGAATATAACTAGAAACATTCAATCGACGTATCCACATTGACTAAATCCAACAATAAAGTCCAAACATGATTCAAATATTATCAACCACACACCAAAACATCTCCAAGCCCAAATTAAAGTACACACCCAAGCTTTAATCCGACATACAATGTATGACTTCACAACATTCATCATTTAACATCTTCAAACCTATAATTAATTAACAGTGGAAATATTGGCACATGCTAACAAAACACAACCAATCACCAACTTCGCAACCCCTAACATATTTTCACAATTCTCGGCAGTACACACATAGAGAACATCCATTTCCATCTCTTAAAGTTTACAATTCATAGATGATAGAGATTCTAACTTCCACAATTCATACTTATCACTTAAAAGTGATTTCTAGCATTCGACAGTTAAAGCATGGCAGCCACCAATTCCAACAACTTAAACAGGACATGAAAATCAAACAAGGAATTCAAAGCAATTCATTGCTCTACACTTAATATTGATAGCCATACTTATCACTTGTAACCAAGATAGTGTTTGTCACTTATAAGCAGTTCATATCATAGACAATTTAAGAGATCATACGTGCATAGTTTAAACAAGAGCATCACCGTTTTCTATTTCCAGCAATCCAACGAATTACAGTACCAAAATCAAAGCATCCAAACCCATAATGTAGGGCCTCCCTTTGGCCAAAACATTATTCAAATTCTTACCTTAATGTTCAGCTTAGTATCCAGCAGTAAATCAAACAAAGCAGCAGCCGATGCTTATCTCTTAACCTTCCAAACTCTTAGGAATTTCCTAATAACAAAGGTAGCATTTAGACTTAATGCCCACCATCAATTAAATCTAAATCAGAGACCCAACATAAACCAACAATTCACAACAATTAACCCTTACCTTAAATGATGAACAAACCCTCTCCAGAAATCTTCGTAAGGCAACACAATAAACCTTTCCTTACCCTTACTTCACGGTTGGATAATCAGAACAACTCCTTACCAAAATTCTCTCCCAAAGCTCACTTACACTTGCAAAATGGAATATAGAGAAGAGGACTTACCTCTTATAAACGAAGGAGAGAGAGAGAGCTGGGCTGCAACAGAGGATAACGTTCTGCAGAGATAGGGCTGCCAATTGCCCAATCCAAGAAAAGATGGTCCAATGAGGGGGAAGCACGTAGAAAAGCTTCCACACCCTCAGAGAAGAGCTAGACATCGTAGGGGTAGACTGGAGAAGAAAAGTTTGTCGATTGCAACAAGAAATCGGAAGAGAGAGATTGAATTTAAAATGGGTTTCTAGGAAATTCCAGATAATTCGGACGACCCGAGGCGTCCACAATACCGTCCGCAGTAGTCTGCAAGTCCATCTGGGATGAGAAAATGCGTCCCCAAAGTGTCGTCCATACCGTCCGCAGGTGTCTTGCAGACGCAATGTGACGTCTGCATGCAGCGTCCGCAGCATCCGAAAGTGTCCAGGATTTAGGACATATTCAAATCGGACGCGGGCCTTCTTCATTCGCACGTCGTCCGAATTGTCCCAGAATTGTACAGATTCAATGCGGACGCGAACCATCCTCATCCGCGTCGTCCGCATAGGAGTCCAAAACTCCACTATTATACATTTTTCCTTAATTTCCACACTTAACTTATTTTCCAATAATAACACTATACTTTTGTGAGCATAATTGACACGTACCATCGCATAATGCGATACACTATACACATATTAAAATCATCTAGATTTAATACATTATCAAAAAGGAAATATATTTTCGGGGTATTACATTAGTGATAGTGTTAACTAGAAATAATTACACTCTTAATTCTAGCATGCTTAATTGACTGTGATAATTAGAATGAACATGTTTAATTATCTAATCAATTCATTGTAGTTAGCAATAATTGTAGATAGTAATTGAGCATGTAAATTAAATAGAGCAAACTCAAGCATGTTAATTATTAGAGTAAATAAGTAGACTTGATTGACACTTAAGCATAATTAGCCTGTTAAATTAACCCGATTATCATGTTCAATTAACCAGTTTGTTTAGATTGATTAACTAGCATGTTTAATTTCTAAATGTAGATAACTAGTCGTTCAATTAATGACTAACTTATGAGCATGTTAAACAATCTAAGTATGTTAAGTAACCAACATGTTAATTCACTCAACTAGATTTAGTAATCAACTTAAGCATGCTTAACCGATTAATTAGGGTAGCTTGACTAAGTACGCCAATTGAGCATGTAATTAAGTAAGAAGAGAACTAAACTACAAGCATGTTTATATTTTACTTGAGCAAGCATGATTATATTTTATTTGAGCATGACTTAGTAGCTTGAGCATGTAATTAACGAAGTATGTTAATGCTTTTGTTGTCTAAATCAAATAGTGGCATATTAGTCTACCAAAGTAGTTAGTTAACTTAAGCATGTTAGACAACTAGACTAACGTTTATTAATTGTATTCAAGCATGTTAAAGAACTTAGATAATTATGATAGCATGTTAACGAAATAGCAAACATGACTAAAGTAATCAACCCTTGAGTCTATAAATTAAGTAGGATAATTAACTAGACGATAATTGTAATTCCTCCTTGAGCACGTTAATTTAGTTATGCTTCACTTCCATATGCAATTCACTTGTGATCCATTATAATTCCCTTATTATCGTGAAATGTATATATCCAAGCATGTTCTCTGTTGTTCATTTAGTTCTGTAATTGCTTCCTTCGTATGTTGTACGTTATTGGGTGTTCCATCGTTCTTACTTGTCTTTGTGGGCTTGTTTAGTTACTATTATTCCTATTATATGCGCTTTAATTTCAATTACTTTACTTTAATGCACACTTCGATTATGATGAATGATATGTCCTTACGCATCATGCATCATGCTAAGTTGAGAATATATGGTCATGCATCAGGTTAATAGGAACCAAGTAGGGGGTACCCCTTCGGGGTGGTACCCACATGCATAAGTGAGAAAAAATGCTAAGAAAAAGAATGTTCGAGATGGGCGGGATACGCTCATCACCGAAGAAACCCTCTCGGCAGGATACGCCGGGAGGGAAGAAACCTTGAAGGCAGGATATGCCGGATGGGGAGGACCATTGAAGGCGGGATATGCCGGAAGGAGAGGACCATTGAAGGCGGGATACGCCGCAAAGGGGACGGAAAAGGGAGTTAGGGGGCGGATGGGTAGCAGAACTAGTCCGCGGCTAGGCGAAGCCCCCCACCTTGATGGGAACGGGGACCTAGTTGCAAGTAAAGGGTTAGGTCCGGTCTACTACTCCATCCCCTATGACCCCTCCAATCTCTAGCTTGATGTGCGAGTAAAGAACGAACGTAATGAAAAGATTGATTTGAGTGGCCCCCACTCCAAATGAACTAAAGAGAGTCATAAACATAATTGCATTAAACTATTTTCCTTACTAAGCCATTAGGCTCACGTATTACTTGTGGTGTAGGTACAATGATGAATAGATAATAAGTAGATGATAAACACGGAATGAAGCATGGATGAATGATTTCGCACGCATGAGACTCCGGGCTGGCCAGACAAAGAAAAGAACAAGTAAACGGTTCTAACCATATTAAGTTTATTGTTTTGCACTTCATTGTTTAGTTTATCCTTTAAATGATTCATTTACGCTTTTGCCATATTTTTATAAGGATCTAATTTATAATGCTTCCGCACATTTTATCAATCAGTTTTCATAACGAGTTTAAAGAAAGAGTCAGTTGCGATCCGGCTAGACGCACTCTGATACGCTTTGTTTTAAAAAGAAATAAATTTCAAATTTCACGCATTTTAACGATATACGAAAAATCAAGTCGTTACAGTAGGTACCTGTACATGAAAATCAATGCAAAGTATTAGGAGTCAATGCAAAAATGATGAAAAGATAATCTAAAGTGGGGATGAAAGATTTACACGTGTGAGGATTGGGGCTGGCCAGATTGATTAGAACCAAAGAGGGCACGGTTGAAATAAAAGTGTATTTAATTCTTCAGTTTTCATTTCTCTTAAGTGTATTTAATTATTTAGTTCTTTCATTAAATTTCTTTATTAAATTATTTAACTCTTCCGCCATGATTTGCTAAACCTGCTATGTTTTTATAAAATATTTTACAATGTTTCGGCGATGATTTTATAATGGTTTTCGTGTTGGGTAGAACGAAAAGGGTTTTAGTAACGGTCTGGTTGGACGCACTCTGATATATATATATATTAGAAGAGATTTCAATGGCCTTAGCAAAATTTCAAATTTTTGCGCATTTTAAAGGATTTAGAAAAACCGGGTCGTTACAAAAGGTAAAATACTGATCCAATCTGGTGAAATCAAGAAGGAAAGCAAGTGCTATTTCTAGGACAAGAAATGGCACATTAAGAAAGATTGCACCAAATTTAAGGCATGACTTGAAAGAAAAGGTACTTTAATCTCATTTGTTTGTTATGAATCTAATATGGCTCATATTATTTATAACACTTGGTGGATTGATTCTGGTTCTACAATCCATATTTTGAATACCTGGCAGGGTATGCGAAACCTTCGAAAACCAGTGGGAAGTGAACAGAACATCTATTCAGGGAGCAAGATCTGTTCACATGTGGAAGCTGTTAGAACATGCAGTTTAGTTCTCAGCAGTAGTTTCATTTTGATTTTAGAAAAGACTTTGTATGTTCCTAGTTTTTCTAGGAACTTAATTTTAGTTTCAAGTATTGTACCTTTGGGTTTTTCCTTTACATTTTCAAATGTAAACTTCAGTTTATTTTACAAATTTGAACTTGTTGGAAATGGTACAATGTCTAATGGTCTTTTCTCTATCGATTTACAAAATGATACTGCTCATGATGTTATGCATGTTCACACTGGTGTTAAAAGATGTGTTATAAATGAGAATCCCTCTATGTTGTAGCACTGGAGATTGAGACATATCTTCATACAAAGAATTAAGCGATTGGTAAATGAGAAAGTACTTAATACTTTAGATTTTACCGATTTTGATACATGTTTGGATTGCATTAAGGGAAAGCAAATCAACAAATCTAAGAAAAGTGCTAAGAGGAGTTCAGAGATATTAGAGATCATACATTTAGACATTTGTAGTCCAGTTATGAACTCAAATGGTCTGAGATACTTTATCTCTTTTATTGATGATTACTCACGATATATGTATCTCTACTTGCTCCAGAACAAAAATGAAGTATTAGATGCCTTTAAGGTTTTCAAGGCAGAAGTAGAGAAACAATGCGGTAAGTAAATTAAGATCGTAAGGACTGATAGAGGTGGAGAATATTACGGTAGATATACTGAGGATGAACAAGCACTGGTCCGTTTGTTAGATTTCTTCAAGAGCATGGAATTGTTGCTCAATACACCATGCCTGGTTCTCCGAATCATAATGGTGTGGCAGAAAGAAGAAATCAAATATTAATGGAGATGGTGAGGAGTATGCGTAGCAACTCCAAACTTCCAGATTTCTTGTGCCCTGATACACTTAAGATGGCAGTGTATATATTAAATTGAGTTCCAACTAAGGCTGTTGAAAAGACATCATTTAAGTTATGGAAAGGTTGGAAATTGAGTTTGAAACATATACGCATTTAGGGATGCCCATCTGAAGTTTGAATTTGTAATTCACAAGAAAAGAAACTAGATCCAAAGACCATTAGTGACTATTTCATTGGATATGCTGAAAGGTATAAGGGGTATAGATTCTACTGTCCATCTCACAGCACTAGGATTATAGAATCAAGAAATACGAAATTTCTTGACAATGACTTGATTAGTGGGAGTGATCAATTTCAGGATATTGTTTCTGAAAGAGATCATATTAATGTTCAACCCTCTAACTCAAGTGAAAGATTGATTGTTGTTCATAACACTCCTCAAATTCAAACGAGTGTTGAACAATTAATAAATGTTATTCCAAAAGTTGTTGATAATAATCCAGTAGATCGAATTCTTGAGGAAGTTCCAGAAATTGTTGATCAACCAGTTGAACAACAAATTTCTCAAGAAAATGTTGGAACAACACTACGAAGATCTACTAGAAAAAGAAAATCAGCTATTCCTAGTGATTATGTCACATATCTACAAGAGTCGAACTATAATGTTGGAGTCGAAAATGATCCTGAGTAGTTTTTACAAGCCATAAGTTGTGATGAATCAAGTTTATGGTATGATGCCAAGAAAGACAAAATGAATTCTATGAACTCAAACGGAGTCTAAGATCTTGTTGAGTTACCTAATGGTCTAAGAGCCATAGGATGTAAATGGGTCTTTAAAACTAAGAAAGACTCATTAGGTAACATCGAAAGATATAAACCAAGACTCATTGCTAAAGCATTCACATAAAGGGAAGGAATCGACTGCACGAAAACTTTTTCTCATGTATCTAAGAAAGATTCTCTTCGCATTATTTTGGCATTGATTGCACAATTTGATTTTGAGTTGCAACAAATGGATGTGAAAACGGCTTTTCTCAATGGAGAGCTAGAGGAAGAAGTTTATATGAAACAACCTGAAGAATTCTCCTCTAGTGATGTTGAGCATTTAGTGTGCAATCTTAAATCCATATATGGATTGTAACAAGCCTTTCATCAATGGTATTTAAAGTTTCATGATGTTATTTTTTCATTCGATTTCGTAAAGAACATTATGGATCAATGTATATACTAGAAGGTTAGTGGGAGCAAAATTTGTTTCTTAATCCTATATGTTGATGATATTTTGCTTGCAACTAATGATAAAGGTATATTGCATGAGGTGAAACAATTTCCCTCTAAAAACATTGATATGAAGGACATGGGTGATGCTTCCTATGTCATTGGTATAAATATTCATCGAGACATATTCCAAAGTTGCTTAGGATTGTCTTAGGAAACTTATATCAATAAAGTTTTAGAGAGATATCAGATGAAAGATTGTTCACCTAGTGTTACTCCCATAGTAAAAGGTGACAGATTCCATGAGAACCAGTGCCTGAAGAACGATCTTTGAGAGGGAGCAAATGAGAAACATTCCCAATGCTTCGGTTGTTGGAAGCCTAATGTATGCTCAAGTCTGCACAAGATCTGACATTGCATTTGTTGTTGGGTTGTTGGGTCGATATCATAGAAACCCTGGTAAAGACCATTGGACTATTGCAAAGAAAGTGTTACGGTACCTTCAAGGGACCAAAGACAACATGTTTACCTACAGACAGACGGATAGCTTGGATGTGATTGGATACTCCGATTCAGATTTTGCTGGCTGCATTGATTATCGTAAATCAACATCAGGATACATTTTTATGTTGGCCAGTGGAGCTGTATCTTGGAGGAGTGCTAAATAGGGTTTGGTTGTCACATCCACTATGGAAGCTGAGTTCGTATCGTGTTTTGAGGCTACTTCGCATGGTGTATTGATGAAGAATTTTATTTCAGGGCTTAGAATAGTTGATTCGATTTCTAGACAGCTGAAGATATATTGTGATGCTGCATTTTTTATGGCTAAAAACAACAAAAGTGGTAGTTGAAATAAGCATATCAACATTAACTATTTAACCATAAGAGAACGTGTTAAGGATGCTTCAGTGGTCATCGAACACACAAACACTGAATTGATGGTCGCCGATCCTTTGACTAAGGGTATACCACTGTTAAGATTTAAGGATCATGTAGTTAAAATGAGACTGGGGTCCATTATGTAATTTTTTGTTGTAAGAACGAATGTTTATAAATTTTCTTATAATATTTCTCATTATAATATTTATTGTTTACACATTCAGTTTGAGAAATATACTTCAGTTTTGAACCTTGAATAAATATAAGATTTATTCATTAAGTTTATGGGTAATAAAGAATGAACATAATGCATTGTGATACATGGAAGATAATTCTCGATTACATTAAGAATCTATCGCTATGATTCATGTATTGTATTTTCTTACTACAAAAATAATATAGAACTCAGACCAAGTGGGAGAATGTTGGCATTTACAATCCAATGTGGCTTTTGGATTGTAACTGTCCACAATATGTTATGGTTTGGTTTTCCAGACAGTTTCCTTTATAGAAACTACCTATATGTTGCACCCTTTGCCATGTAACTTCTTGATGGGAGAAGTTTATAAATAATGGGGTATTGTCATTGAAGGTTCTCTAATTCTGTAATCTCAATTATGAACATACACCATCAATTCAACATTAAAAGGATTAGAAGAAATTCTTTAGAGCAGGAAAAATAGTTGTCCCTGATTTCATTGTCAATAGCTGAAGGTAATTTTAAGTTTATTCCATATTGATCTAAATGCTTTAATTTTATTATTTAAAGCCGGTTTAGATCATCTAAATTTGTTTAACATTTGGTTGAAAAAGTACATGGAATCATAAAGTAACATGGATCGATATTTTCTCCGGAAGTCGCTTGTCCCATTTTTCTTCACCTTTCTATAAAGTATTTTCTTTAATCTTCCTTTAACATCTGCAAGAGTCTTTCTTTCCCAGCACGTCCATGGCATTGCTAATCACCCTCAAGATTCTCTTCCAACTTTCCCTTCTTTTCCATCAATTCCCTTCACTGCTCTCATCAACTTACACTCCACCCAACAAATACTTCATCAACTGCGGCTCCGACTCCAACACCACCTTCGGCCACAATCGCGTTTTCATCGGTGACCTCAAACCTAGCTCTTTACCGATCAACCCTGGAAAAAGTGAACACGTGAGAGGAACTAACCTTTCCAACGACATCCCAGAGCTTTATCACACAGCCAGAGTCTACACTCGCCCCGCCTGGTACGAGTTTGCTGTCGATCAAGATGGGAAGTATCTGGTTCGCCTTCATTTCTTTTCCTTGTCATTTTCTGTTTCGAAGCTTTCCAAAGCAAGGTTCAACGTCTTCCTTCCTGGGTATACTTTGCTTTCCAATTTCACTACCCAGGATAGTACTAACACCCCATTGATAAAGGAGTTCTTGCTCGACATCAAAGTACGAAGATTCGGCATCTACTTTGAACCCTTTATCAATTCATCTTTTGCATTCGTAAACGCTATAGAACTCTTTTTGGCTCCTGATTACCTGATTCCCGATGAAATCAACGCAATAAGTTCATCTACAGAAAATAATAGCCGTTTGAATCAGGCGCCCTCCATTATATCAGAGGCTATAAAACCCATTTTCAGGATCAACGTCGGCGGCTCACCGATTACTCCCGAAAATGATACTCTGTGGAGGATCTGGGTTCCGGACGATAGTTTCTTGGTTAGCCCAGAAGCTGCAGAAAATAGTGCAAATTTTCAGGGAAGAATAGGGTATGGGGATAATTTAACCGACTATACAGCTCCTGACGATGTGTATAGAACTGCAAAAGTAATAAAAGCTACTAATGGAAGTCAGCAGAATTTTTCTGGTGTAAGTTGGGTATTCAAGGTGAGCAAGAACACTAGCTATTTCGTTCGAGTTCACTTCTGTGATGTCATCAGTACAATTGCGGGATATCTTCAGTTTAATTTCTTTATCTATAAAACATTAATTGGCACGGTTGATCCATATAGAATAACACATGGATTTGCAATTCCATTTTACTACGATCTGTCAGTTGTTTCAGATACTTTTGGATTTCTTAATATCAGCATCAGCTTGAATAATGAATCAAATATGAAGAGTGCCTTTCTCAACGGGCTAGAAATTTTTGAGTTGATTGAAAAATCTGATTCAGGTCCTGTGTTGAAGGAGGAGAAGCAAAAAGGCATAGTATTAAGGAATTGTTTGATAGGAGTCGCAGTGTTTGTTTTCCTGGGGATTTTAATTGGCTTAATTTATATGTATTCAAAAGGAAAGAAATCGAAATTCAATCAGGCTTTGCGAGTTCCTTTCTATGGAGGAGGAAGCTCCTACACAAGATCGTCAGATAAAAATCCAATCTTGGCACTCAATCCTGATCTTAATATCTCACTGAGAATACCCTTTCAAGAGATTGAAGATGCGACCCAAAATTTCAACGAGAAGCTAGTGATCAGCGCCGGTGGATTCGGAAAGGTCTATAAAGCAAATTACAGAGGCAGACAAGTTGCAGTGAAACGAAGTCAACCCGGACATGGGCAAGGAATTTCTGAATTTCAAACAGAGGTTGTCGTATTATCACAGATTAAGCATCGCCATTTAGTTTCCTTCATTGGGTACTGCGACGAGAACTCGGAGATGATTTTAGTTTATGAATTCATGGAGAACGGGACGTTAAGAGATCATCTCTACAGTTCGAAAGCAGATACAGATGAACGAGTTTCTCGTTCTGAGTTTTCATGGAAGCAAAGACTCCAAATCTGCATAGACGCGGCTAAGGGTCTTGATTACTTACACTCCGAGACAACGGGAGGATTTATACACAGAGACGTGAAGACGACCAATATCTTACTCGATAAAGAGAATGTGGCTAAAGTTGGAGATTTCGGCCTCTCGAAATCGGCTCTTCCTAACCCAGATGAAATCATCGCCGGCCTAATGGGCTCGTTCGGATATCTTGATCCGGAGTATTGTTTAACGGGACAAGTTACAGAAAAATCAGACGTTTACGCTTTTGGCGTTGTGCTTCTTGAAGTTGTCTCTGCTAGGCCTGTAATTTGGACTTCTGCTGCAGGAGAGAAGAAGACTTTATCAGAGTTTGGAAAGAAATGCCATAGAAGAGGAGAGGTAGGGATGATAACTGATCCTTCGCTCTTGGGTACAATCAACCAAGATTCTTTGAGAATATTTCTGCAAACAGCCATTAATTGTTTGAAAGAGACTGGCGCTGAGAGGCCGAAGATGCATGAGGTGGTGTATGATTTGCAGTATGCGTTTAATCTGCAGCAACCTCCGAAGCCGAGAGAGCCGTTCGATGATAGTATCGTTTCTGGGCAGTTGGAGTTTTCGCCTACGATTGTTCAGCGTTTGGATTCTGCTAACGTTTCTTACTTGGAAGAAAATGAGACTAACCATGGAGGTTGTGTTTGTGATAGTCGTGATGCTAATGCCTGTGCAGTGTTTTCTCATTTGAATGCGAGTTCTCCAAGGTGATGAGAATATTTTCGGTTTCCATGATATTTCTCCATTGATTTGTTTCTATTTTCAGACGGCTAATATTGGATATGAATCTTAACAAAGGTCCCTTTGTTCGCAGCAACAAATGTAGTATTAAACAATTTTTGATTAATAAATTAAATATTAAATTATAAAAAAATAGACCGAATAAATATTTCAGTTATATATTTTGTTAAAAATTATTATTGTTTTACTCCACAATATTATTTTTCTATTAAACAATTTTAAAATATTATTTTTTACATGAAATGATGTTTTGCCCGTAAAAAGATTACGTTTCGCTACAAAATGACATTTTTTTGCTGTGAAAAGAAGACATTTCACTGCGAAACGCGAACGGTTCTCAGCAAAACGCTGTTGTTCCGCTTGCACAAAGATTATGTTCCGCCTAAAAAAAAAGAGTATTTTCCGTAGTGAAAAGATTACTTTTCTCTACGAAAAGTGAGACATTGGTGATAAAAACTGGACGATGAGGACAGATCAAGAAGAGGAAAAAGAAAATGATGATGAGAGCTAGAATTTTTTTTATGACAAGAAGTTCTTCGGAAAATTGAAAAAGTGAGAATTTTTTTTGACAATGAGAAAACCATGACAAAGTTTTCCGGAATCGTCTTTGTTGTAGTATTGCTTCAATTATTGTGATTTTAGCATAAAACTGAAATAAAATTAGAATATGCAGAGAGTAATTTTCGCGGTAATATTTCTTTCAAGAGATAATAGTGATGTTTGCGTCGTTCATTTTTCACAGTTCAGTGTTTAAGTTATTAGCAAAATTTTTTTAGTAATTGACTTGTCATTGACCTCCTTTCACAATGGTTGTTTTATTAATTTTCCTATGGATATGCCAAATTATTTCGATGAGTTTGATTGTATCATTACCCACTTTTATTTTAAGAAAATTAAGAAAAAAAAATAAAACATTTATTGACTAACAATAAATAATTTTTGTTAACAAATAAAATATTGAATTATAAGAAATGGACACCATAAATATCACTATCACGTTTTCCATTAATATAGTTAAAGAAACATTAAAAATGAGACAATTTTCCTATTTTCCTAACTCTCTGTGTATCTTTCCACCAAATTTGTTGAACTCTGATTTTAATATCTTCAATTTATTCAGCTTCGAAATGGTATGAAACTGATAAAATTAGTGTTCCTAGAAAGAAATATTGATGCTTATAGTAAGTAGAATGAATAATAGTTTTGAATCATATTAAACTTAAAATTGACAGGTTTTATGCAGTTCATCAGTGACACTAGAATAAATCAAGACATCTTGTTACTCGATAAACTCAAATAATTCAATAATATAAGGTCACCCAATAAAAATGGAAGACTTCCAATTAAATTTTTTGATGAAAAATCAATGTACACCAATGTAGTCATGTTTTCGATCCACTAAGGAAAATCACCAGAAAATTCATTGTCGATGTACTGAAGAACGAAAAAAAAATTTCAGTAAATAGAGCGGAAATAGTATTTTTCGCAGTAAAAAAACATGTTTCCGTTATAGAAAGAGTATTTTTTATAGCGAAGAGGCTCGTTTCAACTGAGGAAAATATTCTTTCTGCAGCAAAAAGGCTCATTTCCACAGCGGAAACGAACTTTCCATTGTGGAAAGTAAGTCATTAACTTATCCACTGCAGAAACAAATTAAAATTTTAAACGAAAAACATAACAACAATATTTGCTCAATTTATTTTTTATAATTTAATATTTTATTTGTTATAAAAAATTATTTAGTGATTTATTTGTCACTTGTCTCATATTTAAGTAATTGTTTTTTATAATTACCCTTTATTTTTTATGTAAATCTTATAAAGATAAGTTCCAATTTTTTTAAGGGAAAAATGCATAATCACTTCTTAAACATATACTTAAAACTTTAATAATATATATTATCTATTTCAATCATTAATGGTTCTGCCTGTCGTCGAGCAGATCGGTTTGCGCAAATTATTGACAACTGACTCTCTCTCTCTCTCTCTTCTAGTCATGCAGTAAGAGCAAAGATGGAAAGTTGGATCAACTTTAGGACATTAGTGGGTGTTTGAATACTTTTTACCAATTTGAATGTTGATCTTTTCAAAGTCTGTTCACTTTTGTTCTGTAAAGGGTACGAGTCACTTTCTGCTTTCAAATAAAGGCTTTACCAGAACGAGACAGCAAAGAGAGAAATTATTCTGAACAGATATGAATTTTCCCACTAAGCACTCATTCAGAAGTGATTTTGATGGAATCTAATTCTCACTTTTTCTATCTATCAGATTTAGCTGGATTCAATCAAACAGATTTTTAAATATGGTTCTTCACTAACTCTCTTAAGAATGTAGTTGTGACATAGTGGGAACGTAGTAGATGGAAAAGAAGAAATAGGATATAATTGGTATGCATAAAGAAATCATTATGATCTAATTATGCTTAATAAACTTAACAAGCATTTAAATATATGCAAAATAAATATTTCCGCACTTGGAGCCGTTAATTCTCTCTTTGTTTGTTCTACATGTTCTCGGCCTGTATTGGTTTAGAATATTATATACCTTATATTTCTTCAATTGATGATATATTTTTGTTCTTCTTGAGAGTATTGGGTTGGAGGACTTATCCCATCAAAGAGTATCAAATGAATATATCTATTTATGAAATGTGTAATATTCTAGATTATTTTTAATGCTAAGCATACATCCTGAGTGATGATTTTGCAACCATAGGAGCTAAATTGGACGATTAAAGTATTGGTCAAGATAAATATAATTAGATATAGTGAATTATGATGAATTATGTTCATATTAAGATTAGAAGAAATATTAAGAATTTATTAGAGTTGAATTGAATGATTAAGGTATTGGTCAAAGAAAGCGTATTTGAATATAGTAAGATTGAGGATATGAGATTGTAGATATTTAAGAAAATATTAGATTTGGTATTAGTTTTTAGTGTAATTAATAGAAAAGAAAATAAGTTCAAGGAGTTAACAAATTTATGGAGAGTAGAGGATGGTGGTTGATCATTAAGGAAGAGGTGGTCGATCCTCAAAGGGAGGCGATCAATCATAAGAGAAGCAAAACATTAGGAGTCTGGCATAGTTGGAATCGATCGACCACGGGGTTGACCACGAAAATGGCAGTGGTGAAGTAGACTTGAGAGTATTTAGTGGTGGTCGATCATCCACTAAGGCGATGATCGACCGGTAATTCAGAGAATAGTGAAAATATGGATTTGCGGTCTATCACATAAAAGAAGGTGATCGACCGCACTAAAGGAAAGTGTTAACTCTAGAGGTTTTGCGGTCAATCACCTAAAGGGGGTTGATCGACCGACAAACTAGAGAGTTGCCAGAAATGGAAAACCATCTCTTGGAAACTCATAGGATCCACGCTTGGTGCTTCATGGATGATCAAGCATCCTTACACTCGACCTTTTCACCTTCATTAGGACATTGAAGGGATGTAAAATGAAGTCTAAAAATAGAATCGAGTGTGGGATCTGCAGAAGAGTTTTTGAGAATCAAGAGAGAGAGAGAAGGAAGAACAGTGCGAGGAGAAGTTGGGAATTCGAGAGACAAAAGGGAGAAAGAGGCCGTGAGGGTCTGTGAGGAATTTGAGTGAAATTTTGAGAGAAGGTCTGTATAAGGAGAAGCCGAGTGGATGGGAGCTCTCTGTGGAGGTCTTTGGAGTTTAAGTTTATGGTTTCCCGGATGCTTCAGGTAAACCGAGTTCCTTCCATGGTTTTTAAGGTTTGATTATTATTATAACCTTTGGAAAATGCTATGTATATATTTAAGTTAGATTTTGTTGAAGTGTGTTTTGGTTATATGTTCTCTGAATCATGGAAATGGAAATCAATGGTAAAGCCACTATACATTTATAAAGTATGAGATTCGGTTACTGCTATATGCCTGGATTTGGATTTTATATTATGCTTATTTATTAGAAATTTGGAAAATACATTGTTTGGATAATTAGGTTTATACTCAGTTGGTTTCAATTCTCTGTTTGATAATTACTGTTGGAGATGGTAATTTGTTGATATCATATCTATTTATAGCTGATGTCTTGATAAGGATCGGATGATATGGATTTGATATGGACGTAATTAGGACCATGTTCTGTTATTGGATTTCTGTCATTAACTTGGTCATTGCTATCCGTTGGGTTTTATTGTTGAGAACTATCAAGTTGGGATATTGTTCCAAGTTAGATAAATAAACTGTTAAGTTGGATTGTAGAATTCTATTAGGTAATGATATGCTTGTAGTTGAAGTTGGGGACTTTGTTGTTTGAGGATTATTATTGATGCATGTGTTTAGTTTTGAATAGGAGTTGTGAAGGATAATTTAAGTGTTAACCCGCTAAGGACGCCAGATAAGTGATTCTATATGTATTTTGCCAGACAGTTTTTCCGGGACAGATTTGAAAAGTATATTTTTGGGGATTTTAGATCCTATCAACTAGTCTCGTAGATTGGAAAAGACAAGGTCCCCCAGATGCCTTCCGAGTAGCATCTTGACTCATTAAAAAATTTGACTAAGTGTTGGAAGAATTCCATGCACAGTGGACACGTTCAAAATATTATAATATTGATTTGTCAAGTGATCACTCCAAGGACCAATGGAACCATGCTCTGATACCAATTTATTTCTATCATGACCCAGAGGCGAGCCTAATAGAAATGCTGGAATGAATGACAATATCCTCAAAAAGGACCTGATTGCTCAACTCAAGGCTAACATCTAATGTAAAGACATAGCATGAAATAAAGCCCAAAACCCAAAGAAATGGGTCTAAATCCACAAAGTGATTAACAAGGGGAATAAATAGACTAAAACCAACAAAGAGAAGAATGCTATATAGGAAATGAAACCATTCAACACCATAATACAAATTCTATGACTAGGGAAAAGTAGAACCTTCACCTCAAAACACAGACACCTGCCACAGCGATCAAACCTGGGAAGGAGGGAGTTGTTGGGGTGAGAGATTAATTCAGTAAGGAAATCTATACTATATGCAATGCAAGAGAAAACTATTTTTTTTGTTCATGGGTTTAAAATCATTTAAAATCTCTTTCCTTTTTATTTTTAAGCAAAACTAGCCCATTGACCACAAATAAGGTAGTGATCAAAACAGGGTTGTGTATATAGATAGCTAATTTCAAAAATAATCTTTGTCATATTTCAATAATGAAAATAGTCCCCAGTGAAAAGGGAAGATCACACAAGGATTTCTTTGAAAATACACACAGAAATGCAGTGGCCATGTTTAGGAATTCAAAACCCAAAGAGCGCATCAACACTGTCATATTACCAATTGATGCCCTATTATCCCTTTTCGCAAGCAAACAAATATCTTTCACACAATAGAAGGTGTTCGAGGACAATTACCTCATATTGACTTGATTGTGGGGCCCCAATACAACCCAAGACAATGTAAGTTTTTCCAGTATATACGAGCATATAAAAAAAAAGTAAATACATTGTAATGTCGTTCACTTATACGATAAATGTGTTAAATGACGTACATATACCTAAAATTAGATGTGCTAGCAACCAAGCATGTTAGGTTTTCATATGTGGCAACCCATGAAATAATAGTTTGAAAACCATGATAGAATGTAGTACAACATAAAAATCCCTACCTCAATGATGACAAAAACCTAGCCAACCAGCCGCACATGTTGTTGGACACAGACACTGAAACTAGGAGCACAGTTGAAAACCCTAATCAATACAAGAGACAAAACAAGAGTCCCAAACAAGGATTCAAAACCAGACCAAAAGTAGTAACACAAGACTTTCTGACTCAAATTGAGGAATGATGAGTACCACCAAATTGAACCGAGAAGCCACACCAATCGGAAACAAGATATGACTGAGGAAGCTGAGTGAAATTCAGTAAACTTAAACTCTACAAAACATACAGTGTGGTCAACCAAGACATAACAACAGTCAACCAAACACACCAACAATCAACTTGAAAAACCCACAGGTCGACAAGACATAGCTACGGTCAATAAGGTACAACCATACATGATCTGAACAAGTCAATAGTCAAGAAGGCATAGCTGAGGTCAACCAAACATGACTACGGTCCATCGAGATCATCCAGTTTCGACAAGACAAGGTGACAGTCAACTGAGACCACCCAACATATGACAAAACTCAACTAGAGTTAAGTAGAAAGCAAGCAATGGTCAAAGACATCCCTGCGGTTCACAAAGCATGACTACGGTCAATCGAAACCACCTGGTGTTAACAAGACACGGCGACAATCAACCGAGATCTCACAACAGTCAACAAGACATACTAGCAGTCATTCAAGACTCAATAACTCTAATACCCAGAATTAAGCTTAGAATAAAGATGATAATAATTGTGAGTTATTGGAGATTATGAAATGATTTTATTACATAATGTAATACCTCGAATTTCAGATTATCGTAAACCTAAGAAGATAATGTTAATATTTGGGGATAATTAGAGTTAAATAATGTGTGGTATATATAATTAAGTATATGTTAAAGGATTAAGTGAGAATTAATTAAATAAATAAAGTAACATTTAAATAAAGAAAAAAAGTGGGATTTAAAATAAAAAGAAGGGAAAATGACAAATCAACCATCGTGGTTTGCGGTCAATGACAAGTCAACCACTGTGGTATGTTTTCTAACAAGTTAACCACCAACGTATGTGAAAATGACAAATGCACCATCGCTGTCCGTTAAAAAAAGCTGATGGCCCCACCATATATGCCTGGATGCCGCGGCGTACAGGCAATTTTGGCCTGGACGCCGTCACACCCCTAATTTTTCGCCGTACAGAATAGGGCGAATAGGTGTGCGGCGCCGTAGTCCCACTACGACTAGCCTCTCTCCGAATATTCTCGGATGTCGCCTCCTCTCGTTGAACACAAACTCTTTACGGGAGCCCGGCCCCCAACCCTTTCTTTCGATTCCAAACCAAAGAAACTAGGAACAATTATCGCCACTCGGAACACCACAACTCTCTCAAGGATGACTAATCACTCAATGATTATCAATACCTTGGTTGGTGCCTCAAGGGTCATATTTATAGACATAAAGGAGAACCAATTTGTCTAAAACTAGGATTCCTAACCTGTAGCTCCGATCTGCTGTGCGCTGCCCCACAGTTGGCTCGCTGTGGGCTCAGTTGGGCCGCGGGCTGGGCCCAGTGGGCGCAGTGCTAGACGCCGCGGCGTCCAGGCAATTTGCCTCCAGGCCATTTGCGTCCCTCTGTTAAGTCAGCAGAATACATAATGTTAATTCAGCAGAATACATAATCCGAGTGGTCTGCGATATTCGCATGTATTCTATCGTTTTCCCTTTATTAGCTAACCCTAGAGAAGTCTGAGCTGCGCTGAAGCGAGTAGAGAAAGGGATTTTGGAAAAGTTGAAGAATTTGTTGGAAAAAATGGCATTTTGGAGTGTTACAGAAGGTGGTATTAACCGTGAAGCTCAAGTGGGCCCTTCAGAAACATTATTGGCCAATGAGGAGGTACGTGGCTTTGGAAACGAAGTTGCTATTATTTTGCATTCTGTCTCAGCAAATTTAAACGAAGAGGACGATGAGGAACTCCGATCAGCATGCCAATCCACTAGTGATGAAGAGATGGACATGGCAGAGAGTAGACTGAGACGCCAACTAGAAGCAGAGTGCACATTTGTTGGTATGGGGCTAGGCAAAAAATATAGTTCCTTGAATAAAATTAGAGAAGAAATTGTTGATTATGCAATGAATAATGGGTACGGGATAAAATTCACCCACAGTGATGCGCATCGATTGAGAGCTGCTTGTCAAGAAGGGTGCATGTGGCGGCTGCACGCCTCACAAATAAAAAATGAAATGACGTTTCAAATAAAGATGTACAACGACGTTCACACATGCTCCAGACAAATGGAAAGCCGCCATGCCACAGCCAAATGGGTGGCAACGCATTACTTGGATAGATTTAAAAGTCAGGCCAACTGGGCCATATCTTCCATAATTGAGATTGTCAGGAAGGACTTCAACGTCAACATTACATCCAGCCTTGCTAGAAGGGCAAGAAATGTGGCTAAGAAAATTAACAAAGGGGATGCCAATGAGCAATACAAGCTCATATGGTCCTACTGAGGAGATTCGGAGGTCGAATCCCGAAAGTTCACTGCGTGTTGACCTCGATATGAGTGTATTTAAAAGGATGTACATGTGCTTGGAGGCATGCAAAAGGGCAGTACTGAATGGTGGTAGACCTGTTATTTGTTTAGATGGCTGCCACTTGAAGGGAGCGACTCCGGGGCAACTGCTTACTGCTGTCACCATCGACGGGAACGATGGTATGTACCCGATTGCTGTAGCAGTCGTTGAAGTAGAAAATAGGGCTTCATGGAGGTGGTTTCTAGAATTGTTGCTGGACGATCTAAACACCCCATCTGGCATTGGGTGGATGATTATTTCTGATCGACAAAAGGTAAGGTGTTATTCACTGCTTTTGCATTATGTGTTTATGTTTGTCATATATTACCAATGTCTGTCTCATATTATGCATCTTTGCAGGGACTAGTGCCAGCTGTGAGAGATGTGGCATGGCAAGCAGACCAGCGGTTTTGCATCCGACACCTGTATGCCAATTTTCAAAAACAATTTAAAGGCAAGTTGTTGAAAGATGCAATGTGGGCTGCATCAAGAGCCACAACAGTGAGGCAATTTGAGAAAGAGATGGCCAAGTTACGTGTCCTTGACCTAGCGGCTCATGACTATTTACGTGGAATAGAGGCGACATGCTGGGCCAAACATGCCTTCTCTTCGATCCCAAAGTGCGACATAAGCCTCAACAACCTCAGCGAGTCCTTCAATGCCTGCATCCTACCCGCCCGGGACAAACCTATTCTAAGTATGTTTGAGATCATTCGAAAGGGCATCATGGGTAGGATCGTAAAAAAATATGAAAAGATGGCTTAGTCGACCGAACGGTTGTGTCCAATGATCAGCAACCGCCTCGCCAAAGTACAACATGCTAGTAGAAATTGGAGCCCTCAGTTTGCAGGAGCTGCCCAGTTTGAGGTCAGCAACGGTACCGACATGTACTCTGTTGATTTGGAAAGGTGTACTTGTACATGTTATCGGTGGGAGTTGACCGGCATCCCGTGTGTGCATGCAATCCCGTGCATTCACTTCATGAGGAGATCTCCTGAGGATTTTGTGCATTGGTTCTATCACCGGGAAACATACATGGTGATGTACTCCCACTTTCTCCGCCCCCTTAATGGACCAATCGAGTGGCTTCCTGTGACGAATCTTGATCCAATTATCCCACCGCCTTTTAAAAGGCTTCCAGGAAGGCCGCGCATCCGTAGAATACGGGATGTGGACGAGGCCCCCAGCCGGACAATGCTAAGCAGAAGACATTTGAACGTCACTTGTGGGCGGTGTGGTAGTGTGGGGCACAATGCCCGCACGTGCGAAGGTGGAGGCCAGTCCAGTGCAGGGGCTGGCAGAGGCAACAAAGGGAGAGGCAGAGGCGGCAGAGGAAGGTCGGAGGACACCTTTATGGGGTTCAGAATCCCCGAGACAGCTCCCGTGACAATTACTTCCCTAGTCCCTGAGACAATTCCTTCTCGAGTGTCTGAGACAGTTTCTGATAGAGTTCATGAGACGCAGGTCCGTGCATTATCACGTTATGCTTTCAATTGTTATTTGACATATGCTCATTTCCTTTTCAATGTGATCTGCAGGAGTCTGATGCGGAAGGTCCTCCCACACAAACGTACACAAATGTGGACCTTAACCTGCCATGATACAATTGTTTTTTCTTTCGACAAATGTAGATGACAGTGAAATGGCACTGATTTAAAGTTGTGTTTTTCTGATATAAAAAGAAGTTTTGCAAATTCAAAGCTTTGTGTTAGTAAGTTAATGTTTTTTTTTCAATTCCAGGGGCATTACAACTAATCAATTGACGTGACTTCATAATTTTTTAAAAATTTTGACATAATGTGCCTTGTTTCTTTACTCCCCCAAAACTACTCTCGTACATCCTGCACAAAAAAGAATCCCAAACAGTTCCAGTATCATCCAAATCATCCGCTAAATGTAAACTATACATAACATCCAAACAACATATCATTGAACTACACTACGCCTTCTTCTTCCTGGTTGGTTTCGGGCGCAAATCCGTGATCAGAAACGACAAGTATGGGTCAAGAAATACTCTATCTGCTCGGGCGAACAACGGACCCTCATACTCAAAGGTTGGAGGTTCGTGCAGGTGGAATTGTTCCTTAATTTTGCATTTTCCTATCACCTCCATCCCCGTAGGGGTACACCAGAAGACGCTGAACGGCCTGTAATGCAAAGGGAACAATTGGCGGTCAATTACGTGGAAAGCAATATTAAGAATGTACACAAGGGAAACTTCTTACCGCTGTTTGTCGGTGGGAGCTACGATAATGGATATTGATTCCGGCAGTAATTTCTGGTAAGCGTATTGCTGGTGCAGGTCAACAGACGACATAAAACAATCATGTTTCGGGTGTGTCTGCAATGTAAACAATGCATTATATGATATCAATAAACATTAACAACAAACTGGAGACGCGAGATGAATACTTACGTGAATCCATCCTACGGTGAGTAGACCGTGTTCATGTTAATGTCTGAAAACATGTTCGTCTGCGCCGTCCACCGCATAGCACTGCATATAAGTTTGGATGAGTACTTAGATAAAAGCTTATAAACTACCACACAATGAAGGCCTCTCACAGTATCTGCCGTGCCCTTCTGATCCGGGAAGATGATCTCGCTGACGACGTACTCATTGTTGGTCAGCTTTCCCCCAAGAAGTGCGCATGTCTCTATGTTCCTTCGAAGATTACCCTAACAATAATCCTTGAACTTACTCATCAAATCATGAGCCTGCAACCAAAATGTCAAAAAAGGGTGAGCGTAAACATTAATGAACACACATATATACCGAAATGAAAGACATACCATGCGCACAGTTTTAAGGGGCGGCGGCTCGAGAGGCACAGCTGGAGGAATACGTTGGCTGCTTCCAACAGGGTTGTTGCCAATTAAAAACATGTCATTACATGAAACAAAATAAAGTATAAAAGTGGAATTAGCGTTCAACGGAATGAACTTACAATCGGAATGTCGTATCAGGTGCGTCAGAGGAGGATGACACGGATGCTAAATGGGGTGATCGCCTCTCACCTGGGTTCAGGGCTGCCACCATTTCACGATGCCACTCGGCAGATTGCATATGCCATTGTTGTGCTATGGCCCACCTATCTTCTGCGAGCTTGGCCGCTTCTTGTATTTGGACTTGTTGCATTTGCAGCTGCTCTTGCATTTTGTGCATTTGGGTCATGGACATATGATGGAGCTCCTCCATCCTGCTCATCCAAGCGAACGTCTCATCAGGCATCGAACTAAAATGAGATGCCTGAGGAGGAGGAGGTTGTTCATGAAACGGGACTGAATGCCTAGGCTCTGACCGGGGTGGATGTGTTGCTTCCTTCTTTGACTTGCGCATCCATTCCCCTCCAGTTTGGGTGATCCCCATTCGGTCCACTAATGAATTGTTGTAAATGTCATTGACCGACTCTTCAATTCTAGGTTCCGTCTCCGGGATGGGGACCCCTAACTGCTCAACGATACTCTGGATGAGCCAGTTGTACGATAGTGACTTCGCCGAGTTGTTGAGCACCTCTTGCATGTGGCTCACGATGATATATCCGATGTCCACCTTTTGTCCCGTGAACACCTTCTCTAGCATATAGAGATCCATGCTGGTAACAAGGTCTCGATGCCCATTCCGAGGCAAAATTGTGTACGTCATTATCAGGTGGATCAATCGGGCTAAGGCATTCAACTCCTTGCCCTTTGGCTTGCTGTACTCGGCAACCTCGGGATCCTGATGCAACAATCTAATCACCTCTAACCCACGTCCTTGTTTGACGAATGGTGGCGCCCGAGCCATATGATAATATTCATCGCTTGGCTTCTCCAACACACATCCAAGCATAATGTTGACATCATTGGCCGTGAACCTAACCTCATGTCCAAAAATATATGTATGCACCTCTAAGGGTTAGGTGGAAATTCTCAAATTTGCATAAAACAATCGTATAACTCGCTCGCAATAACTGCCCCTCATCCGGCACAACCCGGCTAACCCAGCAGCCTCAAGCATACGATCAATTCCCATCCCTGCGAATGAGTCCAAATCTACTATCTTGGACACAATAATTGTACGGCGTTGTATATCTTCTACGTACCATGCTTTGCAATTCCGGTTCCAATATAGTTTCGACCTTGAACCCACTTGAACGGGTTGGAACAGGTCGCTGGAGCATCCGGCTTCTCCTTCTTCAGGCTCAGCGGTTTCTTCCACCGTCGCCACTACATCGGCTTCGAACGCCGCAGTTTGAACGGGTTCAACTGCCTCCATCGTTGCCTTCCCACGCTTCGAGGTCAATTTCTTAGTCTGGGATTGCATTCTGATAGTTGAGAGTAATTCACCAACCTGCAATATAATAACCCACACAACATGTCTAAGTTAGCATAACAATATTTCCTCATTGCGTCGCTTGGATAATAAAAAATGTAATGAAACAAAAACAAAATTCCAATTTCATTTCCGATAACAGATTATTACCCCAATACTTATCTCCAAAATAATTTCAAGCTATAACTATCGATTTACAAATTTCAACAAAAGTTTAACTTGAATATTTCTTGCATGGTATATATTTAGGTTTAGGTTTAGGTTTAAGTATATATTTTCTTTTTCTTTTTTTTTTTTTTTTTGGCGTCCAGGCCAAAAGTGCCTGGACGCCGCGGCGTGCAGCCCAAAATTGCCTTGACGCCGCGGCGTGCAGGCCAAAAATTGCCTGCACGCCGTGGAAATGTGTGACCGGCGCCGAAGACCCTCATAGAGACTTCGAAGAAACGC
>CM039483.1:12396521-12443461 GCA_022433065.1 Begonia loranthoides
GGGGGGGGGGGAGAAGAAAAGGAAAAGGGAAAATGCACTTCACCCCTTCGGCCGAGAGTGTTTCGCGGGTAGTGAGTGTTTCGTGGGAAGGGAGACACGAAGGTGGGAGTCACCGATTCTGGCAACGAGGCAACTTAATCTAGACACTCCGACAGAAATCGCGGGAGCTGTCGTGTGCTTCGCGAAAAAGGGTAGCTTCAAGCGATCAACGAGAAGACGTCCTATTCGAGCGTGAGCATTTCAAGTGAGGGCCAGCAGAACGCAGGGGAGCGAATTGATTCCTCATGACCTACTGTAGAGCAGCTGAACTGCGGTTGTGAGTTTTATAGCGCCTAACCAGAGTTGTGAAACGGACGATTGTGAGTGGTTGTTACTCACCGACGGTAATTTGGGTGAGAGTTTCGACGAGAGGTCGAGCTTCTGGGAGCAATTTCGATGTGGAAGTGAAGTCTTGGATGGGAGAGAAAGGCAGTGGCTGGGTTTCCTCAACTTCTCTGATTGAGGTAGGATTCTGTGCGTTTTGGCTTCTCGGCCTCCAATGCCAAGCACTGTGATTGTCCTTCACTACTGTTACTGTCAATGAGTATTGGCGTTGATTGAGTTTATTTTCTATTGATTTTTGCTTAATGGACAATACTAAAATTGATTATGTCCTTTGGTTTTGGTTGTGCCCGAGAGTCCTTGTTGAGATTTAGTGTTCTGAATTTCGATTTTGCCTTTGGATTTCTACTACTGGACGTTGATGGCTATTCATATACCCTGTTGATTTTAGTACTGTCCTGTGGTTTAATTTCTGCTTCTTGAATGTTGGGAGATGTTCATACTCGGTTAATAGGTTTTCTCTTTATTCTTTGTTTGATTACTGCTTGGTGGGCAATGCTGGCTTGGGATTGTTATTCTATTTCTGTCGCGCTACTGTTTGATGGTTAAAATTGAGGATCATGCTCTGTTGGTTTTAAAATGATCTCTCTTGTTTGGTTGAAACGGTTATGCATGTGTGGATTACAGAAGGAAGTAAGTTTGAGGAATCGGAGGATATTAGCAAGGGTAGTTCCCTGTTGAGGATAATAATCTATGATTGAAGTTTTGTTATTCATATCGGTTAAGGCTATGATGAATAGTGTTAAGGAATATTATTATTACTCTAAAATGAAACTCTGTGGATGGTTGTTAAGTTGTAAATGTTGAAACTACTAAGTATTATAGAACTCTGTAAATAATTATTAGAGAGTTGGTATTAATGATTAAATGTTATTAACTTTGAATGTATTGTGAAGGATAATGTTAAGCACTAAAACTCCATAAAGACGCCAAGTAAGTTGATATTGCTTGTGTTTTGGTCATTGGGGCCCTACATCGCAAGAGTTAGGATTTGTATGCTGCTTGTATTTACTAGATTATTAGGTTGTGATCATGTCCTGAGGATTTATTGTTTCATGATGCTGTGTTTATTAGAATTAAGTTCTTTTAAAGATGTGTTTATTAGATTTAAGTTAAGAATTTGATATAGATCATGCTTTGAGGATTATAGGATTTATACTGATCATGATTTGAGAATATATAAATTATATGTATTCACGAGCATGCATACATCATGGTTTTCAAAACGATACAAAAATGATTTTATGCATATGTTTTGAAAAGGAAATGGAAACATAAACGAAATGTAAAGAAACGTAAACTGGTGTTTTTGTGAACTGGTAGGTAAAGCTCGGCACAGAAACAAAAGAAAAGTAAATAGGTGTAACGAGGTGGTATGCTCCAAGGATCACTAGGAGCACTTATAGAAAATCGGCCACAAAACTATAATTTTCTGGACCAGCAACCTCAAACGAAAAATATCTTTTAATCCAAACGTGAACGATAGCTAATTTTAAGAGATCACCAAAATAACACATCCAGGAATATCGTGTCGAAAATCCAATGCAAAACCCACTCAGAATTTCAAGATATGATCAAAACAATACAATCCTGAAATCTAGGGTTTACCCGAGCAGATTTGACAACTTGTAATCAAACGGTGATAACTCACTCTGTATACATCCAAAGACTACCAAATTTTGAGGGAAGGAACTTGACTAATTGTAGGACAAATCATCAGAAGGAACAAAGTCGAAATGGCGTGCGTAAGGGCTTCGAATATCAATCACAATCGCAAAGAACCAGGTGCCCCAAATCCAAAGACAGATTAGCGATAACAAGAAATCCACTAAAGAAACGATCTTGCCATAATTCCTTCAACAATACTCAACATATAAGATAGTAATAACCTGTTATCAGCAGATTAGAACAATAAGAAACAAGAACCACTCGCCAGAACTTCAAGAAAACCAAGATGTAACCATGGAGTCCCCGAGCCTCCTAGTGAGAGGGGCGAATAATGGCTTGACCGTGGGGTAAGCACTCTCCAAGGGTTGGAAGATCTTCTTCTAACCTCACACTACAATCTACACCTTGAAAAGGAGAGTATTGGAGAGGTTAGTAACCCTTCCAACTAGGCCAAGAAGCTTCAAGACGGCCGAGTCGGGCTATGGATGAAATCGGCTATGGAGGATGGGTGCCGAGAGTGTTTCTCCACCAAAGGAAAAGACTAAGGTTTAATTTCAACAAAAAGTAATCTGAGTTCTTACTTGCCCTAGAGGGGACTAAATACCCTCTAGGAGCCTTACAACAAACGGACAAAATTGCCCCAAAATGAAATGACAAAATTGACCCCAAATAATAAAACACAAAAACAAGTCCTAGGATGGTTTTTCTGTCTCTGTAATTGTAATGTTTGACATGTCAAACGAACACCAAAAATAACACCCAATACCTCTTTGGAAAGCTCTAGACGTTGGCTACAATTTGTATGAAGGACACAATTTGAAAAAGAGTCATCCCGATTGCCAAGAAGTTCCTTGAACGTCAGGAGGTCAGATTCTAGGCGGAATGGACAGTTCACAATTTTCTCCTATGAATGCATGACCTCCACTAGCCAAAATACACCATCTCTTCTTTGCTAAATTGATAAAAAAAAACCTACAAAATAAATAAAAAGTTAGAAAATAAAGGAGCCCTTGGCTCGGGCTCAAGTGACGGGACCTTGGGGCACATCATGAGGTGTGAGGTTGAGTTGGCCACTCTTCCTCATCAAGTTTAGACATCTCTAACGCCTCAAGATAAAGTAAGATCAAGATCAATATAAGGGTAAAGGAAAACGGAAAATGAAAATGAAAATGAAAACAGAAACTGCATTGTTTTTAAAAGCTACATAGCATGTTCATATTTATTTTATATCGCTTACTGGGCCTTAGGCTTATAGTTTAATTCTTACGATATAGGTACAAGTGAGATTAGGTTAAAAAGCAGTTGATGAAGGATTTTCACGCGCGGATCTTCTGGTTGGCTTTTATAAAAGGTTTTTAAAAAGAGGATTTTATTTCATCACCTTTGTATGGTTTAAAAGGAAAAGTCTTCCGCTACGCAAAGGTTTTAAATTTTATGCAATTTCTAAAGAAAAATGTCTTCAAAATTACACGTTTTAATAAAGGAAAACTAGGTCGCTATAATAACTGTTGATAGAATACAATTGCATTCAACCAAGAGCAAGCAGTTGTCGACGACTCTTCCTGTGGTCAATCAGGACAGAGCAGGAGCCTGAACTAGAAGAGAAGAAACCATGGTCACAATGTTTGTCGAGACACATCGCATCGAGTGACAAAATCTGACCCAAAAATGTCTGCCACGATCATCTAGTTTGTACAAAGGATGACAAGATCGACCACCTAGTCCAGCGTGGATGTGCGGCAGAAACATGCAATGCACGTTTCTATGGACGTTCATTCTTCCATAGACATTTAGAATGAACGTCCAACATTTCCTCAGACATGGAGGAGGGGACGTTCCCCAGATCCTTAAATAATCCTGCGGTCAACCAAACCTACAGTAATGGTTGATCAAACACAAGTCATCTCGAACAAAGGCTCTCAGCCAAAACTACGATTGACCGACCAAACTAGTGGTCGACCAAGGAAAGCCTTCCAGCGCGAAAACTGCAAAGAAACTTGCATTCCCTCATCGATTTATTCCTCAAATCAGCTTAAATCCCTACACAAACACTAAATCTACAATAATAACACTGAAACAACCAAAGAATTTGAGTTTCCAAACTTAAATATGAGACCGACACAACCATAAAATTCAAATAGAAAAACGGAGTTAGAAGTTGACACATTTGCAAAGTTCCTCACAAAAGTCGGAGATGAAGATGCCAGGAACACGATTCTAGCATCGAAAACCCTCCACATACCACTTGATTCCATCCCTCTTTCCTTCACACTCCCCCTTCACAGGGCAACCCAAGGAAGAAAAGAGAGAATTTTCCTTTTAAAAAAAACAAATTACAATTTTATTATTTTATTATATATATATATATATTAATATCTTATAAATATTGAATAAAATACTTAAATCTTAACTCGACAATACCTGACAAAACTCAAAAATCAAACTACGGTGACACGAACTTATCCAACATAATCTCATAGTTTCAGGTCGTAGGGAAACATGGAATACACCAGTTGACCACTAACCGAACCCTTTACACGTAGCTAAAAACCCTTTACAAAACATTTGTAATATTTCAAAATAGTAATAATCCTAAGATACCAAAATACCACACACTATATGAGCCACACCCGACAGGTCAAATTGGCTAATAACATAAATGGTCATCCTGGAACGCATCCTCCTAAACCAATACGTCATCATCATTATAAATGTCACCTACATTATGGGGAAAACAATGAGCCTAAAGCTCAGCAAGGATCAGAATTTAAATGCAATGCCGATGATATGCATGATCACACAATGCATTACAAAAGAAAATCGTATCTCTTCTGGTAAGGTTGAATACTCCCTAGGGTCATGTGGCCTAACCAGTCACTTCGACAAGGAGATATATCCGTCGGGGGTGTTCCACATACCGGTATCCTCACTTTTGTTAAAGGCGTTGGGGATTTCAGAACGGGGGAAAGGTGAGCCCTAGATTCCACGTAGCTAACTCCTATCACACCGCTCCTTACATGGGAGTATTCTACCGTATGGAATGTCACCAATTCACCCGAACCCTAACACGCCTATTTACATATATTAGGTATGACATGCGATATGTTCACAGTTTCATAATTCCTAGGATGATGCATGAATGTCACAATAATTCACAATATAAATGTACGAGAAAAACACAACAATGATAATTTAATTTGTAGCTGGAATTCAAATTGAAGACATTACAACTATCATCCTTTCATTTATAATAACCGGATTTAGTGTTGGTACTTAATATAAAGTAATATAAATTTTGTGTCATTCTTTTACCGTTACGAGCAAGGAAAAACAAGTGCAGATCCAATCAAGAATAGGGTTCAACTTCATCTCTATTTCAGATTTAATCCAAACAATTAAATTGCTAAGCATGCTCGAAATTCAACGATACCAAATGGGAGCAGAAGGACAACTTGCAATACCCAAATCTACAACATTTAGTTATGATTCGTAGATGACAGCAGTTCAAGTTTTCCGAGTCAAATCCAAGGGGAAAAATCTCTAGGCATGACTTAACCTTATCAACTATGATATCCATGATAAACAGAACCATCTTCCTTAACACACAACAATCCGGATTTTCATGTAGACCAGATTAACCCTTATTGCTACTCACATTTGATAGCAACTAACATTGATACTCAATCCCTCATCAAACAGCTCATATTTTCTATTCAGTTAACAATCCACATTGGGCAATAAAATCAAGCAATTGACAGTCCAAATCAATAATTTAATAGTCAAAAACCCGTAATGTAGGCCTCCTTTGACCACCAACAATATTCTAATTCTTACATCAATTTTCCAGCAGCTAAACACAAGCAAAAACAGCAGCCAATGCAAACAAAACAGCAGCCAATATATATCCTCTAACCTTCCAAACTCCCAATATTTCCAAAGCAAATATGGCATTAGAGGTTAAATTCCATAATCATAATCAACTTGATCTTAACTGTTGAAGGTCCACAATTAAATCAATAATCAATAAATTCCCAAATCAAGTCTTACCTTCCAACTTCACGGGTGGAAAATCCTTACAGCCGTAGCACAGAAATCGTCCAACACAATTCACACCACTCTTCACTCACCACAATTTACTTCACACTCACAAGACAATATCACATTTCCACACACCTCATCCATGTTTTCAGAATGAAACACAGAGGAGAGGACTCACCTCTTATAGACGAAGGAGAGAGAGAGTAGCAAGGAAGGGGATAAGCTGCATAAAAGGGAGCTGACCATCACCCATGCCAAGGAGAGGAGGTCCATTGAAAATGTGACATGTGGAAAACCTCCCCATACCTATAGGGAAGGACATTCCACGCTCTAGTGAGCTCACCAATTTTCTCAGCAAACTCCGAATTCATCAACGAAGCTACGTACTCTCAAAGCGATTTTCTCACTATTTCATCCATTCCAATGGATTCTAATATAACCAAATTGACTCTCAAGTATAATGATTATCTTTCGAAGTCTCAGCCTCAATCTCAGGCAAAAACAAACTTGGGCTGGGAATGCAGACTGCTTGCAATTGATTTCTTGTGCCCTCAGTTTCAATACAATGTACCAACCATGGTTGAAGTTGAAGGACCCGCCGCAGTTGAAGTTGAAGCACCCACTACAGTGGAAATTGAAGCATCTGCCGCGATTGAAGTTGAAGCACCAACTACGGTTGAAACATAACCAAAACCTCAACCTCAGCCTCGACAATGACCAATAGCTTAATTGGTCTGTTTCCAACCTATTACAAAACAATTCCATTGCCCACTCTTCAGGATTGTCGCAGGGAACGATCGGTATGAAGCTGATATTAAACATCATTCAATTATTGTGTCTACAAGAGTAATGTAATATCCTAAATTTTGAGTCATAATAAGCTTTACTTAAGGATGATAATATTTGATAATTATTGGAGATTTATGAAATGATTTTAGGATAGGGATGTAATTTGTGATTATTGGTTATTGGAGGTATGAATTTTCTATGTTGTGAGTAAGTTTAGAAGGAGTGGTCGATCTTGGGAAGAATTGATCGACCACTAAAGGTGCAGTTTGAAGGAATGAAGGATTTCTGATGGATGGTGGTCGATCAAAGTGAGGTGCGGTCGTTCTCCTTTTCAGCAAATTCTTACAGAGTCGAAATAAGGATTTGAGTGGTCAATCATGTGTGTGTGTTGGTGATCGACCGACTTTATCAAAACTTGTGAAGTTCAAGGATTTACAGTCAATCAAGACAAGATTTACGGTCGATCACATTCAGTAAAGATTGTATGTTGAAATATGCGGTCGATCATCCATTAGAGGGTGATCGACCAATTTTTCCTAAAAATAGGTAGAGTCTTTTATCTGGCTGTTTTACCCGTTTCTTTTTCTCTTTTAAAAATTTAAAAACAAAACGTAGCGGAAGGCCTTCCTTTTTAAAATCTTTATTTTTGAAATTACTTATTACAAATTCTTTTCTATGTAAACTATACATTTTTACATATTGAAAAACAAACCCTTTCTCATTAACTGATCACGCTTTGTTTATCCAGCACAATCTCACCGTCAAATTCTTCATCAACTGCTTCCTTCTTCAAAAGTGTGTGTACCTACATCCTGAGATAAACCATTAGCCTAATGCTCAACAAGGAATAGAATGAAATATGATGTATGCTCATGTCTGATTATGTCATAAAAGAATCCATCCAATCTGTTCTTTACTCACAATTTTATATCATTAAGCTAAAATATTGGAGATATTTCCCATAGGGAGAATAGATACATCCTCGAGATCTAACCTGGTTAGAACCAGTCACCCAATCCCTACATGGGAAGGGATACATCATCATGCAGTTTTCCCAAGCATCACCATCACAAAACTCCCTAACCTCCAACTCCTATTACATCCATTTAATCTGGTCTCTCCCGTGCAATGCATGTTCCTGCCTGTTTCTACTCATGATGTATGTCAAGCAATACTTTAAATCTAAACAATATATCAATGCTATAATAATCAAGGAATCATTGCATTTAAATCCACATATATGAAAACATGGAAAACATGCTTAACTACAAAGCAGATTAAAGAACCATTTAAGCCTAAACAGAGATCCACACATTTAATTGTCTAATCAATAGAGAACAACAGTAAAACAAAGGGCATCAGTAAAGCAGAGAACAATCAAAGAACAGAACAAACACTCTTATAACTATGCCTTTATAACAATAAACTACAAGCATCAAGGACAAGCCAAAAATTCTAATTATATCTAATATCACAAATACCACTGAGAAAATCAACAGGGAATAGCAACACAGTATCATCAAAGGGATCTATCAACCTAGTTAATCAACAAAGTAGCAACACCCAGAGCACCATTATTGACAATTTCAAACAGGAATTATCCAAGAGAGCTCTTGTAACGACCCAGTTTTTATTTATCTTTAAAAATACGTGAAATTTAAAAATTTTATAAAAACAACTTAAATCGTTGTTAATTGAAATCAGAGTTCTTTTCTTAAAATCGAACTATTAAAATCCTTTTCTTATACTTGTTATTTAAAGAGCGGAAACTTATAATTATAAATCAATTTTTCTGAAAATGTAGCAGAAGTTCAAATAAAATAATTGCGTAATAATAAGCAACTGATTACATTTATATTTACAAAACCAATTTTCTCTTTTTGTTTTTAGCCTGGCCAACCACAATGCTCGCACGTGCAAATCCTTTATCAACTGCTCCTTTTTAATATAATTGCAATATCACGATCACCTACACCACGAAGCAAACATGAGCTAACGCCCAACAAGAAAATGAGATATGCAACATGATGTATGCTTCTAACTCATTATATCATATTGGAATCCACGCAAACTGTTCTTTACTCACAATTACATATAACATAAGTTCATACTTTGAGCTGGGAGATTGGAGGATCCTAGCGGGGAGTGGCCGCTAGTCGACAACTAACACCCTTGAGTAGACAAGCTCTCACGACCCGACAAGGGAAGGGCATAATTCTTTTTGAGTCTACCGGTTAGATCAGAACCATTTCACCGACCCCCAATTCCCTTACTTTCTTTTCTTTTATCTGTTTTCTTCTCACAATATGAATACCAACCCTTTTGTGATATTTCCTATGATGTCTATTATCATGAAGCATGATAATGCAATACTGGAAATGAAACTATAAACAATATCATCCATTCATCGAGAATTTATATTCTATATCTCTAAGAAATTCTAAACTATCAATAAAAATAAACGACGGAATTAAATATAGAATTGCGGCATATAAAAACTATTATCGTGTAAGGACTAACAACTAAATATCAAAGAACTAATAATGAATATAAACAGCGAACTAACATGCTTTGGTATTCAGAAAATAACAATGTAATAACTATAATTTAAACAATCAATAAGGCATGCTTATGTGTTTCGCAATCTACAGAAACTAATTGTAAAATAACAAGTCTAACAGCGAATAAAATGAGTAACATGCTTTGGAATTGACAGAACATAACAAGGGAATAATAGCAAAATAGCTGCGAGTTCATAGCAAGTAAAACGTGCTAACATACTGACTATTTCAATAGAACATAACAGCGTATGACAGCGAAGCTATAACGAAATAAAACGTGTTGTCATGCTTTGAAATCTAACAGAAAATGACAGCGTATAACCAACGAATATAACGTTTAGCATGCTCTGTAATTTTTCAGTAACATACGAAGCATAACAGCAAATTAAAACGCACAGCATGCTTGTAGTTTGATAGTAAAACATAGAGGTATAACAGCGAATTAAAACATGATACATGCTTTACCATTGACAGAAAAATAGCAAGTTATAACAGTAAGTAAAACATACAACATGCTTTGCAATTTGACAGGAAATTAACAAGATACAACAGCAAAATATAAGGTGTAAACATGCTCTATAATTCGACAGAGAATAAGAAATGTGACAGCAAAATAGAACGTGCATACATGCTTGATAATTAGATAGCGAATACGATTTTCATAATATGATTTTAACCAATACTTACCAAGGATTTTGCTACATATAAACAACCATAGAATTTACAATAAAACAATAGCAATATAACCTAATAACAACTCTAATTAGATTGCAAGCATTCAATATAGAACAAAGATCAACTAAAACCAATTATTGCTTCAAGAGTTAGAAATCTCTAAAATCAACTAAGAAGAGTCAAGAGCCAATCAATCTACTAACATTTCCTCTTCTTCATTAGGCATAGTATATCATGAACTTCTTTACAAATCTATGTATCAAATACACAAGGAATTATCCAAACCAAGCATTATCAAGAGAGCCATAATCATAGGATCAAAACTTGGAAAATTCATGGAATTCAAGAACACTCAAGAACAACCATAACTCTAACAATTCTAATTCATTGAAGAAAACATAGAATCCAAACAAGACACTACTTGTGGTGTAGGGCCTTCACTGGCCAAGACTCTACTCAAATTTCTTACCTTTAATTGTTAACGCGTATTAGCATCGAATGCTATCTTTCCTTTCCTTTTCAATACCTTCATAATTAAAACATTTATCCATTAATAACTTCTCATTGAATTATATAAACTTTAACACTTAACAATTCCAATAACAAACAACAGTGGAGCCTCCCCAAGCCCATTATTATCCATCCAAAAAAATAGTTAAAAGGTCCAAGTGTTCATCAAGGGATTTAATCAATAATGTTTAGCTCATAGAGGAGATTACTGGACACTAACTGTAACATCCCGTACTTTTTCCCATTTACTTACTTAAATTTTTTTTTTTAAAACGGTCATAAATTTTTCGTTTTCTAATTCCACAACAATGTAAACTATCAGACGAAAACGAGCAACTTGTCATAAAACGATTCCCAAAATACTACTAGTTTATCATAAAAGTTTCCAAAACAGTCTGTTTACATTTTCAAAAGTTTATAGATAACCTATTGATATTTTAGCAAAATACCACTTTTCCAACTCCCGTTATCTCATACATTCCAAACCAAAATGTCAAAATCTATCTGTGAAAGTTCTATCATATCATAAGTCCCAAAACAAGCTACCAACATCCATCTGGGATGAACCACAACCAACAGGTCAAAATGGCTGATAATCCAAAACATCGCCTTCGAATACCGCCTCCACATTATGACTGTCATCCAACGCATTACCTACATCACGAGAGAAAACAATGAGCCTAACGCTCAACAAGAATTAAAATGTAATGCAATATCATGCAATGCATGACCATACAATGCAATTAAGCCAAGAGTGCATACATGACAAACACCGTGGGACCATGAGAAAACCTGGTCAATCCACAAAGGAGTTATATATACATCAAGGGGTTTTCCCAGGCCGTATACACTCTTTTGTTACGAGAACGTTGGGGATTTCAGAACAAGAAGCAATGAACCTTGGTATCCATGTCGCTAACCTATATACTCTCTAATCCATCCAACATGGATCTATATGACAATAGGACGTCATTGTTTTCCCAAACCCCCACACTCCTATTTACATAGATTCGTTATGTCACACAAAATGAAGCAATTTCATAATCCCTAACATAATGCATATATGTCAACAAATTAAACAAAAGGAACATTACAATTCACAACAATAGCATATTCACTAATCATAACTACACATGCTTTTGAATAGAAAAGAACTACTCATACTTTTGAATAAAAGAAACATCACATGCTTTTGAATAAAAGAGACATCACAATTCGTAAGAGTTAACTTTATGAATATATTGGTTCATTAAGTACTTAAACACAAAAGAACACAATATAACCTTCGGCTTATCCCAAGATCATATTATTAGTATTCGCAATCCAATGTCCCTTAACTTAATTCCACAAAAAAACAGTACTGCATATTTGCCAAGATCAAGATAACTGAATTCAATTCTTCATGGTACCTACCCATTTCTAACGGAAAGAACGTTCGATGTCATTCAACTATCCAACAAAGATATATGACTATCATGAGTCAATATCTTTTCACCTTATCAATCTCAAATCTTTGTTCAGAAACATAACATATATCACATTAAACTATCATCTAATCAACCAACATAGTAGAAGGAATTTAACATCATAGAAACAGCTAAATAGAACAACAATTCTCACGGCTAGGCAATTTTCATCACATCACAGTAATACTTCAAACAAAACCCCGTGATGTAGGTCTCCACTGGCCACACATCATTCAAATTCTTACCTCTTTCAAGTTTCCTCCAATGGTTAGCAATAGCTCAGACGAATCTTTCCAATAGGACACACTTCAACTTGCAAGGGAAACAAACAAAACTCAATGACCATACAGAAAACACATCCCACCCATATATACTCTACAGAAATGGGCAGACTTACCACTTCCTTTAAGTCTTCCAGCTATCCTGCAGATTCACCCAACAGTAACAGTGGTTCCCAAATTCATACCTGGAACGTCTCTTACAGACAGACCAGACAGGAAACGGTGGAGACAAGCAGCTGCGTGGTTTACTTCCAACACAAAAGGGAGGAGGTCCAACGAGTGTAAGCCAAGCAGACGTCTCTCCATCTTCAGGAATCGTGTCGCCAGCAGGAAATCAAAAGGAAAGTCAGAAAATGACGAAGGCAATCTTCAGATTTAAATGGGTTTTCTGGAAAATTTTGACCTTTCGGATGCTGTGTCGTCTGCAGCATCGTCTGCATCGTCCAAAATCCATTGTGGGACGAGAAAATGTGTCCCTAGTCCTTTGTCCGTACCATCCGCAGTGCATATTCGGACGTAGTGAGGCATCTCCATGATATGTCCATAGTCATCCGAATTGTTCCAAAATTTGGACAGAGTCATTTCGGACGTTGTCCATCCACATCCGCAAGCGTCCGAATGTTCTCAGATTTGTACAGATTAAAAGCAGATGGTTCTGCTGTCGCTCGCAGCGTCCTTAATCATCCGCACTTCAAGAACTTGGAGTTTGGGACACTCAATGCCGTCCCAACTTGTCCTAAACTCCTATTCATATATTTTTCTTTAACTTTTTACACTATAAATCATTTGCCACATACACTAAACCATATTATTACACCATATGATTTTATCACAACATAATACATGGATTAGATGGTAATTTTCAATTTTGGGATATTACAATCCACCCACCTTACAAAAATTTTGTCCCTAAAATTTAGTTCTAAAATAATTCTGGATACCGAGCTTCCATGTCATCTTGTCTTTCCTACGTGGCTTCTTCTTCATTTACTTGGTTTTGCCATAAAACTTTCACGAGAGGGACTTCTTTATTCCTCAGCCTTTTTATACTGTAATCCAAGATACGGAGTGACTTTTCTTCATAGTTCAAATTAGTATGTACTCTAATTTTCTATTGGGGTCTAAAAGGGGTGGTACGACCAAGGCACTTTCGCAACATAGAGACATGAAATACATCATGTACACCTGACATAGCTGCAGGTAGACGTAACGATATGCCACGTTTCCAATTCGCGACGTAATTTCAAAAGGTCTAATATACCACGGATTCAGCTTGCCTTTTCACCCAAACAGCATAACTCCTTTGAATGGTGATAGCTTTAAATAAACACGATCACCAGCAACAAACGCCAAATCTCGTCGATGATTATCTGCATAACTCTTCTGACGATCCTGAGCATCTTTCATACGTTCACGAATAAAAGCTACAGTATCCATAGTCTGTTGAACCGTATCAGGCCCAAAATATTTATCTTCACCAACTTCACTCCATGTGAGAGGAGTGTGGCATCTCCTTTCATATAACGCTTTATAAGGAGCCATACCGATGGTCGCTTGATAACTGTTATTATAGGAAAATTCGGCCAATGGTAAGATCTTTTCCCATCCTCCGTGATATTTCAGAATACAAGCACGCAACATATCTTCTAATATCTGGATTGTTCGCTCACTCTGCCCATCAGTTTGGGGGTGGAAGGTCGTACTCATTGTCAAGTGAGTACCCATAGCTTTATTTACACTCTTCCAAAATATAGATGTGAAATGCGGATTACGATCAGATACAATAGATACGGGAACTCCATGAAGTCGTATAATCTCTTTCACATATAGGTCAGCAAACTACGACATTGTAAAAGTCATACGTACAGGTAAGAAATGTACAACTTTTGTTAACCTATCAATAATGTCCCATATCGCGTCATATGTAGTTACTGACCTTGGTAATCCCATAACAAAATCCACAAAAATATGTTCCCATTTCCATTGTGGTATAGGCAGTGGTTGAAGCACTCCACCGGGCCTTTGATGCTCAGCTTTTACTTGTTTACAGATCTCACAATGGGTTACATAAAAAGCAATAGTAACCTTCATTTTTGGCCAGTAATAATGCTTCTAAAGATCTTTATACATCTTATTACATCCAGGATGAATAGAATAACTGGATGAATGTGCTTCTTTCATGATTGCAATTTGTAAAAGTATTTCTGGAACATACCATCTATCCTTGTACTTTACAATGCCATCAACAGATAAAGAGTAATGATGAAACTAAGGTAAAGTTGGACTTGAAGTCTTCACAAAGAGTATCCTTCATCTGAGCTTCTTTTATTCTCTCCAGAATAGTGGGTTGAAGAGTCAAGGCAGATAGAACATCTGATAGATATCATCTAGCTATTGCATATCTTTCAATAATCCAGCTGACATCTCTTGACATGTCATACTCATCACAGCAAACTTACGACTTAAAGCATCTACCACTACATTTGCTTTGCCAGGATGATATTTGATTTCACAGTCGTAATCTTTTACATATTCAAGTCAGCATCGCAGCCTCATATTTAGCTCATTTTGTGTAAAGATAACTTCAAACTCTTATGATCTGTAAATATTTTGCATCGCTGCCTGTAGAGATAATGTCTCCAAAGTTTTAGAGTAAAGACTACAGCAGCAAGTTCAAGATAATGCGCTGGATAATTCAGTTTGTGTGGTTTGAGTTGTCTGGAAGCATATGCAATCACTTTTCCTTGTTGCATCAGCACTCCACCAAGTCCTCTTCTGGATGCATCACAATATATACAGAAATTTTCATTCTCAACAGGCAGAGTTAATATAGACGCAGTTGCTAACCTACGTTTGAGTTCTTGAAAACTAGTCTCACATTCATCGGACCACCAGAATCGTGTATTTTTCTTTGTTAACTCAGTTAAGGGTACAGCGATCTTTGAAAATTCTTCAATAAAACAGCGGTAATAACCGGCCAAATCGAGAAACTGCAAACATCTCTAACACTTTTTGGTTGTTCCCATTCAACAATTGCTTGAATCTTTGCAGGATCCACAACAATACCTTCTTTTGATATCACGTGACCAAGGAAACAAACTTTTTTCAACCAGAAATCACACTTCAAAAATTTAGCATATAACTTATGCTACTTGAGAATATCCAAAGTGATTCGTAAGTGCTCAATGTGTTATTCTTCAGATCGAGAATAAACAAGAATATCATCAATAAAAATGACTATGAACTTATCCAAATAATCCTTGAAGATTCGATGCATCAGATCCATAAAAGCAATAGGAGCATTCGTCAATCCAAATGACATCACCATAAATTTGAAATGTCCATATCTAGTTCGGAAAGTTGTCTTTGGTATATCTTCTGGTTTAACTCGTAATTGATAGTATCTGGATAGAAGATCAATCTTGGAAAAGACGCAGGCACCATTAAGTTGATGAAAGAAATCATCAATACGAGGCAAAGGGTATTTATTTTTTATCGTCACTTTATTTAATTCCCGATAATCCACGCACATGCGTAACGATCCGTCTTTCTTTTTTACAAATAACACCGGAGCTCCCCAGGATGAGAAACTCGGATGAATAAACCCTTTTTGTATTAACTCCTCTAGTTGAGTCTTTAATTCTTGTAACTTTGCAGGTGCCATTCTATATGGATTCTTCGCAATTGGTTCCGCGCCAGGTTGTAAGTCTATCATAAAGTCAATCTCCCTAACGGGAGCTAATCCTTGAAGATCATCCAAGAAAACACCAGGAAATTCTCGAACGATTTTTATATCTTCAACTTTGGTATCAACTTTTATTGCCATATTCCTTATATGAACAAGAAAACCTTCACATCCATGTCACAATAGTGGATCTACTTTGAGGGTAGAAATAATGGGTAACTTGTTCTTTTCTTTCATTGTTCAAAACACGTATGAATCTCCTTGTAGAGGATAGAATTAAACCTCACATCATGCACAATTGATAATTGCACGATTAATGTTTAACCAATCCATCCCCAATATAATATCAAATCCTTTTATATCTAATACAATAAGGGTAGCTTGAAATATATGATCATTTATTTGAACTACATAATCTTTAAGAATACCATTTGCAGTCATATAGCCACCAGAAGGGATAAGGACTCGATAACCTTTCTTTGAAATTTTAGGGGACTATTTTTCTTTGAGCAAAAGGGTGTTGAAATAAATGAATGAGTTGCTCCAGTATCAAATAATATATAAGCAGCTATATTATTAATATACGTTGTACCTACGTTACTCAATGTATTACTACTGGAAATAACATATCATGCTTGAAAAAGATATAATGCAGGTGCTTAACAAATCGTACCTGATATAATCGCTGACAATTCTTCTTCCTCATTTTCCTCTTCTTATAATGTAAAGACCTACAGAGCTACACCGCCAGGTAGAGTTGGGCAATATCGCGCAATGTGTCCAGGCTGTCCGCATTTAAAACATACTGTTGCACCCACTCGACATGGTCCAGGATGAGTCTTTTTGCACTCTGGGCATAGAACAGGTATAGTAATAGGTATAGTGGTAACTTCAGTGGCAGGACGTTTTTCTCGCCCTTCCTGTACATCATGTACAGGAGGCCGTCGGACTCCACGGTTGTTCACTGGATTACCTCTCTGTTGGAAAGGCTGATTCTTCCCTATACGTTGCGTAAATTCTCGTTGTCTAGTAGCAATATTTTCCACATCCTCAGCATCCAATGCATTTGCTACTATCTGTGCGTAAGGAACACCTCGAATGCCCATCAATCAAACTCCAAGAAGAATCTCTATATTTAGCCCTTGTACAAATTATTGCACCTTCAACCCGTTATTATTTGCTATATGTGGAGCAAATCGTGATAAAGCCTCGAATTGTCTGATGTATTCAGACACCGTTGCTGTTTGGCGAACCCTAAAAAACTTCATGATCTTCTAGTTCTGGACCATAAAACTAAAGTATTTCTCATTGAATAATTCTTTGAAATTTTCCCAAGTGAATGTCGCCAGATTTATTGTAGGTGTCATAGAATCCCACCAAAATTGTTCGTCATTTGTTAGAAGATACGTCGCACATTTCACTTTCTCCATCTCTCGTATCTCTGCATATACAAACATCTTCTCAATGGAACGTAACCAAGCTTCTACTCCAGCAATATCAGTAATATTCCCATCAAATTTAGGGGGTCGAAGTCATTGAAACTTTTGCCATCCCGCTTCAGTAGGTGGGGGCATTACAATAGCCCGATTATTCCCATTTCTATTATTGCCACCATTCCCAATATTGCCACGTTCTATCAGTCTTTCAATCAACTAGGATTGTTGATCGATCACATCAGCAATACAACTAAAGGTTTCATCTCGTTCGTTAGGAACTGGGGTGTTATGTCGTGTTCTTCGTGCCATGTTAAAATTTTTCTATCTACAATTAAATTAAGAAATGAAAAATTACCATGTACATGAATAAGAAAATCAACTAAAACTCACAGAAGGAGGAGTGTATTCCATGACAAGCTTTGCATTATCAGCAGTCTTCAGAACCAATTTTGACATGGTTGTGCTCTGTTACCAACTGTAACATCCCGTACTTTTTCCCATTTACTTAGTTAATTTTTTTTTTTAAAATGGTCATAAATTTTTTGTTTTCTAATTCCACAACAATGTAAACTATCAGAGTAAAACGAGCGACTTGTCATAAAACGATTCCCAAAATACTACTAGTTTATCATAAAAGTTTCCAAAACAGTCAGTTTACATTTTCAAAAGTATATAGATAACCTATTGATATTTTACCAAAATACCCCTTGTCCAACTCCCGTTATCTCATACATTCCAAACCAAAATGTCAAAATCTATCTGTGAAAGTTCTATCATATCATAAGTCCCAAAACAAGCTACCAACATCCATCTGTGATGAACCACAACCAACAAGTCAAAATAGTTGATAATCCAAAACATCATCCTGGAATGCCGCCTCCACATTATGACTGTCATCTAATGCATTACCTACATCACGGGGGAAAACAATGAGCCTAATGCTCAGCAAGAATTAGAATGTAATGCAATGTGATGCAATGCATGACCATACAATGCAATTAAGCCAAGAGCGCATACATGACAAACACCGTGGGACCATGAGAAAACCTGGTCAATCCACAAAGGAGTTATATATACATCAAGGGGTTTTCCCTGGCTGTATACACTCTTTTGTTACAAGAACGTTGGGGATTTCAGAACAGGAAACAATGAACCTTGGTATCCATGTCGCTAACCTATATACTCTCTAATCCATCCAACATGGATCTATATGACAATGGGACGTGATTGTTTTACCGAACCCCCACACTCCTATTTACATAGATTCGTTATGTCACACAAAATGAAGCAATTTCATAATCCTTAACATGACGCATGTATGTCAACCAATTAAACAAAAGGAACATTATAATTCACAACAATAGCATATGCACTAATCATAACCACACATGCTTTTTAATAGAAAAGAACTACTCATACTTTTGAATAAAAGAAACATCACATGCTTTTGAATAAAAGAGACATCACAATTCATTAGAGTTAACTTTAAGCATATATTGGTTCATTAAGTACTTAAACACGAAAGAACATAATATAACCTCCGGCTTATCCCAAGATCATATTAATAGTATTCGCAATCCAACGTCCCTTAACTCAATTCCACAAAAAACAATACTGCATTTCACAAGATCAAGATAGCTAAATTCAATTCTTCATGCTGCCTACCTATTTCTAACGGAAAGAACTTTCGATGTCATTCAACTATCCAACAAAGATATATGACTATCATGAATCAATTTCTGTTCACCTTATCAATCTTAAATCTTTGTTAAGAAAATATCACATATATCACATTAAACTGTCATCTAATCAACCAACATAGCAGAAGCAATTTAACAGCATTGAAATAGCTAAATAGAACAATGACTCTCACGGTTAGGGAATTTTCATCACATCACTGTAATACTTCAAACAAAACCCCATGATATAGGCCTGCACTAGCCACACATCATTCCAATTCTTACCTCTTTCAAGTTTCCTCCAACGGTTAGCAATTGCTCAGACGAATCCTTCCAACAGGACACACTTTAACTTGAAAGAGAAACAAACAAAACTCAATGATCATACAGAAAACACCTCCCACCCATACATACTCTATAGAAATGGGCAATCTTACCACTTCCTTTAAGTCTTCTAGCTATCCTGCAGCTTCACCCAACAGTAACAATGTTTCCAAATTCATACCTGGAATGTCTCTTATAGACAGACCATACAGGAAACGGTGGAGACAAGCAGCTGCGTAGTTTACTTCCAACACCAAATGGAGGAGGTCCAACGAGTGTAAGCCAAGCAGACGTCTCTCCATCTTTAGTAATCGTGTCGCCAGCAGGAAAATCAAAAGAAAAGTTGGAAAATGACGAAGGCAATCTTCAGATTTAAATGGGGTTTTCGGACAATTTTGACCTTCAGAAGCGGTGTGTCATCCGCAGCATCGTCCTCATCATCCGAAATCCGTTTTGGGATGAGAAAACGAGTCCCCAATCCTTCGTCCGTACGATGCAGTGAGGCGTCCGCATGATGTGTCTGCAGTCGTCCGAATTGTTCCAAAATTTGGACAGAGTTATTTTGGTCGTTGTCCATCCTCGTCCGAATGTTCCCAGATTTGTATAGATTCAAAGCGGACGGTTCTGTTGTCACCCGCAACATCCGTAATCGTCCGTACTTCGACAACTTGGAGTTTGGGACGCTCAATGCCATCCCAACTTGTCCTAAGCTCTTATTCATATATTTTTCTTTAACTTTTTACACTATAAATCATTTGCCACATACACTAAACCATATTATTACACCATATAATTTTATCACAACATAATACATGGATTATACGATAATTTTCAGTTTTGCGATATTACACTAATCCAACAATATAGCATTTACAGTGAAGTAACATTCATCCTACATCTTTTTCTTTAACATAATCTTCACATAAAATCTATGAAAACTAGGAAGCATCTTCGAGTATCTTCATCATAATCAAACATAAGCCAAATAGAACAATAGCAAATCCTCAACCTCACAACCGATACATTTTTCCACTTTAACAACATCATTTCACAATTCATCAATAGGAGAGCAAAGCAATACATGGAGCTCACCCTTGAGGAACCCTTCGACCTCCACTGTCATTCCAAAACTCCCCACATACATCTTTTTCCTTTCCACAACATGATAGAATAGTTCATCACCAATAGCAAGGTAATTACTTTCATAAAACCCATAAGGAAAATTGGAAGGAATTCCTCACCTGAAGACAGAAGACCCAACCACTCGGCCTTTAGTTCTCTCTCTAGCCGCTCTGTCTCCATTTCTCCCAGCTTAACAACACATCGAAGGGGAACACTCTCTGCCTCAAATTGATGGCAGAGAGTATAAGCTCCCCTCCACTCCCGAATGTCGGATGTTCCCCACTCTGCATTTTTATCTCATAATGCAAAGGGGGATTCAAGGTTGGAAAGAACATGGGGTTGTCTGTATAGCAGACAACGGTTCAATCCAAACCAGGTCAAACCAGATTCAGTCACACTCAGGTCGGAACACCTGATTGCAGCCCTCAACCCCTGCAGATCGAAGCCAAAAATTGCAGCCATACCGTCGCCGTCCAAATTACAGAATGCAGGGAGAAGAATGAACTTACCTCATCATTGACGTCAGAAATCGCAGCAGTGGGAGCTTCAATTCGTCCCGTAGGATTCAGCCAATCCTGTGCCCTAGCTCTGCTGCTCGAGTGCTTCTTTGACGGCCACCCCCACGGTTTCACTCGCACCGCACTTGCTAGAAACACTACATGGGACTCGCCATCTACCTCGGGATCGTCTCTCTCCCTCACTCTCTAGCGCTCTCCCTCTCTCATTTTGTGAAATGGCCGAAGGCCAAATGATAACTCCTCCTCCCCTTTTTGCTGGCTAGCTGGACCAGCTAGAAAGCCTAAACTGGTTCTCCTGTTGAACCAGTTCTCCTCCTCCTCTCACTCCTTTATTTCAATTCTTCAATTAATATTAATTAATCCCCTTTATAATTATTCTCTTAAATTAAATCCCAATTGGTCCCATTTTATTTTTCTCCTTTTAATCTAAGGTCCCTTAATAATTTTCCTTCAAAAGTAATCCTAATTATCATCCGATAAATTCTCAAAATAATAATTTATTGGTTACGCTCTTGGTAATATCCCGATAAATATCCAAATTCGTGAGGTCCATAAGCCTCGGGGTGGGGCATATCATCAGGCTGCGACCTATAAGCCTTGGGGTGGGGATTGAGCTTCGAGCCAAAGCAGAACATACTGTCACAATCTTCCCCCCTTGGGGACCCGATGCCTCATCGACCACACTTCCAATTGGGATTTTGCTCTAATACCATTTGTAATGCCCCCCGGTGCTCCCAATACAATATTGTCCACTTTAGCCTGGAGCTCAATCCCAACCCCAAGGCTTATGGGTCGCAGCCCGAGGATTGGCCCCACTCCGAGCCTTATGGACCTCACGGATTTTTTCATGGAACCATAGCACACAACAATGATCTCAAAATGCGTTGTACTAGGTAGGGAGCGGAACCCTACTTATAAACCATGCATTTTCTACTCTCTCAAGCGATGTGTGATTGTGCACCCTCACTGATATGGGCCAAACCCACAACTGAGCCTTTCCTAGCCTTCACAGGGCAAACTGTCATAGCTATGGCAAATTAAGCACTATAATATCCAGTATATCCAGTCACAAATAAATCAAGGCAAAACACAACAATTCTAATCCCATGATGTAGGCCTCCACTGGCCACACACATGCATTATTCCTTACCATTTTACGCGATTTAACCAACAAAGTCTCCTTCCCTCACAATGCATTGCAACAATTTGACCCAGAACTCAGCTTTCAAAGGTTCACTGTGAAACCAAAAGACTCCTCACTTTCTTCTTCACCTTCTCTCTGTTTCTCGCTCTTTTCTCCAAAGACTTCACCTTTACGGACTCTGTTTCTCACAAATAGCTCTCCCTCATGTTTTCCCTCTATCTTTCTCCCTTGCATAACAATTTTTCTTACTTTCTTCCTTACACTCGGCCCTCACTCTGGAAGAAAACAAAACACTCCTCTTCTTTTCTTTGTCTTTGCCTAACGTTCTCTCTCTTTTTTGTTACAATTTCTTTCTGCTCAGTGTAAAAAACCAAACGACCAAAGAGCTTCCCCTTTACTGCCTGTTCTCGTTATAAGTAGAGAAGCTTCCCTGAGAAGCCTCTTTGATCTTTTACGTTCACCAACCACCCATAGGTGGCACTACACTCCCACATAAACAATGTTATTGCTTCTCGAGAATCAACATAAATCCATTGGGTAAAGCATAAAACAACAACTGAAGGAAAACTATTTTTTCGAATTTCATGTGGGATTCGTCGATCAGCCATGAAAATCATATTTCAATCCATGGTTCGACCTCTCTACCTTCAAAACCAAATTTTCCATAAGCTCGACCTCTCCCTCATGAAAAACACCTTTTCATTTTCATGCTTGACCTCTCCCACATGGCCAATTCCTATTTTTTTCACAAATTTTGCTCTTCTTTCTCCACATTTGTATCTTAATTAATTTAGTATCCCGTTTTACTAAATCAATTTAAGTCCCACTGCTCCTAATTTAATTTTATACATTAATTAATTGGACAATATTTCTACCTTATATTTCATTACATTATATCAAGTGTATCATACACTATTACAGAATGTATTTTCTTTTATCAAAATATATATTTTGCAAAATCTTTTACCTTACACATAGAGGGATTTATCCGATTATTACACGGTCACTTACCAAAAAGAAAAGGAAGAAAACTTCCTTTTAAGAAAGGAAATAAAAACTATAATTAAGATGGAGGTAAATTAGGCGTTCTAACTTTTTCGTGTGATTATATAATTATATTTCCTAAGTGTTTTATCACAAATGTATATATATATATATATATATATATATATATATATATATGCAAGCAATCACAAATATAAAGAAATGAGGGATAGAAATACAACAACGATTTGTTAACGCGGTTCTGCCAATTTTGCTTACGTCTGCACTTCAAGGCTCCTCCATGAAGATTCCTTAATTAACTAACCTCCCTAATTATTGATGATTGAACTTCACGACCGTCAATAAAGACTTTACACAACTATTCACAGGACGTCACCTTTTTGTTTGACTATTCACAGGGCATTACCCTAGATGCAGTGGTAGGAGTACAAAGGACAAAAAGGGAAATTATAAATTTGAGACTTAACTCTCTCAAATGAAAACTCTCAAGTTTAGGAGTACAAGAGTTAGGCTTGGCACTTAATTGCAAAGAGAAATGTCGTGAATAAATTCAATAGCACTTCGATATAAATTCTCTTCCTTAATTCTTCAATTCGGAGTGGCTTCTATTTATAAACTCTACATCGAGATCGACCACTAAACACTTCCAGTCGACCGCATTCAATCGTTGAAATATTACCATTGTGATTTCTGTCAGTCCGATCATCCGCTTTATCAGCCCCGGTCAACCGCATCCACGCAATCTGAAATAGAGTCTGCTCACTATCCATTTTCTGGTCGACCACAATCCTGTTCGGTCAACCACTTCCCTTTGCTTCAGAATGTGAAGCAATCTATCTTGATTTTGGTCATCTACATCCACACCCTAGTCGACCGCTTCCACTGGTTTGGCTCTCTATAGCCTTTCTGGTCAACCACCTTCTCAATCTCAATCGACCTATACATCATGTTTTGCATATCTTGATCCTTTTAAGTTCCAAAACTTAATTATTAGCTATATGGACATAAACAAAAACATTAGTAAATATAAATACCCTTATTAAGGGGTATTTCTAATGAAGATCATAAATATAGCATATTCATAAACAACTTATTAATTATAAATATAAAACATTATCAAAACAAATAAGTTTAATGTCTATAAGCTAACAATAATTTTGTCCTTAGTGATAACCCTAATTTTTGAGGGAGTATTTAAGCTCTCTCTAAGGGTTGCCCTAGGTAGTTGATTCAAATAATAGAATCCTTGTTCAAAATTGTGAAGATTTCTCCATAACCACATCTTTTTCGGTGAGTTACATCCGATCAAGCTTGTGTGTTGTCCATTGATTTCATCTTTTGTAAGTTTAGGTTATATCTCTTACTACTACCCTTTTCTCTTGCTTGTGTCATCAAGGAAGAACATCTAGTAAAGGCGTAGAAACTTGCAAGAAACTCAAATTTAAGTACTTTCCATTGAAGTCAAATGATGCAAAAGTAGTGCCTATTCAGACCAATTTGCAGCTCTTCCATCATATCTCACTCATCCCATCGATTTTTATTGTGATTTTTGAAGGCGTCTTCTTCACTCACAGAGAAAAAGTGGTCCAAAAATCATAGTAAGAATCCTTGTATCAATTGAGATACATTTGTCTGATGTTTGACCTAATTCTCGGCATAGTGGGTGCCTACATCCGAGGAGTTGCCATCTTCGCATTCATATCTCTCCCATTCGAGCAAATTTTGCCTTAAAATTTTGAGAGAGGTTTTCTCACACATAACAATTGTTTATGTCCAAAGTTCATGTGAAGACATTTTCAATTGTGTAACGACCCGATTTTTCGTAAATCCTTTAAAACGCGTAAAAATTTGAACTTTTGTAAAACCATTGAAATTGCTTTTAAAACATATCAGAGTGCGACGCTAAACTAGACCGCTACTAACCTTTCGTTAAACTCGTTATAAAAATCCAAATAATAAAATGCGGAAGCATTATAAAATCATTTATTTCAAACATTGCGAAAGCGTAAATAATTTACTGAAAGAAACTAAACAAATAAATTACAATTTAATTACAACCGTGCTCGCTTTACTATCGTTAGCCTTGCTAACCACAATCTCACTCGTGCAAATCCTTCATCTTTGCTTTATTATCTGTTCGTTGTTTTCGCATATACGTACCTACACCTACACCACAAGTAAACTGTAAGGCCAAAGGCTTAGTAAGGAAAAAGAGTCTAATGCAATTATGCTTATGACTCTCTTTAGTTCTTTTGGAATTAGGGCCACCCAAACCAATCCTTTCATTATGTCATTCATTCGTTCTTTACTTTACATTCTTTCATTCGTTCCTTACTCATACATCAAGCTGGAGATGGAGGTTGTCCTTTGAAATGGCATAGTCTGGTCGACTTCTAGCCTCCTGTGTGCACACTAGTCCTTTTCCCGACAAGTAGGAGTGTATCCTAGTTGCTAGACTAGATCCGTACTACCCATTTACCCCAACTCCCTTTTCTTCTTTCATTTTCTTAACATTTTACCTCATATAATGCTTGTGTGAGTACCACCAGATGGCACTCCCTATTAATTTCTATTAACACGATGCATGACCATACATTCTCATCCTAACATGATGCATGATGCATAACTTTAACATTAATTGAAATTCTAATTGCGCATTGAAATGAAAGTAGCTGTAATTGAAATTTCACATATAACAAATAATATTAATTGAAAGCGCACCACAGAGAACAATTATAATTAAAACTGCATAACAGAAAACAAGTATAAAAAGCGCATAACAGAAAACAAGTATAATATCGAATTTAAACAGCGAATGAACAATAAACTAAATATGCTTGTTAACCTAAACAAAACTAAACATGCTCGTTAACCTAACAAAACTAAACATGCTCAAGAAATAACTACATTTATCATGCTAGTTAGATATCCTAATTAACTAACATGCTCAAGTCGAGTTACAATTATCAATTTAGTTGGTTATCCTAATTAATTTACATGCTCAAGAATGAATTATGATTATTATTCTAGATGATTTAAACATGCTTTTGTTCTAGTTCATTAATTAAACATGCTAATATTACATGCTCAAGTAGAATTATCATTTTAATCAGTTGTCCTAATTAATTTGCATGCTCAAGAAAACAAGGTAAATGCCTTAGTTCGTTATCCTAGTTTGACCGGTTAAACATGCTTCAAGGTTACGATTTCTATTCTAGTAGAGTCCTATGCAATTTACATAGTTATCCCATTTCATTAACATGCTCAAAAGATTATAAACGCCAATTTATTTGCTTACGTGCATTGATTATAAACACTAATTAGTTCACATGCTTTGGTTAACTAGTTAACTACCCTAATTAATTGACATTCATGAAGTAATGATCATGTAAATTAAACATGCTTAAAGGAATATGACAATTTGTTATTCCAGTTAATTATTAGTCGGTTTACATGCCAAGGAGTAATTACGATTAGTACTCTAGGTGGTTAGGCATACTCGGATTTCAGACTTTCATCTAATAATTCAAGCATACTTAATTATTGTTACTAATTAGCATAACCTAGTTGATTAACATGCTTGTTAATTTAACAAGGATATCAAGCAAAGGAAATGGCAAAGAACTTTACAGCAGCACATCTATGCATTTGAAGGAAGGAAAATGACAGATTAATTAGCAGGAGGAGTTTAAACTAAAAAGCAAGTGAATAATACATAACCAAACTTTTAAGTGAACTCTTAACCCATTCATGTTTCTCACCCTTCATGCATTTATCATTCTATAACCATCACATTCAGACATTGATCATTTATCACAGAAGCTAAATAATTGCATTAAAGAGAACAATTAACAACAAAGGAAGCTACGCTATCATGAAAGCTACACTATCACAAAGGAACTAACAAATAGCCTAGAAGTCAACAAGGAAATAACAATAATAACTCATCCAAGGAAAATAACAAACAGACAGGAATCAACAATCAAAGAAACACTACATAGCATTAGTAAGTTTACCACTCACGCACACCTACTTGTGGTGTAGGGCCTCCAAATGGCCATGACCTCCTAATTTCTTACCTAAATTGATGAACACTAACAGGGACAGCTCTCCTAGCTCATTGTTCCAGCTCCAACTCCAAGCTCATAGAGCTTCACCTCACAAGCTCACCTTCAACCTCACTCACATTACACACTTAGCACACAATAGCCAACTCACAATTCTCACACTCACTAGTTCTCTCTCGGACCCTCACTCTCACGTCACTCTCTCACACGCAGGAAGAACTCTCATGCAGGAGAGGGAGAGTTCACGCAGGAAATGAAAATTGAACCGAAATGGCAGAGGAGGGAGAGATAAATGGCTTTAACTGGATGGAGGGGCAACCCATACATTGCATGGGAGAGGGAGGGAATGGCTTTGGGCGTGGGGGAAAAGACGTCCAGCATGGGGGAGGCGTGGGTTGGCGTGGTCAAGGCATGGATTTGTCGTCCCCCCTTGTTGAGCATGTATGGACTACACAATAGATTTTCATCATTTTAAATCCCTAATTTTACGCTAAATTGGGTTATTTCGGACGAGTGCGGACGCACTGGTCTGTCTGCATGGATAAAATCCTTAAGGCTAAATCATGGCTACGGATGAGAAATGGCATCCCCATCCTCATCAGTACCGTCCACAGACAACATTCGGAAGCGTTATGGCTTCCGCACTTAGCTCTGCAGGTGTCTGAAGGTGTCCATAAATCGGACATAGTCAAATTGGATGACACTTTCGGACGGTCTAGACGTGTGCAGCCGAGGCCTCACCACATCCACACATGTCTAGACTCGTCCAAAAGTGTCTAGGATTGGACAAATTCAAATCGGACGCGGCTAATCCACGTCCGAACTCGTCCAGACTCATCCGAAACTCCATAGCATAGTGAAGTCAGGAAGCGAAATCTCGTCCTAAGTTGTCCAAAGGTGTGAAACACATTTGTGGACGACATATCTAGTCCGCAGGCATCTGAAAACGCCCAGAACAGCATTTTCCTGCTTTTTCTCCACTTAATTCTTATCTCATAATATTCTCCCCATAAATACACGTCATCAAACAATACGTATCAACATGCAATGTAATATATGGACTATCCCGTAATTTAATTACATCGCGTGTGCGAGAAAAATGTAATGGTAATACCCCTAGACTTAACGTTCCGAACACGTCCTCAGTAATACCACGATAATTATCCAACTTCAAAAGTCGAGGTGTTACAAATTGACAGAGTTATTGCGTCTTCAAGTTAATCCAGGAAATCTATCGAGAAACTATCTATTCAATGCAACTTGCAAACTTTCTTTTCAGGTGGTGCATCAAGAAGCAGTCGACTAGATGCAAGCCATCTCGAACAAATAGGCTTCAGCCAAAACAATGGTCGAGCAGACCCAACCATCAATCAACTGGGAAAGCTTTCCAGTTTGAAAACCGCAAATAAACTCACATTCCCTCACTGATTCTCGCCTCTAAAACGACATAAAACATTGCATTAACTCTAAATTTATCATGATAACAGAGAAATAACTAAAGAATTTCAGTTTTCAAGCTCGAATTCGAGATCAACACAAAACGGAGATTCCAAATGAAAAAACAAGGGTGAGGAACTAAATTACCCACGAAACACCTTCACTAAGGATGGAGATTGGGACGACACGAACACAAATTGAGCAGAAAAATGAAAAGGTTCGCTTGCTGATTTTCCACCATCACTCCCTCTTCTCCCTAGCGTGGCCGCTTCCCAAAAAGAAAAAGAAGAAAACTTCCTTTTAAGAAATGAAATAAAAAGAGAAAATGACAAACCAACTATCGTAGTTTACGATCAATGACAAGCCAACCACTAAACTATTTTTGCAAACAAATTAACCTCTGAACTATGAAAAAAATTCGCCGCTAACATTGCTATCATATTTGCTTTTAAACGCTTTGATTTTGATCCATGGTGGATGGTGTACTAATACACCACAAATCAATATTTTTAAAAATAAAAAGAACATCGTCGATCTGCGGCAAATTGACCATGATTCACTGCAAATCATTGTGTCTCACCCTAGAGAAACGGTGAATCTTTGCAGACGATAATTCTTTCAACTTTCAATGGTTTTGGAAGCTTGAGGACTTGTTTTCCATCATTTTCTGCGATGTACAGGTAAGAGAGATCTGTTTTGTCATTCGGTGCATATCAGAGCAGATTCAGGCAGGAAAAAAATGAGATCGTTTACTAGAAAACTTTAGAAGGCCATAACTTTGTGCTCAGTCGACCGATTTGGACGAATTTTTTTTTTTTTGATTTCGCATAACTTTTCGAGATCTGCACGCTGGTAAGTTGCCAAAGGCAGCTTGTCCCACTTTTTCGAGGGCTAAAAACACTTCTAGTTCCTCCAATTTCCCTTACACAATTCAAAACTGTGAAGCTCAGTACATTCAGATAATGGTTTCTCACTGCTACGAGAAGCTTATTTTGTACAAGTCACGTTGATCTTCGGACACACATGCGCGACACATTTCCAAAAATGTCACTGCATCATGGTGTCTACGGATAGCATTTTCATGGCGAACCAAGGTGTTGCAAAATCTGTAACACCCCAACTTTTTCAGTTGGAAAATTTTCGGTGTATTACCAGGTCGTGCTAGAGTGTTAAGTCTAGGTGTATTTCCGTTAACATTTTTCCCGAATACGTGATGTAATCTTGTGTTGGGGAAATTAGGATATTATGTGGCGTATTTATACGTGTCAATTTATGACGTGTATGTATGGGAAAAATGTTATGGGATAGGAGTTAAGTGGGAAAAATGTGAGAAAAGCTGCCCAGGGTGTTTTCAGACGCCTGCAGATGAGTCATGTCATCCACATATGTTTGAAGCGTCGTCCCGAGGACTTGAGATGACTTGGGACGCGATGTCTCGTCCTGACTTCACTGTGCTATGAAGTTGCAGATGAGGTCCGGATGATGCGGATGAAAGGAGCTGCTTCTGCATCGAATCTGTTCTAAACTTGGATAGTTTCGGACGACAGCGGATGTGGAGTAGCAGCGTCCATTTTGCCTCTGTCCCATTTCGAGACACTTTTCAGATGCCCGTGGACGATGCGTGCAGATGCCCTATCGCGTCCACAAGTCACCTGCAGATGGTACGGACTGGGACAAGGATGCCATTCCTCGTTCGAGAGCGCAAATTAGCCTATGAGATTTTAGCCTTGCGGACGAGACCTATACATCCGCACTCGTCCGAAAATACCCAGTTCAACGTTAAATTAGGGATTTAAAATTGGGTTTCTTGTCATTGATCCATTAAATGGCAGACATAGAAAGACTCTCCCCCACCCTAGAAAACAAAAATCACCCTCCCTATGCCGTAGCTGGCCTCCTCCCTGCCTCCAGCCATGATTTTGCCTCCTCATGCCAGCAATCTCTCTCTCTACCCCTTAGGCACTCATGGTGTCCCTTTTCCCCTCCAAGTAATACCTCCTTCTCCCTCTTTAGTCTTCATTTCCCCTGCGTGAGAAGTCTAGAGAGTAAGAGAGAAAGAGGGAGTGACTGAGAGAGAGAGTGGTTAGTGAGAGTGAGCTTCTAAGTGAGAGAGCTGGAGAGTGCGAGGGCTGTGGGTTAACCTGTGTGGGTTGGTGTCACCGTGAGTGAGCTGTTGTGAAGCTTTAGCTGTTGTGAGGAAAACATGGAGTGAATTGTTGTCTCTACTTAGTTCATCTAATTGGTAAGGAATTAGGGGTGTCTTGGCCAATTGGAGGCCCTGCACCACAAGTAGGTGTGTGTGAGTGTATGCTTGGTTTCTGTTTTGTTTAGTCTTGTGGATTCCTTTACTGGTTGCTAGTTGATATTGTTAGTTGATAGATTCTGGACCAATGTACTTCACTGCTCGTATCCCTTGTTTTTTTATTGACATTCTTGTTAATTTAGTGTGCTTTTCCTTCATGTGATGGTAGTCCGTGGATTTCCTTGTCATTTCCTTATTATTTTATCTGTCCTTTGTTATTCGCTCTGTTATAAATGCTTAGACATAAACATTTAACAAAAGAGAAATGCTTAGACGAATGGGTTAAGTCTGAAATGTTAGACCAATGAGTGACGACTTAATTCTTGTAGTTTAACTTTTGTTTAGTTATTAATTATAAACTGATATTTCAGTCATTATTGTTCTGTTACCATTTGGTTGTCTTACTTTATATCTTGCATGTTTACTTGTCAGCCAACTTAGCTAAATGATAATTAATTGAGTATTTTAACTAATTTAGTTAATCCAAGCATGTAAACAATTTGATTAGTCTAAACATGTGAACTAACTAACTTGTCTAATTAAAATATGCTTAGGTAAGTGTTATTATTTCTTGAGCATATCAAATAACTAATTGTAATTAATCATTGGAGTATGTTTAATACTATGTTCATTAACTATAACTAGAATACCATTAGCATGTTAACTAACTAACTTGACTAATTAGACTTGAGCATGTTAATTAGTCTAACTATTAAATAACTAATTAGAACATGTTAACTAGTTGTTTAATTAGTAACTAATACTTGAGCATGTAAATTAATTAGTTGAACATGATTAATTGACTTAATTGAATTGATTGTTTCTTGATGCATGTCAATCATTAACTTAACTAGAGTTAACTACAATAATTAACTAGACGTGAACATTTAATCAACTAGAGTAATCAACTAGTAATTAAACTAAACTTCAGTATGTAATTAATTAGAATAATATTAGCATATTAACCAACCTAGTTATGTCATACTTAATTAACTAGAATAAATGCATGTAATTAAATAGGATAATTAAATCGAATAATAATTATAATTCATTCTTGAACATGTGAATTAATTAGGATATCTATTTAGAACGATAAATGTAGTTATCTCCTAAGCATGCTTAGTTTTGTTTAAGTTTAATTAATTGTAATTCATCGCATGTTTACTTATTCGTCTCTTATTGTTTGACCGTTGCTTTCGATTCGAGTTTATAATTGTTCCCTGTTATGCACTTTCAATTATATTGCTAGGCGTTTTCAATTATTGTTATTCATTCTATGTGCAATTTGAATTACAGTTACTTTCTTTATATGCACTTCAATTATTATGAATGTTATGTTATACATCATGCATCATGTTAAGTTGAGAATGTATGGTCATGCATCATGTTAATAAAAATCATAGGAAGCGCCACCTTGGTGGTGGTACGCAAGCATGCATAAATGAGTTAAAATGTTAAGAAAAAGAATGAGAAAGGGGAATTGAGAGTGGATGGGGAGCGGAGCTAGTCTGCAACTAGGCAAAGCCCCTCCCTCATAGGGTACAGGAGTTCTAGCTTGCAAGTAAAAAGTTAGATCCGAGCACTATGCCATTGCATGAGAAAAACCTCTCAATTCCAGCTCGAAGTACGAGTAAGGAATAAATTGATTAAAGTAAAAGTAAAGAAATAAACAAACAAACGTAATGGAAAGGATTGGTTTGGGTGGCCCTCATTCCAAAAAGGACTAAAGAGAGGTATATCATATTGCAATTAACCTTTTTTCCTTACTAAGCCTTTGAGCTTATAGTTACTTGTGGTATAGGTGTAGGTACTTGTACGTGAAAACGATGCAAAGACTTAGGAGTAAATGCGAAAGACAATGATCAAACAATAAAGCAGAGATGAAGGATTTGCACGCGCAGGACTCGTGGCTAGCCAGACAAATGAAAGTTAAGTGGGCACAGTTGTAATTAAATTGTAATTTAAATTGTTTAGTTCTGTTTACGCTTCCACTATGATTTAACTAAATGATTTTATAACGCTTCCGCATTTGATTAATGTGTTTTCATAACGAGTTTAAAGAAAGGTTAGTAGCGATCCAGTTTTAGCATCACATTCTGATTTCGTTTTATAAAAGAGTCTTTTTAAAATTTTAAATTTCTCACATTTTCAAGGAACTACGAAAACCCGGGTCGTTTCAAAATCTAGGCAAATGAGAGAGGAAAGAGGAAAGATGAAACGATCCTATTTTTTTCCTACCAGAATCTACTCTGATAAGCATCGAATGACAAAATAGATGTTTCCTACCTAAGTCCAAAACTGTTGAAAATTAAGAGAATTATCAATATGCAAATATCAACTGTTTCTCTAGAACGAGGCAAGAAGATCCGCGACGGATCGTGGTCAATCCACAACGGATTACTACACGATCTGTTGCGGATCGAAATCAAGTCGTTAACGGCAAACGTGATAGCGATGTTAGCGGTGACTTTTTTCATAGTTCAGTGGTTAAATTTGTTAGTAAAAATAGTTTAGTGGTTGACTTGTCATTGATCGCAAAGTACGATGATTCATTTGTCATTTTTTCCAAAAAAACTAAAATTTAATTAATTTATTTAATAAATATAATATAAATTAATATATTATAATTATTAAATAAAATCCTTAAATTCTAATCGGACAATTACCGACCAAATTCATAACTCAACCTACAGAAACAAGAATTTACTGAATATAATCCCATAGCTTCGAGTCGCAAGGGAACATGAAATGCATCAATTGACTATTGACTGGACCTTTCACACGTACTCCACGACTCACGACTCGTGACAAAGAGTTGGTTAATACAAAATTTACTCAGAAAAATATAAAATAAAAAATTTACGGATTTTATAGAAAGGAAGTAATCTCCCTTCTAACAGTTTAAATTTCCATACAATGAGTAAGTTTATTCTAAAATAGTTCTACGTTCTGTCTCGGATGCTCTTTAGGTCGTGACAACAAGGGTTGTTTTATTCTCATTTTAGTTGATATGGATCAATGAGGTATATAAAAATTTATCAATTTACTTATTTCAATAAATTTAACTATGAAATTAAATTGAAGATTAATTAAAATAAAATGGAAGCTTTAAAAGCTTTAACAAGAAAATAAAAATAGCATAAACTAAGTTGAATCAAATTCTAAATTAGAAGAACTTAAATCATATTTTCCGTTATTTTTTTGGGTTTACAATGTGAAAATTTGTTGGTCATGTAAGTCGGGTGAGTGTTTTCAAAGTTGGTAAGTTTAGAATATTGATCTTAAATTCAACTATTTAGATTGAATCAGTCATATTATTTTTTAAATATTAAATTGTGTCTTCCACTTCTTTGGGTTGCTGACAGCGTACTTGTTCCTCAAGTTTTTTTTCTTTTGGCTTTGGAATTAAAAATACAATTTTTAAAACCTTGAAAATTCTCCTCTTCAGTTTGTCAAGCAGTTTTCAGACGTTGTATATAATTATCTTTTCTTTTTTAATTTGGTCATCAATTATTTCCTTAAAGTATTTATAGTTCTAATTGTTATTTTTAAATAATTATCTCATTTTCTTCAATAAATTTAATGATAATGTCACGCGGTCGTATTTTTATCAACCTCTAAAAATATTTTTATTCGTTATTTTGTTCGTTGACTTGATTTATTACTCAACAAGGGCGTGTCATGATGTGAGCCTTTGGCTAATGCCTTGCGAGCACTCAACCTATTTTTCTACATTTTTAATTGTTGAGTATCAATTTCTATTTCAACACCGCCTTATTTAGGGTGGGTTTGGATGGGCTCAGACTTTGGTGTATTCCATGGCCAATTAAACCTAATCTCGTGATCATCTTGTTCAAAGTTTTCTCCATCCACTAGTTGAGACTTTTGATTTTAGTGGGTTTTAAGCAAAGTAGCGTGCTTTTGTCGTGTGGATATAATGATGTTAATAAAAGTAAAGTTATACCGATTTGTAATTATATTTATAGTTGAAAATCCAGGGAAATTCATCTAAAAATAAGTTAAATTTATAAAGACCTTAATTTAAAAAATTAATAATATGATAATCTAATTGGAATGAATTCTAATATAGAGTACCCTTTCTTATTTTAGCCTTTTAATCTATTAAAGTCGTGTTTAAACTAATATGATATAAATATTGAAATTCACAATTAGTGTAATTAGGAGCTGACATATTATATATATATATATATATATATATATATATTATAATTAAAATAGTCAAATATAAATTTAATCATGAATTTTTTAAATTTATTTCAACTTAAAACTTTAATTTTTTTTAAATTAAATAAATTTTGAAATCTACACACTAAATAAAATAAACTTTGAACTAATTTTTTTTTAATTTTTGCTCGATTCGGTTATGGTTTGGTTCCATTTTTAAATTTTTACGATTTAAATTTGATTTGAGTGGTCTGGACTTTATTTTGGGTGATTTTAATTGGTTTATGATGGGTTTTAGTCGGGTTTGGATTGTTTTTTTTTATGTAATAAAAAAATATGTAAATATTATAACATTTGTTCAATTTGGTTTCTATATAAAATATAAAGAGAAATTAACAAATTAACTATCGTACTTTGTGAATAATAATAAGTCAACCATTATATTATTTTCGTTAACAATTTAACCACTAAAATATGATAAATGGACGGAATAAACAATACAGTTATGTTTTCTAAAAATAAAAAAAATAAAAAAATAATTGTTTTGTTAATTTTTTAAAAATAAATAAATATAATCTAATTTATTTATGATGTAAAACAAGGAGTGTCAAAATTAAAATTAATTTGGTTAAAAAACAAAGTTTAAAATTTGGATTCACCGCTTCAAAAAAGTCAAGGCTTTATTGCATTTTATACTGATTAAAAAAAGAAGGGTAAATAACACTGCAAATCCTATAGTTCTGGGTCAATAACAAGTCAAATCTTGGAGAATTTTTTTTAATAACTAAAATCCTAAACTATGAAAAATTATTGCCGGCAACCTCACAGTCAAGTTTTCCGTCCAAATTCGTCAAATCTAATTTATCAGTTAACTTGAAACGTTTTCCTCTTAATGCCGATCTTGTTCGTCGGCGTCGATTCTTAAAATCGATGTTAGTTCTACCATAAAAATGAATTTCAAAGTCGAAGATTCAAAAATTTCGAATTTTTTTTACTGTAAAACGACGAATTTCGAAGAAGAACTGTCCGTTTTAGGTTAAAAGACGATTTTTAACATATAACGGACGTCCGTCATACTCTCACGGACGTCCGTCCGTCCGTTATAGGTTAAAAATCGTATTTTGTCCATTTTATTTTTTATTATTAATAAACAAATATTAAATTACCGTTTTACCCTTAAAAAAGTTGTTATTATTATTTTTATAAGGATAAAAGAGTAATTTGACAGAAATTTGACAGACAAGTGGCAGACAACTGTACCCCACTTGTCTGTCAAATTACTCTTTTGTCCTTATAAAAATAATATTGACAATTTTTTTAAGGGTAAAACGGTAATTTAATATTTGTTTATTAATAATAAAAAATAAAATGGACAAAATACGATTTTTAACCTATAACGGACGTCCATCAGAGTATGACGGATGTCCGTTATATGTTAAAAATCGTCTTTTAACTTAAAACAGACAGTTCTCCTTCAATATTCGTAGTTTTACAGTCAAAAAGTTCGAAATTTTTGAATCTTCGACTTTGAAATTCATTTATATGGTAGAACTAACATCGATTTTAAGAATCGACGCCGACGAACGAGATCGACATTGAGAGGAAAACGTTTGAAGTTAACTGAGGAATTAGATTTGAAGGATTTGGACTGAAAACTTGACTGCGAGGTTGCCGGCGATAATTTCTCATAGTTCAAGGTTTTAGTTATTAACAAAATTTCTCCAAGGTTTGACTTGTCATTGAGCCAGAACTATAAGGTTTGCAGTGTTATTTACCTAAAAAAGAAAAAAAGTGTAATTAAATCTTTAATTAAGTTATTTAAATGACCGATTATTCAAGAGGACCAGTCGTAATTCATGCCACGTGGAAGTGATCGCCTCGTTAATTTAGGAGCCCTGTGGTGGGGTCCAGAGTCCACACGTAAATCAATTTTTATTAATGTTCATAATTTTTCACGTTTGGATCATCCATAGATCGAATCCATCTTCTTCCCCGTGAGAAATCTGTCCCTCTCTCTCCCAATCTGTGTCTGTGCTTTTTTGTTTGTCTGAATCGCAGAAGACTAATTGGGAAAGCCAATTTCTGGTTTTGAATTTTGGGGAAAGTTTGTGTGGAATTTCGTATCTGGTTATAGGATGATCTGAATCGGAATCGGAGTCCAAATTTTCAGGTTTGTTTTGTTCTCTGTTTTGGGGAGGTGACAAATGGGTCTTTGCACCTCCAAACCTTCCCCGAAATCTGACCTACATCCTGCGAATTCTGATTTTCAAGCTCACAGAGATGGATTCAGCTCCGTTGAGCGCGATTCCGTTCTAGCTAAGGCTAAATGCGGTGTTAATGGCGAAAACACAAGCGAAGAGGGAAAGAGAGAGACGGGCAACAAAGTGCTGGAGACCGTCAAGAAATCTCCGTTCTTTCCGTTTTACAGTCCGAGTCCAGCTCATTATCTCTTCTCCAAGAAGTCTCCAGCGAGATCTCCGACTAATGCAAGCTCGAATTCGACTCCAAAACGATTTTTCAAACGGCCATTTCCGCCACCGTCACCGGCCAAGCATATACGAGCAGTTCTAGCAAGGAGACATGGCTCCGTGAAGCCTAATGAGACATCCATTCCCGAAGGTAGTGAAGTAGAGGGGTTGGCTGGGCTCGATAAAAGCTTTGGATTCTCAAAGCATTTTACAAACAAGTATGAACTAGGAGAAGAGGTTGGGAGGGGACATTTTGGATATACCTGCTCTGCAATCTTGAAGAAAGGCGAGCTTAAGGGTCAAAAGGTTGCAGTGAAGGTCATACCTAAAGCTAAGGTATGTAGTTATTTTTCCATTTATGAGTTATGCCTCTGGCAAATCTTGGAGTGTGCACTGCTTGGTCAGCATACGAGAAGATAATTATGACCAATGTGCTTATTTTCAGTTGGAAAACTCTCTTCATTTATTATTTTTTACTTTATCTGAAATACGTTCAAGCTTGTCTTTCGAGTGGTCAATTCTGCATTATTTTCTAATTGCGCGACAAATTTTTGGGTGCTAGATGATCACTACCATTGCAATTGAGGACGTGAGACGAGAAGTGAAGATATTAAAAGCTTTGAGTGGACATACCAATCTTGTCCATTTCTATGACGCATATGAAGATCGTGAGAATGTTTATATAGTAATGGAGTAAGCTCTGGTGTTGACACTCGCTGTACATTGCTTCCCTTGAGGATAACCTTGTTTTATTTGAACTAATCAGATTTTTTCTTGCTTATACGGAGTTTCATTTTTCAAACTTTAGTTATTATTTGTATTCCTTAGGTTATGCGAAGGAGGAGAACTCTTAGATAGAATACTCTCAAGGTACTCTCCTTTTGAACCTCCTAAACTAATGCATCCCCTATTAACACTATTGCATTTTTGTTTAAGATGCGGCCAGTTGATCTGTGAATTACATTTTAGTTTCTCCTTCATTCTTGCAGGGGTGGCAAATATACAGAGGATGATGCAAAGACTGTGATGATACAGATATTGAATGTTGTTGCATTTTTCCACTTACAGGGTGTGGTCCACAGGGATCTTAAACCTGAAGTAAGATTCTGTCGCCAGATTTAAACTAGTTGGTCAACTTGATTGTACTTGATTGCGTCAATATATGTATAAAACGTTCTAAGGATTTACTTTGAATGGTTTTATTTTTTTGCCTTTATTGTTTAGCAACAGAGCGGGACTTAGTTCAATCAATATAAATTAAATTAAACACCTATTTTTTTCCGACGATGGAAATCTAGTTGAAATCACAAATGTTAAGCTTCTGGATACTTGTTCCCACGTGAAATGGAGGAAACAGTTTGAAAAATTTCCGTTTAGAAAAATGATAGAGATGGTACGTCATATTCCACTAAAAGTCTGTTCAATCATTCTCATGGCATGAGCCTTTCAATTTATGTCATTTTGATTAATCTGCTCGTGCACATCAAAATTTTTATATAATATTGCATTTGAGTTGATAACCGTGTCTTTTGTGTGTTTTTTACTTCATAATTACTTGTACATTACATGTTTTTCTTATTTCTACAACAGAATTTTCTGTTCACATCCAAGGATGAAAACTCGCAGTTGAAGGCCATAGATTTTGGGTTGTCAGATTTTGTAAAACCAGGTTAATCCCTGCATACAATAGTTTCTGAACTCATTACTTTCTCTTTCATGGATAAAATATAATTATTATTCCATAAACACTTTTCAGACGAGAGGCTTAATGACATTGTTGGGAGTGCATACTATGTTGCTCCGGAAGTTTTGCATAGATCTTACACTGCGGAAGCTGATGTGTGGAGTGTAGGTGTGATTGCTTATATATTGTTATGTGGTAGCCGTCCATTTTGGGCTCGAACTGAGTCTGGAATCTTTAAGGCTGTTCTGAAGGCAGATCCAATTTTTGATGAGCCACCTTGGCCATCTCTGTCTCGTGAAGCAAAAGATTTTGTTAAGGGATTACTTATTAAAGATCCAAGGAAAAGAATGACTTCAGTCCAAGCGCTCAGTGAGTGCTATGCCTGTCGAGATTTTACTTTTCCTTTTTTGTGAAGTTGTTCTCAATTTTACGTTCAGTGCAGGTCATCCTTGGATTAGAAATTCAAATGACGTAAAAGTTCCTCTTGATATACTGGTATTCAAACTCTTGAAGACTTACATGCGTTCATCCTCTCTTCGAAAAGCTGCTCTAAAGGTGGGTATACAATGGCATGCTCAAAGAAATTAAGTAACACAAACTTTTCCATGTATGAAGAGGTTAAAGTAGAGCAATAACCATGATTCTTGCATTGTTGCAGAAAAATTATGAAAAATAAGTTTTTTTGAATCGTTGCTTTTATATCTAAGTGTGGTAGTGGCTGGAAGAACTTATCCTGCTACATGTCTTCCGGCAGTGAGCCACCTATTTCAGTTCTTGAGATGAAAATGAGTTTTTCTCTTTTATTTTATTACTTTTTAAAATCTTTTTCTTTTGTTGGTTTGACAGGCCCTATCTAAGACATTAACTGCTGAAGAGCTCTTCTACTTGAAGGCACAGTTTGCACTCCTAGAACCAAATAAAAACAGCACAATAAGCTTAGAAAATATTAAGGCAGTACGTAAATATTTTTTCCCTTCTTTCATCTAAATCATTTATTGTTTCTAGACACGTATTGTCATCCATCTTCGATTCAGGCCTTAATAAAAAATTCAACTGACGCGATGAAGGAGTCACGAGTTCCTGACTTTTTGGCATCTGTTTGTCTCTCAAACCCTGAACTAGACTCCTTTTAATCAATCTTTCAATGTATTGAATGTAACTTTATTGCCTTGTTTTCTAAGCAGCTTAATGCATTGCAATTTAGAAGGATGGATTTTGAGGAGTTTTGTTCAGCTGCATTAAATGTTCATCAACTCGAGGCTCTTGATAGATGGGAGCAACACGCTCGTTGTGCTTATGAACTATTTGAGAAAGATGGTAACAGAGCTATCATCATAGAAGAACTAGCCTCGGTACGTTTTAAGACTTTTGTAAGAGATATAGTATTACACGTCATGGTTGATTGAATGTTTCTACGTATTCCACTTAAGATTTTAAAAGGGAAAAAAAGGAACCGGCTATGTTTATTATTGGGCAGTTAGAAGTAACTTTTAACACATTCAAAACCATGAAATGACCTTTGTTTTGTGTACAGGGTTCTTTTGCACAGCGATCCAATTCTCTCAAAAATGTTGAATTTGATTTTAAATTGGATATGGCTTTTGTAACTAGGTGTATTTCTCTTGAAACTCAATTTTTGGTTTTTACCACCCCAGTTGTTTAGATTAAAACGGATGTGACATTTCAGTTTTCCCCATACTAGATTGAGTGAAACTTAATTTAACTATAAATCACAGAGTAGGTTGATCTTTGGGATTTTTTTGGATCTTTCAGGAACTTGGTCTCAGCCCATCTGTTCCTGTTCATGCAGTTCTTCATGATTGGATTAGGCATACTGATGGCAAATTAAGCTTCCTCGGATTCATCAAATTAGTGCACGGTCCCTCTAGTCGGACTCTTACTAAACCTCAGTGAATGGTTTTTTTTCAGACCAAAACATCCAACAAATATTTGCTCGAGTTCAACACAAATGGGGAATTGTTTGAACATCATCCCATCACCAAAACTTACAAAACCGAGTGTGTGAATACTTGGATCGAGGGAGACAGTGACTGTTGTTTTATAGCGAAATTCATTGTATAGTGATGATTTCCGGTAGTAAAGCATGTTTAGTCAGAGATGAGAATACTTCCAATCCTAATTCGTGATTTAGGCAGTGACGGGTAACGGTATCCTCTTCTCTCCTTCCTTCTTTCAATTTGAAAAATAATTATTTCCAAAGTCTTCTCCCGTTTGAGGGATCTGGAGATCATTGACTCATTTAATTGGGGGATGAAATGCAAAATTAATGTCCAATGCCAAGTAACGTCTGGGAGAAGCACTGATGAAGACTTGGATCTTGAGAATGGATGGATTGGTAGGAATGTTGCCCCATTGTTTACAGCAAAGACAAGTATGTTTGTGGGTAAAAAGGAGGAGAGAGGAAGAATGTTGCTGAGGTTGTCTTGAAGGAGGAGGCGAAGTCAGTAAGCAGTGGGATTGAATATGGGAGGGCGGCTAGATTGAATGAGCTTGTTGATGGGTGAGAAGAGTGAGCAAGAATTTGGAAGAGCTTGAAGTAAGTTGTTGGACTGGCTGTGCAGAGTGTTGGAGCCCAAATAAACACAATAAGCACCATTGCTTTTTCTATCGTCAAGACCCCAATCCACATCAGTAAAGCACTTGAACTTGGTAGAAGATGATCTAGAAACGGAGATTAAAAGTTTTGGACGTGCCTTTGAGATTGCGTAAGATACGTTTCACAACTTGCCAAATAACATTAGAGACCCATCCCGAAGAATAGATCCATCTTTTGATATATATAGGTCCAGAAACAATAGGAGCATAAACTAGTTTGCTTTCATTCATATTTGTCCGCATCAAGTCCAAGATGTATTTTGTTTGATTGAGGAGCAGTTATCATCTTTAAAAACAACGCCACCCCAAGATCCTTTATAGCGAAGATTAAGATAACACAACCCATTACAATAATATCATTTGTGTAAATTGTAGTGTTAAACTTCTAAGAACGTAAAATCACAGAATACAGAAAGAACAAAAACAACACCAAGTATTTACGTGGTTCGGACTTTAACGTCCTACGTCCACAGATGAAAACATCGAGCTTCCTTCTTATTGACCATCTCAAGGTTACAACTACAGATGATTAACTATCAGCAAAAGAACGAGAATACAATCTTACAAATGAGAGAATTAGAATGGGAAAACCATCTCTGCATTCTATCTTCTCCCACGTGAACAATAACCCCCTGTTCGCCTCTCTTCCTTTTTTATCAAACAAAGTAATAGATTTCTAACATACCCCATCCCTTAACCACTGCATGACTATATATCCTTCATGCAAAAGAACACGGCTTCACCCAATCAGCATAATGACTTATTAACCATCACTTAACTACCTTCATTAATGGAAAAGCTGAGTCATCATCACAATTCTCCACCTTGACATAGATTTACCAAAAAAATATATCACTCGAACGTTTATATCATCATATCATCAGAAATTACTTATCTTGAATATTCACTAAATTCAAGCAATGCTTGAACTTAGCTATAGGCAATACTTTTGTAAACATGTTTGCAGGATTATCATCTGTTCAATCTTCTGAAGTTTAATCTGACCAAGAGAGATTACCTCTCTTATAAAATGGTATTTCACATCAATGTGCTTCGTTCGGTCATGAAAAATTGGATTTTTAACTAGATGAAGAGCACTCTGGTTATCACAGTATACTATCAAGTCTGAACTGTCAATCCCAAAGTCTCGAACCAGACCTTGTAACCACAAAGCTTCTTTAACTCCTTCACATCCAGACAAGCATTCAGATTTTGTGGTGGATAATGCTACCACCTTTTGTAAACAAGCTTCCAGCAAATGGCTCCTCCTTACATTTTAAAGACATAACCCGATATTGATTTCTTTGAATCAACACATCCTGCAAAATCAACATCTACATATCTAGCTAGAATATTTCTACTTAACTTGTGTCCTCCCAACATCAACGTTACATTAAGTGAACCTGATATGTACCTCATAATCCACTTCAACGTATGCTAATGAATTTTCCCAGGATTTGACATGAAACGACTTGTAACACTTACTGCATATGCAAGATCTGGCCTAGTGCAGATCATTGCATACATTATGCTTCCCAGTATGTTTGAGTAAGGAATTCTATCCATCCATAACCTCTCTTCTTCAGTAGCTAGACATTGGTTATTACTCAATTTAAAATGAGCTCCCAGAGATGTAGATACGGGTTTAACTTTAGAAAAATCAAATCTGCTTAATACCTTTATAAGGTAATGTTTTTGAGACAAGAAGATGGTTTTGGCATTTCTGTCCCTGCAAATGTCTATACCCAGTATGCGTTTTGCCTGCCCCATGTCCTTCATGTCAAATTCTCTTATGAGTTTAGATTTCAATTTTGAAATTGCAGTTGGGCTTTTCCTTGCAATAAGTATGTCATCAACATACAACAATATAAAAATCAAATATGACGTTCCTTCTCATATTTTGTAGACACAGTGGTCATATTTGCTCCTTGCAAAACCAATCTCAGAGACAAAAGAATCAAAACATTTATTCCATTGTCGAGGAGATTACTTTAGACCATATAGTGACTTATATAGTAAGCATACCTTGGAAGCATCAGAAGACATGAAACATTTAGGTTGTGTGAGGTATATTTTCTCTTCTATATTACCATGCAAAAATGTAGTTTTTACATCCATTTGCTCCAACTCTATATCTTGGACAGTAACAATTGATAGAAAAACTCGTGTGGAAGTTTGCTTAACCACTGGAGAGAAGATCTCAGTAAAATCAACTCCCTTTCTCTGAGAGAATCCTTTTGCTACAAGCCTTGCTTTGTATTTAACCTTCTCTGTTGGATTTACTCCATCCTTTAGTTTATAGAACCATTTACAGCCTATGATGTTCTGAGATGGAGGTCTGTCAACTAAAGTCCATGTTTTGTTTCTTTTTAAAGACTCCATTTCCTCCTGCATTGCTTTATCCACATATTAGAGTCTACGTGATTTATTACTTCCTTGTAGGGTATTGGTTCACTATTTTCCAGATCAGTGGATACCAATAGGGCATATGCTATTATATCAGCATATCCAATTCTTTGTACAGGTTTGACTACCCATCTGGATCTATCTCAAGTCAACTGGTAATCCAGAAGCTCATCTTCATGATCTGGGGTTGTAGCATCAATTTGGTGATCTTCAATTTCAATATGAGCTTCCTGAGATGAAGTATTACCATTTTCCAGATCGAGCTCCACCTCAAACTGATTTACATGTGATGTATCTGTCTTTTTCTCAATTGAAATATTAGCTCCTGTCTTAAATGGAAAAACACTTTCATTAAACACAACATCTCTACTTATAATGACTCTTTGCTGTTCTGGTTCGAGTGACCACAACCTGTATCCTTTCACTTCTTCTTGATAACCAAGAAATATGCACTTGTGTGATATTGGTTGGAGTTTATCTTGTTTGCAGTGTGCATATGCAGCACACCCAAATGTCCGTAAATTGTTGTAATCTACTGGATAGTTGTGCCACATCTGCAATGGTGTTTTGAAGTCCAGTGCAGAGGAGGGGCATAAATTTATGAGATACGTTGCAGTTTTCATTACTTCCGCCAAAATATTTCTTGGCATTCCAATTGTAAGAAGCATGCATCTTACTCTATCTAATATTGTCTGGTTCATTCTCATAGCCAAGCCATTTTGTTGTGGTGTATAACTAACAGTATCGTGCTTGATGATTCCTTCGGATTTACAGTAATCACCAAATTTCCTTGAACAATACTCCATTCCGTTGTCTGTTCGAAGTTTCTTCACCCTTTTAGATGTCTGGTTTTATACCATAGTTTTCCATGTTTTAAAGGTGTCAAACACCTGAACCTTTGTCTTGAGACAATAAACCCACAATCTTCTAGAGAAATCATCAATGATGGACATGAAGTTATGTGCACCTCCCTTAGATGCAAACTTCTTGGGTCCCCACACATCAGAATGGATGTACTCCAATATTCCTTGAGTTTTATGCACTGCTTTATTGAACTTCACACGACTACTTTTGCCAAGAATGCAATTTTTACAAAATTTCAGTTCTGCATTTTTATATCCTGTCAAAACATTTTGTTTATTCAATTCATGTAAGCCTTTGTCACTTACATGAGCCAACCTGAGATGCCATAATTCAGTGTTGCTCTGTTTATGTTGTATGACTTTCGATGCCTCACCAGTAATTTTTTGGCCTTGAAGAACATAGAGTCCATTTTGCAAATTTCCTTTCATTACTGTAAGGATGCCTTTCAATACCTTCATTGTTCCATTTTCAACCCGGACTATACAACCAGACTTATCCAACATGCCAATTGACATCAAATTTCTTTTCAACTGTGGAATAAATCTAACATTATGAATCACTCTGATAGAGTCATCATGCATCATAATTTGGAGATATCCTTCTCCCTCAATCTGACAAGATTGATTATTTTTGACCAACACTTTACCTCCTGCAGTTTTTGTGAAACCTTGCAGCCATTCCTTTTGTGGTATCATGTGAAATGAACACCCTGAATCCAGTACCCACATGTCACTTGAATCTGTCACCGAGGCCACCAAGACATCTGAGGATTCATAACCATTAAAGGCAACAACAACATCTCCTTTCTCAGTTTTCTTCTCATTTAGTTTTCTTTTCCTTTCGTAGCAGTCCTTCTTGAGTGGCCTTCCTTGTGACAGAAGAAATATCTTCGGCCACTTTTAGATTTTGATCGGGATTTCCCTCGTGTGATTTTCTGATCTCTATTCTGTGATCTCCCTCGGGTAAATAATCCCTCTCCATCGGAGTGATCTTTTATATCAGTGCGTTTCTTAAGCTCTTTTTAGTTTAGAGCAGCCTTTGCTTCAGTCATTGTCAATGTCTACTTACCATAGAACATGGTGTCCATGAAATGCCCATAAAATTTTGGTAATGAGCTAAGAAAAATTATGGCTTGATCCTCTTCCTCTATTTTCACTCTGATGATGCTCAAGTCAAGAAGAATTTTATTGAAGTCGTCTAGATGTTTTCTCATCTCTTTTGAATCCTCCATAGTTAAAGTATATAGCTTCTTTTTGAGATACAGTCTATTGGCTAAGGATCGTTTCATATAGAGAGCCTCTAATTTCCGCCAAACAAATAAAGCTAAACTTTATTCAGTAACCTCCCTTAAGACCTCATCGCCAAGACTTAAGAGAATCGTACTATGTGCCTTGGATTCAATATCTTCTGCACTATTGTGATTGGTTTCTTGAAGACGTTTGATGGCATTCTGACACGAGACGACCTAGAAAAGGAAGCACGTGTTAGAAACCCACAATGAGCAACAGGGAGGAGATGTAGACCCTTGATCGGATTTGGGAACTATCTAATGTGAGGTTCACGGATTCTAGATTTTCGAAGAAAATCTACCAATCGTAGGCAATGGTTCGGTTTTCCCTCGCTCAAACT